>JARQWZ010001114.1:90000-396078 GCA_033150135.1 Gobio occitaniae
TTGCCTCTGTAGAGGACATTATATTTTAGTGAATTTCTCTGACAACATACACAGTTTTAAGTCTGGATATTCTTATGAAATATAAGACATTCTTATGAAAATATTATTACACGTCTTTTTACATTATATATTGTCCCACAACACATTAATATGCATTGCCTAGAATGGGAATGGCATTTATGGCCATGTTTACCCACATATTGCATAAAGTAAAATGGTATATCAAATTATTCTGTATCTTTCATTACATTGAGAATCATCTTTATACAAAGTTTGGATAAAAAAAACTTAAAAGCATAAAAATTGATTGGTCAATGAAAAATTATGTGTCTATTCATGTAGTTTAATTTTCTCAATAGTTCTGGTGTCAAATCAATTAGTTTTTCATGCTCCAAACAATGCAATGACCAGAAGAAAAAAAAATCTAAATTCACAAAACCTTTTTTTCTGGTTTTCAGGATGACGACATATTAAAAAACTAGTAACGCATTAAAGCAATGTAAAGGCAGATTAATAGACAATTTGTAGCAAAATATTTTTGAAATTCCATTTTATTGGTAGAAGTGAGTTTGGATTAAAAAAAAGCGGTGAATGAAAAAAAAAATCCCATTATTTGTCATTTAATTTTCTGGTGTCCTCTACAGAGGACTGATATACACTGGGCAATGTACATAGACTCAGTATTTACTGAGTGCGCTTACTCGACTCTTCATGACCGATCGCTTCCTGTACTCCCAAGTAAATGCATAAATGTAAATGTAACTCATAAATACTCAAAGATGAATATTCACATTTTTATAATATGCCACATTTACATAAGAGCAGTACCAAAATCTGACTGTTAATGAAAAAACAACTTGCGTTTGAACTACCGCCACAAAAAAAGCATGAATTACTTTTGAAATGATTGAACCAATATACAATTATCCAAGTAATTTGCAACAAAATGCAACAAATTTTGAAGTCTTCAGTCTCATTTTGTTGCTTTTTACTCCAGAAGAAATGTGGAAGAGTCTTTATCTCATTACAGTGAAACAGGAGAGACGGGTGCAGACAGATTCTCCATTTCATGAGTCTCTGCTGTGTTCTGATTGTGTGTAGATCTGCATTTGAAAACACAATTACAGATTTAACATTGATATACAGTTGAATATACTAAGTATAAATACATACATGAGAGCTGCATTGAATAAAAATCTGAACTTACTCAGTTGTCACAATCTTCCCTATGTGACAGGAGACAGAGAGAGAAAGTGATTTAAAATTAAAATAGCAAAACAGAATCACAGCAAGTCAATCAGACTCTGTAAGGAGTAGGTCAATGTTTGTCTCATTTTACCAGCGTCAAACCTTTCAATAACTGTTTGCATCTGTTACAAATCAGCATTATAGATGTTGGCAAATAAACCAGTGACCCATCATCAGACCTGTTCACTGTCAAATTAGGCTACCCTCTTAAAAATGAAGGTTCTTTACAGCCATTGAGGGTTCAGTGAAGAGCCTTTAACATCCATCCGTGGAAAAAGCTTCTTTAGATGATTAAAACAATGTTCTGAACACACACTTAATGCCTATTTACACCAGGTCACTTCATGTGTTTTTACTGATTTGTTAAAACTGTTCCATTTACACATGGCAGCAAAAATGTGTCTTTGCAAAAATAAATATAAATCCGATCTTCAATTCCTGGACTATATGCAGTAGGCTATGTGTGTGTGGATCGTGCAAGGCCAAACTGCCAAAATGAAAGTCTCACACACCAAATGGATCAAATAGGACCGACTCACAAAAGTCAAATAATGCATGCGCGTCACCAGATCCACAAATGCATTATTTCTTACTCGTTGCACGCACAAAATCTGACTTACATTAATTCAAAATCGAAGTTTTGTATTTACAACTATGTCTCTATTTGTACAAATCGCTGCACATTCATGTAATTCTGTATTTTGCACACACAAGTTAAAAGGCATTTGTTTGTGGATAGTAAAACATGTCTGCAACATTTATCAAGTTCATGGATAATTGTGTGTGCATTTATTAATCATTTTGAGTCCATATTTGGGGGTCAAACGTGCTGGGGCACGGTTCAGAGCGCCTAGTGTGAGTACACCCTTAGTCTCACTACTATTAATGAAGATGACTGTGTGTTGAGCTTCAGGATGCGATGCTGAACTTTCAGTTTCATTT
Organism: Gobio occitaniae; assembly: GCA_033150135.1. Taxonomy (NCBI): domain Eukaryota; kingdom Metazoa; phylum Chordata; class Actinopteri; order Cypriniformes; family Gobionidae; genus Gobio; species Gobio occitaniae. The sequence continues at coordinate 92,191 of JARQWZ010001114.1, forward strand.
GCAGCTGTTTGCACTGTATCTGTGGTGATGTGTGTTACAGTCACACTGTCATATCTGCCTACCGGGAGCCAGTATCACACTCTCACGCGTTTATTTATTAATTTTTTAGTAAAAGTTATATATGTGGCTTTTACAACCAGATGCCTTTACATTTGTCCAGTTCATCTGGAATGTGTCTCAAACATCCTTCTGAAGTGGTTTGAGTGTCTAGAAAGTGTTTTTAGAGAGCATTTACATCTGGTCTTTTCATGATCGGATAGCTATCCAATCAGAGAAAACACATGAAGTGACCAGGTGTAAACAGGACCTAAGAAAAATTATGGTTCTTTTAAAGGAGCCTATAATGCCCCCTTTTTACTGATGTAAAATGCCCCCTTTTTGTGTAAAATAAGTCTCTGATGTCCCCAGAGTGCGTATGTGAAGTTTTAGCTCAAAATACCCTTGATGTTAAAATTGTCACTTTTTGAGGGTGAGCAAAAACACTTTTGTGTGTGTCCCTTTAAATGCAAATGAGCTGCTGTTTCCGCCCACCTTTCCAGAAGAGGACCGGGCTTCAAGAGCTTGTGTTACCAACAGACACACACTGAAAATGTCTGAAACTGTTCAGCCCTTTATGCTCAAACCGGACGTTTCTGAATGGTTATTTGATTAATTTATGAAGCTGATGTGGAGTTAACTATCTTCAAGTCATTGATTAGCATATTCTGTCATGATAATCTATAAATCGCTCGCATGGGAACTGTTGTAACATGCTTACAACCCAACATGGCCTCGCCCCTTTTGCTGTAAGTGATGATGATGTCACTAACCCGTGAAGAAGCTCATTGTAGTCCCTGCCAGCCGTTTGTGTAGTCCTTAAAAAATGTTTTCTTTAAAAGAAAATATCTCCCTTTGCATTAAACTTTGAGCGTCGTAGTTTTGCAGATGACCAAACTTTTTGACCAAAAAAACAAAAAACCTCATGGATCATAATAACATTCCTGCATTTGAGTCATAATTTATAATGTGAACTGATGGAACATTTGACAGTCAGACAACTCTGTCTAATTTAACAAAGATTTTAGTCTATCTCTTCCTGGCACAAAAAAAGGCACAAATAAAATAATAAAAAAAATACTTACAGAAATCATGCAACAGCCAATAACAGGCAAAAACACATTCGCAGGGGAAGACAACGACTCTCAGATGCTTCATGACACGCTCACCGTTCCCTAAGAATTCAAATTATAGAAAAACATTGAAGACTAGTAAAATTTTAGTGGTTGTACAATGTAACCGTGCTGTGTACACTCTAAAAAATGCTGGGTTAAAAACAACCCAAGTTGGGTTGGGTTGTTTTATGCAAACATTTAACCCAACCGCTGGGTTGAAATGACCCATTCACTGGGTTAAAACAACCCAATTGCTGGGTTAGTCCATTTTCAACCCAACTTGGGTTGTTTTTAACCCAATATTTTTAGAGTGTACGATTCATTTTTAGCATGCTTTTTCGTCTGTGTAATTAGATAAAACTGTGTGATGTTAAAAGATCTCTATAATGTTATATAATATTTTAGATATGTACTCACGTGCTTTCAGGATCAGTTCTGCTGTCAGTGTAACAGAGCTCAACAAAACAAGACCAACTGCTCCAAACATGTACACGACTTCATTACAGAGATGCACTGTAACACATACACACACAACAAACATCAAATAATCAAATACTTGCATTAATTAAGCAGATCTCTTGTCAATTATTATAGAGAATATGTATATTTAGACACTTATTTAGGATATCAGGATGCAGCAGTGAGTAATTACATGCATTTGATCCTTGTTGGCTCGTCTCAGTCTGCTGTCGTCGTCTCTCGTCTCTTGAATCTGATTCAAAAGTCAAACAGATGAGCAGAGAATATGGATTTATCCAGGGATCATATCTATGCTAGTAATAACAAAATACAATAACAAAAGTAATAAATATACAGTGAAAACAAAACAATTATAGAATAAATCAAGAAGGCCTAACTTAAGAAATTCTGCCGTTAAGTAATGCAGCAAATACCAGTAAACTGTCTACCGCAAAACTTACTGATTCATGTTGCATGATTTATTTACATATTCTCCTTTCATAAGTTTTGCATATTTTGTTTTCAAGTGATTTAGCATGAAGCTGCAACTTAACAAAATGTGAAAAAATGAAGGAATCACAGTTCAGTCTCACTCATCATGACATACAGTGATCATTGTGAAATTAAAACAATAAAGGATATATCTGCTTTATTTAACTTATTAATTTTCCTTATAATATTATAAATAATGATTTATACATTTCACATAAACAGCATAGTTTTAAAGGCACAATATGTAAGATTTTTGGATTAAAATATCCAAAAACCAGAACAATGTTATATATTTAGTTGATTTGTGTACTTACACATTATCCCAAATGTTTCCATGAATGTTTAAATCCAGAGAAATAAGCAATTTTAACCAGGACACGGACAGTGTCTGTGTGTCGCCTATCAATGACATCATACCCACGTTACCCTCGATTTCTGAAACACCGATATTGATTTCTTTAATATTTTATGTGTTTTATTAGACAGGTGAGCAACTGTTTGGATCATTCATCGACAGAAAACTGATCATTGTTATACAGCTCAACACAGGTCTCAACCTCAACGCCGGGGTTTGCCATTTTTTCCTGATTTGCACAATGAGTTGTGCAAATCATGGAACAAACCTTCACTCGTCCCGCCTCTCTAATCCAACAGTCTTGGATTATAGTAATGTTTTGGGGGCGGGACAGAATGGCTATGGGAGAATGCCGTGTGTGGAGAAGGCTTTGGCCAGCTATCTCCTGATGCAGCATCCTCCCTGAAAACCCTGGTGCTGCCCACTAAGCCATGTAGAGATACATCGGCGATGGTGGGCAGGGCATATATGGCGGCAGGTCGGGCTGGTGCATGTCTGCACACTTTGGCATTGATGCAGGCATACCAGGCCGACCTACTTAAAGATTTAGATGAAGGCGACGGACCCATACCTGATGATATTGCTCCGCAGAGCGAAAGATTTGTCCCTCCATGTCACCAAGGAGAAGGCCCGTGCTGTGGGCCGCTCCATGTCAGCTATGGCGGCCACGGAGAGACATATAGGGCTCAATCTGTCGGGCATCAGGGAGAAGGATAAAACGTTCCTCCTTGATGCTCCTCTTTCGCCTTCTGGCCTGTTCGGCGACGCTGTCAATACGGTTGTCGACAGGTTTCAGGACGCGAAGTGGCAGTCTGCAGTGTTCCAGCAGTTCATCCCTTGCCGCTCTAAATTTAAAGGGGCTGGATCTAAGACCGACCAGCCCCAGCCGTCATCGAGCTCCTCTAACCAGCAGGTACAGGAGGAGAGGGTCGCTTCTAGAGCCCCTCCTCAGGGAGCTTGGCAACAGAGGCGACACTCTCGCCCAAAGCCGACTGAGCAGAAGGTCGATCTGAAGATCGTCCTTCAGGCGAAGAAGGCTTTGGGAAAGAGGTCCTAGCTGTGGTAAGACCCCTGAGGGCAGCCCCGTCCAGGAAGAAACAGTTGAGGCTGTTTTCTTTGCGGAGCCCTCTGGAAATCGATGTGGTAATCCCGCTTCAGGGGGTCGAGAATGGTATTCAAAAAACCCCCGAGGTCAGTCTCAAGAGACTGATTCCCTTGGTAGATTTCTTCCAGATTTCTCTGTCGAATGTGTCGCCATGGGTCCTGCAGACTGTAGAAAAAGGGTACAGACTGTAGTTCAGCCACAGCCCACCAAGATTCAATGGGGTGGTCTGGACTGCAGTGGTCCCAGAGCGGGCTCGGGTAATGGAACAGGAAGAACAATCCCTGTTGGTAAAGGAGGCCATAGAACGTGTTCCTCCGCCAGACAAGGAGTCGGGGTTCTACAGCCGGTACTTTATAGTTCCCAAAAAGGACAGGGGTCTGTGCCCAATTTTAGATCTAACTGTCCTTCACACTCAAATGTGTGAAATTCAAGTACTTTCAAGAAGCGTGGGAACCCTGGAAAAAACAGCAGACAAGAAAATCCAGTGCAAATTAGTGCATAAAATGTTACCAGAATTAAGTATTTGAACGTCATAATTAAATACAAAATGAGGGTGGAGGGTGGGGGCTGAAAAAAGGTCCACTTTAAAAAAAAAAAAAGAACCCCCCCCCCCCCCCCCCCCCCCTTTCACTAGGCTGGCTACGGGCCTGACATGAGTAGGGGTGTCCAAAACTGCTCCTGGAGGGCCAATGTCCTGCAAAGTTTAGCTCAAACTTGCTCTAACACGTTTTTATTAAGCCTGGAGACTGTGATTAGTTGGTTCAGGTTTAAGAAGTTGTCAAAGCAGGAACCTGGCATTAATCAACCTATTATTGGCTTGCAGTAAAACTATTATGAAACACTAAAAATATTCATTACAAAAGCAAAAGTTGAATAGGTAAGATACAATCAAAACATTGCTTTAGAAATTGAAAAATAATAAACTGTAAATAATATTAGTACAGTGAAAATAATCTATTTATATCTGTTTGTCTGTTATGTTAGAACATATTCAATCTGGTCCCTGTTTTTTTGTATAAATCGTTAATTTTACATTGAGGAAACACTCTGTCTAACAAACACATACATTTTTGTGGTTTAATAACTGAACTATGTATTTGTTCTTAATTAATGTGGCATTAGATTATAAAGATTGAAAAATAATGCGGCCGATTATTCATTAAATCATGCATTGTATTTAACCAATTTCGACTGAATGGTTTTGCGTGTTGAAACTTTGCATGCTGGTTAACCTATGTGTTGTTTTTTTCTTTTTATCATTTAGGGTTATGAACATGGATGCGAAGTTTCAACATACGCAAAACCGCAACACAAGAACACGGACAATTTAATCCAGATATTTGATCAAATCTGCAAATTAGTTTGAAGAATCAAATTAGCTTGAGATGATTTATCACGATTAGAAGATCTGGCATCTGTCAAATCATCGCCAATGTATTAATTGAGGTACAAAAAACAGAACCCTGGATAATTCAACAGTCAACACTAAAGTGTAGATCCTACACTGCTTCAGTGTTCGTTTTAACACCTGTAGATGAGACTCATATATACACCTATCAGTGTTTGGACATACTTCATTATGTGCCTAGTTTTTAGAATCAGCTCAAATAGAGAAAAAACATACCGTCACAATTCACCAGTGAGAGTGCCTGATGCGATTAGCACCAGAGGACACTAGACCCTGGACTGTCACTCCATCAAGAACTACATTACCCATTAACCTTTGCCCGTACTCATTAGCACTCATTGTTTACACCTGTGTCTCATTTACCACATTACCTTTGCCTATAGAGCTCCGGAGGTCACGTGACCCGTTCTGTTTACAACGCCATTTTGGCAGGCAAGAACAGCCGGCGCCAGCATGAGTTTCAAGGCAACGGAGTTCACTGCGCACTTTAATTCAAAAGACATAGACTTATACATAGCAAAACTTAACTAAATATATTCAACATAACGAATCCCTATAATGCCCCCGGTGTGCTTTTCACGTGTATCAATAAAGGAAATAGCAAGTTACAACTAGCCTAGTTTTGACATAAATGGGCACTAAGTTACATCTTATGCACTACTAAATATTTTTGCATTCCACCATTAAACTTAGTTGAAGCCTAAATCTACGTATAAACTAAATATTTACGGAAGCCTCCGATCAGGAGTAACATTAACAGATAGAATAGCAGGCAGACTGAACTGCATCCAGGGCTCCAGAGTGTGACTAAATGGTCGCATTTTGCGACTAAAATTTGAGAGTGTGCGACTGAATTTTACGTCCAGTCGCACAAGTGCGCCCCAGTAAATTTGCCTGCTGTCGGTACTGGAGAAATTAAGAAAATACACTTACTAATTATAATTGATAGACGTTATGTCTGGCACATTCTATCTTTGCCAGCCGTTTCTATATGAGATAATATTAAATTATTTGTCCATGATGCATTTTTGCCATTCGCAATCCAGAAGAGAGAGAAAGCGAGCGAGCGAGAGCTCTCTCACGTGGAGCTGCAGCGAACACAACACCATAGTCAGCTTTAATGAGTGACGATGGCCAAGAGAACTACACAGAACTTTAGTCTGCTTAAACTTTAGGGATGTGCTGTGATATTAATCTAATTTTATTTTCGATTTTGGCTTCCAAGAATTATAAAAAGAAGATATATGAGGTAAAACTATTCCTATAGCCGTGTTCCGTCGAGCTCATCCTTCCCTTCACAGCCTTGCGCTGTCATTTCTCCCTAAACCTAAACTAATAGTCAGAATCAGTGATTGTTGTAAACTGCAGTCTCTACTGTTGCTAAACTGCGGGATGTGTTTGATAATAAAGAGCTATTAAATGCACAATAATCCGCGCAAGAGACGCTGTTTCCAACTTCAAGGCGGCTTGTGTGTGTGTGCTGCGAAATGGACCGGCTTGCACTTAATATTGTAGGCTTCGTGTGCGCGTCTAAACCATCAAATAAACAACAAATAGACGGGTCAAATTGACCGGATTGGAGAGTAGTTATTTTTAACAGTTTATATCTTAAATTGGCGTAAATAGTTTGGAGAAATAGGAGAATATGATATTATTAGTTCTACATTCGATCGGTCTTAAAGGGGCAGCGTCTAATAAACCTGCTGACGATTGAGCCATTGATTGGAATCGAACAAAAGGCAAATAGAAAATATTCACATCTCTTGAATTAATAACTTTAGCTTTTATAAGCATTAATCTATCAATTTATACAGTGAAAACTATGCAGTGTTATTTTACATTTCATTACTTTATAAGATTTCTTTGTAGGTTTAATCTTTACTGTAATATTAATGTTAGCAGACCTTCCGAATGCCTGCACACTGGTCCATTTACACATAGATGTTTTATATTTTTGTTCAAACTTTGCGGTTTCTTTTGCTATATATATTTTATTTTTCAGATTATAAAGCCATGTTAATTATGTTCTTAATTATGTTTTTTTTTTTTTTATTAAAAAAAAAAAAGTATAATAAAAAGAACCGGTAAGAATACTGTTAAAGTACCGGATCGATAAGCAGTATGGGTAAGAGTAGTAATACCATTAAAACCTTAACGATACCCATCCCTATTAGTAATACAGTGGAAATTAGTAGATTTGGTTAGCATGTTGATTTACGGTGTGCGATCCTAAAATTTCTGGTTGTGCCCCTAAAATTTTCAGTTGGGGGCCACTGTGCTCCTAGTGAAAAAAGTTAGTCTGGAGCCCTGGCATCAATACGCTTTTGTTTTACATGACAGACTTCGGGTGCGTCTCAATCAGCTCCTGGTTCAGTAGTCAGGCACTGATCAGGGATCAGCCCATTGACTTATGTCCTGATCAGTGCCCTGACTACTGAACCAGGAGTTGATTGAGATGCACCCTTTAATTCTTACATGTATATGATAATGCTGACATACAGGCCTACATGCACTTACATTTTAAGAGAGAAAACATGTGAATGGATTAAACGTTATGTTAGCGGTTAACACGAACCCGTCCAAAACAGCGCCGCTGTGTGCATCTGTTCCATCGGTCCGAGTTGTGCATGTCAAATAAAATCAGTCATAATCAATAAATGCCATTTCTTATTTTTGTTTCAGTATTCATTTATTTATTGATCCTTAATTTAGTTTCAAATAGCCTTTCGTGATTTATATATAAAAGCACTTACTGTATGTTATTCATGATTAATTATCGTATTTAATGGGAATTTATTTTTATCATTAGGTACGTGAGGTAAAAGTAGTTAAGAATGAAGAATAAACTGAAATTCATGGTATTTCAACAACTTACTATGATAAAATGATTTCCCCTTTGCTTTCCCCCGCCTGTCCTGGCACCCTGCCGCACATCAGCTGTCCATCATGTTGAAATAGTAAGGTTTAAACAGTCCGGTTTTAAATTATTTTATAGATACTAATGCAACAGCCGCTCTAGCGCCCCTTGATTGCCTGCCAAAATGGCGGAGTTTAGGCTGCGTGACGTCAACCTCCGGAGCTTTATATCTAGCCTGTTCACCCTGTCATTCACTGCAAAGTCTTGTTTGTTGTATTACTGCATTTCTGAGCGTTTTCCCTGGTTTCTTGTCTCTTGGTTTTTGATTACTTGTCCGTTTCCGTGGATTACCCTTTTGCCTGTCTATCCTGTCTTGTTTGCCTGTTTAAACTGCTTCGCCTGTTTTTTGACTATGAATATGGATAACCCTTTAGTAAAGCTGCGTTTGGATCCTCAGCCTTCGTGTCTTAGAGCAGTTCATTACACATACATGCCATCAGATATAACTGAATAACAGCCACAAGAATAAACATAAGCAGATTTATGTTCAGATGAAATGATGATCATCTGTAGTGATCTGGTGCATGAAGACAACATGTTCAAACCTGTATTATTTTCTCTGACTCAGAGTTCTGTGTAACTTTATCTAATCCTGATAAACCAGTTCTGATTAAATGGAAAAACCTCAGTATGAAGAGAAAAAAGAAAAAGAAAAGCATCTGAGATGGTACTAATCTGAAACTGCACACGATTCTTAGAAAAATCAAGACTTGAGCACAAGTGTCTCCCTAAAATTAAATGTTTTTTGATGGGCTATGAGTCTTTACAGTATAAGCTTCATCTGCAACATAAACTTTGTCTCTGAAAAGAAATTTGCATTTGCAAAAGTGCATTCAGTTGCAGTCTTGTGTGTCGTTTCAGTTGAATGACAGGTATTCAAAAAGGTGCAGCTTTCATTATTTGTTTGTCTTTTATATTTCCTCATATTTCTAATGCTTCATAAGTTAAATATCTCTGCAGCTCAGATCCGTTTTTATTATTATTTATTTTATGCTGATTGCCTCCCATTGGACACATCTAAAGAAATTATAATAATTCCATCATTATTTGTTTTAAACTTCAAAGCCAAATATAATATGCAAGTAAGATGTATTAATACAACACAACTTGTATACTTCACTGTAAAACTGGAATTTACAGGATTAAAGAGTATTATTTTACAATAAATTACTGTAGTCAGAAATGTACTGTGAAATCAATGCATGCATCTTAGCAAGATTTTGTTTTAGTATTATTTAAGCATAAAGATTTACAAATAGCTTATATCAAATTCATAACTGTTAGATGGATCGTTCACGATAGTGAATCAACTGCTGAGATTCATCTTTGAAATATGTGACATCTTCACCTAATGATGCCCAGACAATGGCCCAGATAGTCATGCAGTGTGAAAAGAACTGATCCGACGAGTTTGAAAATCGTGCAGTCTGAATTAGGCTTTAGTGGTCGTAAAAAAAATACTACCTTTTGTGTTCTTTTGTCAGAAATGACAGACCAAAGGAAATTAATGGGAAATCATCAAAAACACAAAAATTCACCAAATTTGTGTGTGTACAATCTACAAATCGGCCACAATGCTGAAAAAAAGTACACAGCAGTAAAGGGGTGACACTCGAAAACATCAAGAGTGTGTTATTGACATCCACATCTATTCACACACGCACGCACGCACGCACACACGCACGCACGCACGCACGCACGCACGCACGCACACACACACACACACACACACACACTGTGCACTTGGAAGGTCAGGCTAATTTAAGTGTTATAATTGAATGAATTGCATTTTTTACAAATTCTGAATAAATAAATGGGTCGTTAAATGCTTCCTTGCTTTCTCTTTCTAACACAATGATTAGGTTTGACTGTATACATAATAATAATAATAATAATAATAATAATAATAATAATAATAATAATAATAAGTATTATTATAACCATGATGCACTAACTAACACTCTATATATAAAAAAATCTAAAACTTGATAAGAAATAGATTGTTTAAATATATATTCAAATCCAAATAAAAAAAATCCATTAAATGTGTCCAAAAGACAACTAGGGAATTCCCAAGCCTCTCCATAGAGACCTCTAGTGGTTACACCCATGATTGCAAGTTGTCTTAAATAATTCCACCAGATGAAAAAATTATTTTGAAGGCCTAGTCTCTATTTTAACCTGAAATACTGCATTAATTAAAATAATAATAATAATAATAATAAAAATAAAAGTATTATTTTCAATGGAAAAATAGACCATAATTATTGCATAAATATTAATAAGTACCATCAAATCATCTCAAAATACACAAGAAAAAATATTATTGAAGAAAAATAAATTACATTGGTTTTACTGGGGTTAAACTTCCTGGGGTGGAGGAAGTTTAATGTTTAGGTGTCCGGTCACTTCTGACCGGGAAGATAACCAGAGAAACTCCCAAATGAGGAGCACCAGAGGGTAAACATCTCTATATTCACATTTTTTACTTTGGCAAAGGAGAAAAACTGTACACCAGATACCATTTTACCTGCCAAAACAACAGAAAGCATTTGTTCAAAGCGCAATTTCTACAGTATGCATAACCTGCAACATTTTTGGTCTGCTTTGGTCAGTGCACGTTCAACATTAAGTGAACAGTGGCCTCTAGTCACCGGTTTCGGCACGGCAGCCTTTCTCAGTTTAAAGAGTTGTGTAGGTCTACTTCACAAACTTTATTTTAATTTTAATTACAACCCCAAATCAGAAAAAGTTAAGACAGTATGGAAAACGCAAATAAAATAAAAAAAGAAGTGATTTCTAAATTTACTTTGACTTGTATTTCATTGCAGACAATATGAACACAAAATATTTCATGTTTTGTCTTGTCAACTGCATGTCATTTGTAAATATGCATCCTTTCCTGTCATTCAGACCTGCAACACATTTCAAAAAAAGTTGGGACAGGAGCAATTTAGGGCTAGTAATGAGGTAAAATGGTTAAATAATGATGTGATTTTAAACAGGTGATGTCAACAGGTGATTGTAATTATGATTTGGTACAAAAGCAGCATCCAAGAAAGGTCTAATCCTTTAGGAGCAAAGATGGGCCGAGGATCGCCAGTCAAGTACCACAATACGTAGTTACATCCACAAATGCCAGTTAAAACTGTACTGTGCCAAAAGGAAGCCCTATGTTAACAGTGTCCAGAAGCGCCGTCGACTTCTCTGGGCTCGGAGGCATCTGGGATGGACCATCACACAGTGGAAACGTGTACTGTGGTCAGATGAATCCGTATTTGAGGTATTTTTTGGGAGGAATGGACGCCGTGTGCTCCGGACCAAAGAAGAAAAGGATCATCCAGACTGTTACCAGCAACAAGTCCAAAAGCCAGGGTCTGTCATGGTATGGGGTTGTGTCAGTGCCCTTGGCAAAGGTAACTTGCACTTCTGTGAAGGCACCATTAATGCTGAAAAGTACATAGAGATTTTGGAGCATAATATGCTGCCTTCAAGAAGACATCTTTTCCAGGGACGTCCATGCATATTTCAACAAGACAATGCAAAACCACATTCTGCACACATTACAAAGTCCTGGCTGCGGAGGAAGAGGGTACGGGTACTTGACTGGCCTGCCTGCAGTCCCGACCTGTCTCCAATAGAGAATGTGTGGCGCATTTTGAAGCGCAAAATGCGACAACGAAGACCCCGTACTGTTGCCCACCTTAAGACTTGTTTGCAGGAAGAATGGGACAAAATTACACCTGAAACACTTCATCACTTGGTGTCTTCAGTCCCTAAACGTCTTTTAAGTGTTGAGAAAAGGAATGGCAACATTACAAAGTGGTAAATGCTTTATTGTCCCAACTTTTTTTGAAATGTGTTGCAGGTCTGAATGACAGGAAAGGATGCATATTTACAAATGACATGAAGTTGACCAGACAAAACATGAAATATTTTGTGTTCATATTGTCTGCAATGAAATACAAGTCAAAGTAAATTTAGAAATCACTTCTTTTTTTATTTTATTTGCGTTTACTATACTGTCCCAACTTTTTCTGATTTGGGGTTGTAATTTGAAGCCCCAAAAAGAGCATCCATCCATCATAAAAGTGCCCCATATGGCTCCAGGGGTTAATAAAGGCCTTCTGAAGCGAATCAATGAGTGTGTGTAAGAAAAATATCCATAATATTTAAAAATTCTGGAAAGTATGTACACAGCAAGACACATTTAGATATGAAACAGTTAGAATATTCATTAGACTTTAACTATTTTTGCTTTGTCTTTTTTATTCCCTGAAATTTTCTGGGGACCCCTTAGAACCTTCTGGAGGACCCCAGTTTGAAAAGCCCTGGTCTATAATATTCATTGAATAAAACTATGGCTGCTAAGTGGACCGCAAAGTTTCGGAATTGACATCTAAATATAAATGCCACTCTGCACGAGACAGAAATATCCTCCTGAGACCCAGAATACAGGTTTTGCCTCTGTAGAGGACATTATATTTTAGTGAATTTCTCTGACAACATACACAGTTTTAAGTCTGGATATTCTTATGAAATATAAGACATTCTTATGAAAATATTATTACACGTCTTTTTACATTATATATTGTCCCACAACACATTAATATGCATTGCCTAGAATGGGAATGGCATTTATGGCCATGTTTACCCACATATTGCATAAAGTAAAATGGTATATCAAATTATTCTGTATCTTTCATTACATTGAGAATCATCTTTATACAAAGTTTGGATAAAAAAAACTTAAAAGCATAAAAATTGATTGGTCAATGAAAAAAAAATCCCATTATGTGTCTATTCATGTAGTTTAATTTTCTCAATAGTTCTGGTGTCAAATCAATTAGTTTTTCATGCTCCAAACAATGCAATGACCAGAAGAAAAAAAAATCTAAATTCACAAAACCTTTTTTTCTGGTTCTCGGATGACGACATATTAAAAAACTAGTAACGCATTAAAGCAATGTAAAGGCAGATTAATAGACAATTTGTAGCAAAATATTTTTGAAATTCCATTTTATTGGTAAAAGTGAGTTTGGATTAAAAAAAAGCGGTGAATGAAAAAAAAATCCCATTATTTGTCATTTAATTTTCTGGTGTCCTCTACAGAGGACTGATATACACTGGGCGATGTACATAGACTCAGTATTTACTGAGTGCGCTTACTCGACTCTTCATGACCGATCGCTTCCTGTACTCCCAAGTAAATGCATAAATGTAAATGTAACTCATAAATACTCAAAGATGAATATTCACATTTTTATAATATGCCACATTTACATAAGAGCAGTACCAAAATCTGACTTTGAAAAAACCACTTGCGTTTGAACTACCGCCACAAAAAAAGCATGAATTACTTTTGAAATGATTGAACCAATATACAATTATCCAAGTAATTTGCAACAAAATGCAACAAATTTTGAAGTCTTCAGTCTCATTTTGTTGCTTTTTACTCCAGAAGAAATGTGGAAGAGTCTTTATCTCATTACAGTGAATCAGGAGAGACGGGTGCAGACAGATTCTCAATTTCATGAGTCTCTGCTGTGTTCTGATTGTGTGTAGATCTGTATTTGAAAACACAATTACAGATTTAACATTGATATACAGTTGAATATACTAAGTATAAATACATACATGAGAGCTGCATTGAATAAAAATCTGAACTTACTCAGTTGTCACAATCTTCCTTATGTGACAGGAGACAGAGAGAGAAAGTGATTTAAAAATAAAATAGCAAAACAGAATCACAGCAAGTCAATCAGACTCTGTAAGGAGTAGGTCAATGTTTGTCTCATTTTACCAGCGTCAAACCTTTCAATAACTGTTTGCATCTGTTACAAATCAGCATTATAGATGTTGGCAAATAAACCAGTGACCCATCATCAGACCTGTTCACTGTCAAATTAGGCTACCCTCTTAAAAATGAAGGTTCTTTACAGCCATTGAGGGTTCAGTGAAGAGCCTTTAACATCCATCCGTGGAAAAAGCTTCTTTAGATTATTAAAACAATGTTCTGAACACACACTTAATGCCTATTTACACCTGGTCACTTCATGTGTTTTTACTGATTTGTTAAAACTGTTCCATTTACACATGGCAGCAAAAATGTGTCTTTGCAAAAATAAATATAAATCCGATCTTCAATTCCTGGACTATATCCAGTAGGCTATGTGTGTGTGGATCGTGCAAGGCCAAACTGCCAAAATGAAAGTCTCACACACCAAATGGATCAAATAGGACCGACTCACAAAAGTCAAATAATGCATGCGCGTCACCAGATCCACAAATGCATTATTTCTTACTCGTTGCACGCACAAAATCTGACTTACATTAATTCAAAATCAAAGTTTTGTATTTACAACTATGTCTCTATTTGTACAAATCGCTGCACATTCATGTAATTCTGTATTTTGCACACACAAGTTAAAAGGCATTTGTTTGTGGATAGTAAAACATGTCTGCAACATTTATCAAGTTCATGGATAATTGTGTGTGCATTTATTAATCATTTTGAGTCCATATTTGGGGGTCAAACGTGCTGGGGCACGTTCAGAGTGCCTAGTGTGAGTACACCCTTAGTCTCACTACTATTAATGAAGATGACTGTGTTGAGCTTCAGGATGCGATGCTGAACTTTCAGTTTCATTTGCAGCAGTTTGCACTGTATCTGTGGTGATGTGTGTTACAGTAGGGCTGTCATATCTGCCTACCGGGAGCCAGTATCACACTCTCACGCGTTTATTTATTAATTTTTTAGTAAAAGTTATATATGTGGCTTTTACAACCAGATGCCTTTACATTTGTCCAGTTCATCTGGAATGTGTCTCAAACATCCTTCTGAAGTGGTTTGAGTGTCTAGAAAGTGTTTTTAGAGAGCATTTACATCTGGTCTTTTCATGATCGGATAGCCATCCAATCAGAGAAAACACATGAAGTGACCAGGTGTAAACAGAACCTAAGAAAAATTATGGTTCTTTTAAAGGAGCCTATAATGCCCCCTTTTTACTGATGTAAAATGCCCCCTTTTTGTGTAAAACAAGTCTCTGATGTCCCCAGAGTGCGTATGTGAAGTTTTAGCTCAAAATACCCTTGATGTTAAAATTGTCACTTTTTGAGGGTGAGCAAAAACACTTTTGTGTGTGTCCCTTTAAATGCAAATGAGCTGCTGTTTCCGCCCACCTTTCCAGAAGAGGACCGGGCTTCAAGAGCTTGTGTTACCAACAGACACACACCCTTTTTGCTCAAACCGGAGTCGGACAATGATGGAGAGACTCAAGAAGAAGTGACAACATGTAGAGACAGGACGTTTCTGAATGGTTATTTGATTAATTTATGAAGCTGATGTGGAGTTAACTATCTTCAAGTCATTGATTAGCATATTCTGTCATGATAATCTATAAATCGCTCGCATGGGAACTGTTGTAACATGCTTACAACCCAACATGGCCTCGCCCCTTTTGCTGTAAGTGATGATGATGTCACTAACCCGTGAAGAAGCTCATTGTAGTCCCTGCCAGCCGTTTGTGTAGTCCTTAAAAAATGTTTTCTTTAAAAGAAAATATCTCCCTTTGCATTAAACTTTGAGCGTCGTAGTTTTGCAGATGACCAAACTTTTTGACCAAAAAAACAAAAAACCTCATGGATCATAATAACATTCCTGCATTTGAGTCATAATTTATAATGTGAACTGATGGAACATTTGACAGTCAGACAACTCTGTCTAATTTAACAAAGATTTTAGTCTATCTCTCCCTGTCACAAAAAAAGGCACAAATAAAATAATAAAAAAAATACTTACAGAAATCATGCACCAGCCAATAACAGGCAAAAACACATTCGCAGGGGAAGACAACGACTCTCAGATCCTTCAGGACATGCTCACCGTTCCCTAAGAATTCAAATTATAGAAAAACATTGAAGACTAGTAAAATTTTAGTGGTTGTACAATAGGGCTGTCAAAATTGCCCAAAAATGACGTTCGAATATTCCCTCTAAAAAAAGCACGAATATTCGAACTATTCGAACATCTGGTTGCGCATTTTATCAATGACGCGCATTACGTCAATAACAGGACAAATGAATACAAAGACACATAACTACTTATATAGGTAGTCTATTTAAGTTTAAACATATTTGACAACGTATTACCTACACAAAAACAAGTAAATCAACTAATGGCCAAGACCGCAGACCTCACTCTCTCTCGCCCTCACTCTCTCTGCTTGGTTTAAATGAACAAACACATTTTTAGTGCTGATCAAGAGTTTTGTGCAAGCAATTTAAGGCCGCGACTCTTGTCCCAAATATAGCAGGCTTCATTCAGTGATTGAAACAAATATTAATATAAGTTTTACCGCATATTATTGAACGCTCCGAGCGAGCTGTGCTGTGGTAAACATGGAACTTTTCCTTGACATGAAACAGTAAATAATCAAACCAGTGGAAGCAGTGCATTTATCCTTTATTCATGCAATATCTATTCAGTCAGTACCTCGGTTCCACTGCTTGACAGAACTCCGTGAAGCCTGCCCCATCCACGACACTGATCGCTCTCATGTCCTTACAAATGAACAAAATTAATTTCTCCGTTATGGCCTCGCGTGTTGCAGACAGAGAGCTTGTGGCGGGCGATGCAAAGCAGTTTGCACATTCAAATTAGTTGCTTATATTTACAAAACGAGCCTACAAAAGCATAAAAAAGCCCGTTTAATAAAGAAAAGTTCACGAAACTAAGTGAAAACTCACTAAAGTGTTTAGTGAAATTAGGAAACATTTAGATATCATACGTTGAGTTGTATAAGTTAACGTTACATTTCTACATACATTTTGTTCTCATGTCACAAGTTATATCAAGGTTTATTTTGATCTGTTTTACATGATTCTTTTGTAGTGTGGTTTTCGGTGAAGTGTACTAAAATAAATATCGTCACCTGTGTACATTAGCCCACTTCTTCTCGACGCTTTTCCTGATAGTTTTTTAGAACAATTAATCCGAGTCGCCATCTGTCGTTTCAAAGAAAAGCACAACAGCGAGCGCGTCAAGTATAAACACCTCGTCCGTTTGGGGAGGAGCGCGCGCAGTCAGCGGAGGCTCGCGCTCTGGAGACGGGCCAAAGTACACAAGGCTTCAGGCGCGCTAGCGCCCACTCGCAAAGCAGACAGCCACGCCTCTACTACCGCGGGCGTTTTTTTCCCCACATTTTTTTATTTATTCGAATATTAGTTTTCGCCTTCGAAATTCGTTTTTTAAAAACTATTCGAATATATATTCGAATTTAGAATATTCGTTGACAGCCCTATTGTACAATGTAACCGTGCTGTGTACACTCTAAAAAATGCTGGGTTAAAAACAACCCAAGTTGGGTTGGGTTGTTTTATGCAAACATTTAACCCAACCGCTGGGTTGAAATGACCCATTCACTGGGTTAAAACAACCCAATTGCTGGGTTAGTCCATTTTCAACCCAACTTGGGTTGTTTTTAACCCAATATTTTTTAGAGTGTACGATTCATTTTTAGCATGCTTTTTTGTCTGTGTAATTAGATAAAACTGTGTGATGTTAAAAGATCTCTATAATGTAATATAATATTTTAGATATGTACTCACGTGCTTCCAGGATCAGTTCTGCTGTCAGTGTAACAGAGCTCAACAAAACAAGACCAACTGCTCCAAACATGTACACGACTTCATTACAGAGATGCACTGTAACACAGACACACACAACAAACATCAAACAATCAAATATTTGCATTAATTAAGCAGATCTCTTGTCAATTATTATAGAGTATATGTATATTTAGACACTTATTTAGGATATCAGGATACAGCAGTGAGTAATTACATGCATTTGATCCTTGTTGGCTCGTCTCAGTCTGCTGTCGTCGACTCTGGTCTCTTGAATCTGATTCAAAAGTCAAACAGATGAGCAGAGAATATGGATTTATCCAGGGATCATATCTATGCTAGTAATAACAAAATACAATAACAAAAGTAATAAACATACAGTGAAAACAAAACAATTATAGAATAAATCAAGAAGGCCTAACTTAAGAAATTCTGCTGTTAAGTAATGCAGCAAATACCAGTAAACTAAACTTACTGATTCATGTTGCATGATTTATTTACATATTCTCCTTTCATAAGTTTTGCATATTTTGTTTTCAAGTGATTTAGCATGAAGCTGCAACTTAACAAAATGTGAAAAAATGAAGGAATCACAGTTCAGTCTCACTCATCATGTTACAGTGATCATTGTGAAATTAAAACAATAAAGGATATATCTGCTTTATTTAACTTATTAATTTTCCTTATAATATTATAAATAATGATTTATACATTTCACATAAACAGCATAGTTTTAAAGGCACATTATGTAAGATTTTTGGATTAAAATATCCAAAAACCAGAACAATGTTATATATTTTGTTGACTTGTGTGCTTACATTGTCCCAAATGTTTCCATGAATGTTTAAATCCAAAGAAATAAGCAATTTTAACCAGGACACGGACAGTGTCTGTGTCGCCTATCAATGACATCATACCCACGTTACCCTCGATTTCTGAAACACCGATATCGATTTCTTTAATATATTATGTGTTTTATTAGACAGGTGAGCAACTGTTTGGATCATTCATCGACAGAAAACTGATCATTGTTATACAGCTCAACACAGGTCTCAACCTCAACGCCGGGGTTTGCCATTTTTTCCTGATTTGCACAATGAGTTGTGCAAATCATGGAACAAACCTTCACTCGTCCCGCCTCTCTAATACAACAGTCTTGGATTATAGTAATGTTTTGGGGGCGGGACAGAATGGCTATGGGAGAATGCCGCGTGTGGAGAAGGCTTTGGCCAGCTACCTCTCTCCTGATGCAGCATCCTCCCTGAAAACCCCGGTGCTGCCCACTTAGCCATTTAGAGATACATCGGCGATGGTGGGCAGGGCATATATGGCGGCAGGTCGGGCTGGTGCATGTCTGCATACTTTGGCATTGATGCAGGCATACCAGGCCGACCTACTTAAAGATTTAGATGAAGGCGACGGACCCACAACTGATGATATTGCTTCGCAGAGCGAAAGATTTGTCCCTCCATGTCACCAAGGAGAAGGCCCGTGCTGTGGGCCGCTCCATGTCAGCTATGGCGGCCACGGAGAGACATATAGGGCTTAGTTTGTCGGGTATCAGGGAGAAGGATAAAACGTTCCTCCTTGATGATCCTCTTTCGCCTTCTGGCCTGTTCGGCGACGCTGTCAATACGGTTGTCGACAGGTTTCAGGACGTGAAGTGGCAGTCTGCGGCGTTCCAGCAGTTCATCCCTTGCCGCTCTAAATTTAAAGGGGCTGGATCTAAAACTGACCAGCCCCAGCCGTCATCGAGCTCCTCTAACCAGCAGGTACAGAAGGAGAGGGTCGCTTCTAGAGCCCCTCCTCAGGGAGCTTGGCAACAGAGGCGATTCAGAGTCGATCTGAGGATCGTCCTTCAGGCCAAGAAGGCTTTGGGAAAGAGGTCCTAGCTGTGGTAGGACCCCTGAGGGCAGCCCCTTCTGGGAAGAAACAGTTGAGGCTGTTTTCTTCGCGGACCCCTCTGGAAATCGATGTGGTAATCCCGCTTCAGGGGGTCGAGAATGGTATTCAAAAAACACCCGAGGTCAGTCTCAAGAGACTGATTCCCTTGGTAGATTTCTTCCAGGCGTGGCAACGTCTGTCGAATGTGTCGCCATGTGTCCTGCAGACTGTAGAAAAAGAAAAAAGTTCGGCCACAGCCCACCAAGATTCAATGGGGTGGTCTGGACTGCAGTGGTCCCAGAGCGGGCTCGGGTAATGGAACAGGAAGAACAATCCCTGTTGGTAAAGGAGGCCATAGAACGTGTTCCTCCGCCAGACAAGGAGTCGGGGTTCTACAGCCGGTACTTTATAGTTCCCAAAAAGGACGGGGGTCTGCGCCCAATTTTAGATCTAACTTTCCTTCACACTCAAATGTGTCTAATATGATAAAACAGTGCTGTGTTACCCCACATACACATGCGCGGAAGAAGCACAAGCGCTCATCTATCGCGCTCGGCATTATAAAAGCTACACCTTTCTTTTGAATAAGCGACCTCTAGCGGCAAAAAATTACATATTGTGGCTTTAAAGCTTGCTTCATTCTCACTCACAGGCTCCGTTTGACATGTCGCATCAACATCAAGTATTGGTTCTGTTACACTTGAATTTCCCTTCTTAAAATAGGAGTCAATTGTCCGCTTCATTTCAACACGTACAGATTGTAGGCTATGTTGAGATATACAGGGAGTGCAGAATTATTAGGCACGTTGATTTTCTGATCATATTTTTTTTCCAGGCACATTTGACCAATTCCAAACCACAGTAATCCTAATAACTACTATTGATTTAGTATTTAATAATGTATAAGTGATATATAATTGTTCATGAAGGCTGGAAATGAAAATCACCTTATATTCAGGTGTGCAGAATTATTAGGCATGTTTTCTTTTACAGATAAATTGAGCCAAAAAAGAGATTTAACTCAGACTGAAAAGTCAAAAAGTATTAAATGCCCATGAGAAGGATGCAATACTAATGCAATACTAGACATTGCAGTTAAGGCATGACCATTGGACAGTGAAATGCTCGTTGGGTCAGCAGGATCTGACAAAAACAGGTGGTGAAGAAAAGACACCTGTTAACTGCAAAAGAATTAAGAATTAAGGTGAAGAATTAAGGGTGAAACCATCAGGAACCCTTTAGTCTCCAGCGCCACCATTTTCCAGAGCTGCAACCTACCTGGAGTCTCCAGAAGTGCAAGGTGTCAGGATCTCAGAGACTTCAGTTAGGTAAAGAATCCTAAAAAATGACCCCCACTAGATAAGAATCATAAGCTGAAGTGTTGTAAAATACATGAAGAAGGTTTTTTTATAGGCTCTATGGACAGATAGGTTGAGAGTGACTCTTGAAGGACCAGCACCACATCCTCTAGTACCACTGTTTGAAGAATTCATCTTCCAGAATCTGGCAGTACGTTTTGGGAGTTCATTTTTAGTCCATCTCTGCAAAACGGACTTCAGGATGGACTAAAATGAACTCCCAAAACGTACTGCCAGATTCTGGAAGATGAATTCTTCAAACAGTGGTACTAGAGGATGTGGTGGTGGTCCTTCAAGAGTCATTCTCAACCTATAAAACCTATAAAGCCTATACTGTGGTTTGGAATTGTTAAATGTGCCTGGAAAAAAAATATGATCAGAAAATCAACGTGCCTAATAATTCTGCACTCCCTGTATATGCGATTGCTGCGTGTGTCTTAACGAGAGGTATATATTTTTTTGAATCAACGTTAGGCTACGCCTCCCCTACACCATTTCGGGAGGGGGCGGGGGTCGCGGGTTGAAGCCAACTTGATGTGTTGAATGCTCAGAGCACGTTATAAAACGTATTCTTAAAATACACATTTCTGTATTAATAAACGCTCATAGTAAATCATAGCATATTGCCTATGCGACCATTTTGGTGGCAGTGTAGTTCCCTGGTGAGTCCCAGGGCATATAAAGAAATAAGGACATTTAATTCTACCAAACTACCCACAAGTGCTGAATTACTACTCATACAGGTCAGTTACTGATGATATTCTAATATATCATTGTGTTGATAACATAATATTGATTTGTTTTATGTACATTTGCTCACCTGTCTAATAAAGCACATGCAAGAACGGCATCTCTGTCATGTCAAAGTTTGTTGCAAAGCTCTCGCTATCTCGAAAACACCATGTCAATACTGGTCCTCTTTTGATTTCTCATTTTGTTCCAAAATCTTCGAACAAAACTACATCAGCGTGCCACTAGATATTATGCAGTGGTCCACATCTGTTGCCATGGTTTCCACGGCAGTAAAAGCGTAAACCGAGGGTAACGCAGATATGACACCATTGACAGGCGACTCCGGTTACTTGGTTAAAATCGCAATTTTCTCACGATTTACAAATAGTTGGAAACGTGGGATATTGTAAGTATTCAACTGAACAAAAAATATAACACTGGCCTAGTGGTTTTTGGATATTTTACTGAAAAAATCGTACATATTGCACCTTTAAAGCTTTATATGCATATATAAGACATCGCATCACTGTAATCTAATTTCTACTTCTCAGCACCATATTTTTATGCTCTTTATAAATACAGTGTCAGATAATAAAATACAATGTAAGCATTGTAAGTCAGTGACAGATAATACCTGTCACAAAGCTTTCAAAGACCACTATCATCTTCAGAACTTCAATAAATACATCGACACTGGTCCATTCCAAGTAATCTGTTAATTAAAACAAGCACTTTTGATCAGCACATCTCTTACAAATTTTCAATCACTTACAAACTCTATATATACTATATACATAGTGTTTTTTTTCTAGATGAAGAATGAAAAATGTAAGTATCATACCTTTCTCCCTTTCCAATATGGCTAGATGAATATAAATCACAAGGATGATATCCAGGAGTGATATTGTTATTATACACAATGATGTTATCCATCTTTGGAAGAGAACTGTGAATGAAAAGATGACCTTCTGAATTCATGAACTCTCACAGTACACATACTAGAACTGATCTCAAATCTGATACCTGGGGAAATCTGGGGAAAACATGGCCAAAATTTAAAAACGAGTTGGACGTATGACGGAGTATTTCTGAGCCAAATACACTCCTTTGGGATTCGAATAAGTTTTGGAACATTTTTTTTTGTATGGCCCTTTATGATGTCATAGAGAGCGGAAAATACTTGTATGTACACTTCTCCTGTGCACATCAACCAGAGCGAGAGTAAGAGCGCACACATCAACGAGCTTTGTTCGGGTTACAGGAGCCGTCGGCAGCGCTGTCATTTTGTTTTTAGACCACAAAATCAACAATGTCACTAAAGAAGTGTGTTTTTAGTTGAAAGGGAAAGATAACCTTGTTCAGCTTCCCAAATAACCCAGCGTTAAACAGTGGATGCAGTTCTGCAAGTGTGCTTGTTTGTTCCCGGTCATGAGTGGAAACCGCAGGCGGTGAGTGAAACTGCATCAAATGTGTGTGTTCTTTTGGCAATCGTGCGTACGTGCATATAATGTCAACAACACCAACGTATAGAGAATCGAAAGTTATCAGGGATAATCCCAAAATGTATTTTGTGTGTGTGTGTGACTGTTTAGCTCCGCCCACTGCACGTCTGCATGAGCTCGGCTGTTTTCTGAAAGAATTGGTACAGCGTATCTGTCTTTTATAAATATAATAAAACTAAAGACTCTTGGGAGATATGAAGGATGCAACACTACTCTAGGTACTCAAGATTAACATGAGATTGGCAGAAACTGTTATGACCCCTTTAAAGAAAAATAACTTCCTCTTCCATATGACTCACTTGACGTATGTAAGGCCACGCTTAAGTTAAGCCAGTTGCACAATCACACATGCCTCCATTCTCTTATACACCGCTCACTTTTCACAATACAACCAACAACCAATGGATAAAATCAAGTCCCTCAATTTTTTTTAGAGCTGTTTCACTCAAAAATATATATCACAATACAGTAGCAAAGCCTGTTTCATTAGATCGTGGTTTGGCAAATTTGATGCATTAGGCGTATATTTTATTTAAGCACTATTTCTATTCATACTATATCTATTCATACAGTATTCAAAATCACAAATTCACACATACAGGAATATTATTATGGGATTTACTGTTTCCACATCTATACAAATACAATTGATCAGCATGTACTTACATTTATATTTTGCTTGCAGACGAGGTAATAGTGGTATACAGGGAAGCAGTAGTGCTTGAACAAATACCACAGTAAAAAATGCTAAAATATGAGAAAAAGTCTCAAAATTATTTTTCCATTTTAAAAAAAGGTTAAAAAAAATGTAAATTACACACATGATTGCTCAGAAGATCATAAACATTTTCTTGTGGATCACGTAATGATTTAATTCGGTTTTTACATTTATTTCAACATGTAGTTCTACAGGCAGTTCTATGGCAAGCAGGTGGAATTTAAAACATCATATAATTTTAATGAATTATGAAAGAATCAGTATTCAGGTCTTACCTGGAGAGGGAAATCCAAATGAGAACATCAACTGGAGTAATTGACAAAGAGATAAAAAAATAAAAATAAAATAAAAATCTAAAAAAAAAAAAAAAAATGTGAGAGAGAGAGAGAGAGAAGCATGATGAATATGAGAATGAATTACAGGATCCCAACTAAACTGACTGTACATGAAAACTCTCTCTCTCTCTCTCTCTCTCTCTCTCTCTCTCTCTCTCTTCACAGGCTTCACAGAAGAGACATTGGCCTCGATCACGGTCTGGCGGACTCCCCTGTAACAGGGAGGAGCCTGCGCGAACTGAATCGCGTAGCCGAGCCTGGCGGTCTGCACGACCCAGCGGGACAGCCCCGGAAGCTGAAGCCAGGCTCCCAGGAACTGCACCAGCGGGGTCATACGGACGACAGGCGTACCTAGGGTGGGGCAGCGAGGCAGCGTTACCGGCCCGGACATGGGAGGCTGTGGGGCGTCCCGGTGTGGGGGCACGGTTAACAGCTGCGTCCTAACAGAGGAGACCAGGGAAGGACGTGCGTTCCACTGGGGTCTGCTCTGAGAGGAGGCTGGCGACAGAGAGGGATGCGAGTGGCGGGACCCGAGAGTGGCGCGCACCGTCATCACCAGTCTCTGGGTGCTCAGGGATGGGGGTGTCAGTTCTTTCTTTAACCACATTAGGGTGCTGCTGACCTGGGGGCCAGCAGATGAACAAAAGATTCTCCCCCGGCCCTCCACCGGGGGAAGGAGCGGCCCTGCTGCCGTCTCCTGGAAAGAACTGCCCATCCCTGAGCTCTCCGTGTCAGGAGCGCCGCTTAACATGGCCTTTTTCTTCGCGGGCTGCGGGGCTGAAGCGGACTTGGACGCCTTCCTGCGGCTACCTCTGCGCGGCCCGGGTGGAGGCTGCTGCTTGGGTGGCGCAGAGTTTGAGGGAGCCGCAGGAGGGCGCCCTCGGCAGCGAGCAGGCTGAGGCAACTGCGCGGGCGGTGGGGTGGAGGCAGCAGCTGACCGCCGGGGCAGTATGTGTTTTATGGCCTCAGTCTGCTTCTGAGCGGCCGAGAACTGTTGGGCGAAGCTCTCGACCGCCCCGCCGAATAGCCCATCCTGGGAACCGGGTTCGCTCGCCGTCGCGCATATCGCCCAGGGTGAGCCATAGGTGTCTCTCCTGGACCACATTTGTGGACATCACCTGACCCAGGGAGCATGCGGCCACCTTCGTCGCCCGGAGAGCGAGTTCGGTAGCGGCACGCAACTCATTGCTGAGTCCTGGATCAGCCCCACCCTCGTGCAGGTCACACAGCAACTTGGCTTGGTAAGCCTGAAGAGTTGCCATGGCATGCAAAGAAGCGGCGGCCTGCCCCGCAGCTCTATAGGTCTTCGCCACCAGGGATGACGAAAACCTACAGGCTTTGGAGGGGTGTTTTGGGTCACCGCGCCAGGTCGAAGCACTCTGCGGACACAGTTGCATCTCAACAGAGCGTTCGACTGGGGGGACCCCAGTGTACCCACGAGGCGCGGCTCCTTCGAGCGCAGTGAAGGCAAAAGAGTTTGCAGAACGGTCACGGGAAGACAACGGGTTCTTCCAGGACCGCGCAATCCCTTCATGCACCTCGGGGAAGAAAGGAATTGGAGGGGCGGTCGGAGGGTTCCACTCCAACCCAAGCGCTGCGGCGGCCCGAGACAGCATGGCTGTCAATTCTGGGTCCGACTCGGGCAATGCTGGCGCACCCGAAGGTGGCAGCACAGCCGAATCATCATCCTCAGATGACTCCAGCCCACCTTGTGATGCGGCGAAAGACATCTCTTCATCCTCCGCCGCACCAAACGCCACAGAGCTTTATTCCACACCGTCACCCTCAGGTCACCCTGGCCACCAGCCAAAGTGCAGCCTCCGGTGGAGACGGCAGATTGGGGTGTGGCAGAGAGGACTCTCGCTCCGGCATCCGCACGGAGTTCACGGAGTCTCGACCGTAACACCGAGATGGCCATGTTCCCGCAGAGAGAACATGAGTCATCCACGAGCGCCGCTTGAGCGTGCTGAAAGCCCAAACACGTCAAACAGCGCTCGTGCCCGTCGAAAGACTGCAAAGATCTACCACACCCAGATGTGCACAGGCGAGACATCCTGAAAAGGACGTGCCACGCGCAAGCTCTTTTATGAGAGGAAGCCTCGCAGTCGATGCCGAAGCGCCCAGGGAAACACACACCAGCTGTCAGACAGACCACTGCACAGATCAGCAGGCAGGAAGTATGCGATCACTGGAACGCGCCGTAACACCAACACCGACTGGAAAACTGCTTGTCTCGAAGAAGCTGACAGAGTCTCAGAAGGCTGTAGGAGTGAAGAGGTAGGTTCTCTTGGCTCCGAAAGCAGAAACAATGCGATATCGCCACGTACTTCCTTTTATACTCACGCGGTGAGGCGGAGTTACGTATGCAAATTCCGCATGCCCCATGGCATTGGCACGCCATTGGGCGTTTTCTCTAAGCTCGAAGATGATAGGCTTCTAAGTGAAACCCCCATTCGTTAGTCACTAACGTTACGTCGTAGTGACTGAACGAAAGGGAACGCCTTTTCTCTCCGTTTTTTGGAATTCTGCCCTTGCCTGTGCATTTGCTTCCTCTGACACGTTTTCAGTCTCCATCACCATGCCCTATAGTCCTTTGGCTTTCATCAAATGTTTCATTTGAAATTTCCACGTTGCCCAGTTCTCTGGCTCACTCAGCTTCTCAATAAACAGTCTATCCTCCATTGTGAATTCCACAACACTGTCTATATCACACAAAATCCTGTGTAAAATAACACCTTTTTTTTTGCGAAGATCTGGGCCCATAACCTGTTGAACTTTACACTAGATGGCAAAGTATAACAATGACACCTTTTGGCATATTACTATATTACAACAACTCTGTCCAGCATAATTCTGGTCACACAGTTCAATGAGTACATCCATTCATTTTCCAAACTGCATGTCCTATGCACGGTTGTGGTAATACTAAAGCTTATATTAGCATCTCATGCCGTACGGAGGGTGGATTGATGGCCAGTCCATCACAGAGTTAACACACACACACACTTGTTCACACCTACAACCTACAGACAAATTAGTCTTCAATTCACGTTTCCTGCATGTCTTTGGATTGTCAGGGAAACCGGAGGACCTGGTGGAAACCCACGCCAACATGTGGAAAACATGCTAACTCCACACAGAAAGACCTTCTGGCTTTTAATGTGTTGCAATCTTATTGATTAAAACAATGTGGAGATAAATGACATATTAATGTAATGTTGCAAAGTTACGTTACATACTATAGGAAATGATCACAATGTGCTCATTCATGTTGTTGGTTTCTGGATTAATTTTTTTCTTCCATTACATTTTTGTTCTTTATCAACACTCAGTAACACATGGTCTATATTAAAGGGTTAGTTCACTCAAAAATGAAAATTAGCCGATGATCTACGTCTGACTACATTGCACACCAGTTACGCTCGTCAGACGTAGCGTAAGTATTTTTAACTGCTAGAGGCATTACACTTTTTCCCGTTACACCTTTTTATTGACAGATGCACTTTTATGGATTTCAAAATTAACCCAACAGTATCTGCCATTATAAAGCTTGGAAGAGCCAGGACATTTTTAATATAACTCAGATTGTATTCGTCTGAAAGAAGTGTCATATTCACCTAGGATGACTTGAGGGTGAGTAAATCATGGTATAATTAAAATTTTTGGGTGAACTATCCCTTTGAACTATATTTGTATGTAAAATGGTGTATTGAGAGCAGATCAGAGTTTGTTTACCTGTAGTTTTGCATGAGGAAGCCTCTTTTGTCTGCTCTTGACTGGGTAACCTTAAGCCAACTAAAAATCAAACATTAACACAGTTATTGAAAATTGGCTCTAATGTATTTGATTATCATTTTTGGTAATTGTAGAATACAAATAATTATATGAACAAAATCATTGTTAATAAACATATTAACCTAATAAATATGTGCTTATATACACTTGGCCTGTCACTCAGCTTCAACAATGTAAGGAATCAAATCATACAGGAACTCTTACCTGTACACAGGGCGAGACAAAACAGCACAACAAATCCAAAGCTTAATCCAAGACCCAAGCGGCAATTATATTTTGTATCATGTGCACTCTTTCTCCAGACATATGCAAAAAGAACTAGAGGTATAGATAAAAGATTAATGTCACAAAAATAAATTATGTCCTGTCCAACAACAAAACATATCTTAAGATGTGGTGAACTGAACAGTGTTTGTCAAACAGTTGCTTCAATTAATTGGAGCCATATTAACATAATCTGTACCAACGCAAAAGTGGAGGTCACCTCATGAACATCATGATATTTTAGAAAGCATAAGGCAACAGTAACATTTTATAATAAACAATATTTCAAACATTCCATATTTAAAATTATGACACCCATTGTTTCTGTTGTACTATTAAAGGGTTAGTTCACCCAAAAATGAAAATTAGCCCATGATTTACTCACCCTCAATTCATCCTAGGTGTATGACATTCTTCTTTCAGACGAACACAATCGGAGTTATATAAAAAATGTCGTGGCTCTTCCAAGCTTTACAGTGGCAGTGAATTTTGCTCATTTTTGAAGTGCATAAAAGTGCATCTATCCATCATATAACTGCTCCACACGGCTCTGGGGGTTAATAAAGGCCTTCTGAAGTGAAGTGGCGCGTTTGTGTAAGAAAAATATCCATATTTTATAAAGTAAATGATCTAGTTTCTGGTGAAACATCTTCCATATTCAACTTATGGAAAAAGTGTAACGCCTCTTGCAATTCAAAATGCTGACGAGCATAAAGGCTTATTTATACTTCTGCGTCGGACCTGAGCCGTAGCCTCTACGCCGTGGGCTATGCACCGATATTCATTTATACTTCTGCGTCGCGTTGACGTGCAGTTACACATGCAGAGGGAGGGGTTCTGGCAGACCAATCACAGAACTTGCAGTCCGCATAGAATTGACGCGTTGTTACATTTTTTGGAGAGGTGCACGTCAGGGTACGGCATAGGCTACGTGTGTAACACACAGCCTATGGCGTAGCTACGGCGTACACCCGACGCAGAAGTATAAATTGGGCTTTACTGGTGTGCAATGTCGTCAGACGTGGCGTAAGCATTTTGAACTGTGAGAGGCGCGGGCGCTACACTTTTTCCGTAAGATAAATACGGAAGGCGATTTGTCGGAAGCTAGATAATTTACTTTATAAAGTTTTAAATATGGATATTTTTCTTAAACAAACGCATCGCTTCGCTTCAGAAGGCCTTTATTAACCCCCTGGAGCCATGTGCATGATGGATAGATACACTTTTATGGACTTCAAAAACAGAGCAACAGTCACTGCCGGAAGCGCCAGGACATTATTATATAACTCCTGAGTAAATCATGGAATCATTTTCATTTTTGGGTGAACTATCCCATTAAAGTAGCATGCAGAAAATGTTTCTACTACCTAGCTCTAGTAGATATCACTGAAATAGATGTTCAGAGAAATCACACTTGTTGCAGTAAATGGCAAAAAAGAATGTAATTCTGGGATTCTAGACAGTTGTGAGACTTTGAAGTGCTGCTTGATCTTCTAATCATTTTGAGTATTCAGGGTTGGATGAAGGGACTTTAGATCGAGGGTGGTGTAAGGTTTAACGGCTGAATTCTGGTCTATTGAAGTTTGCAAAACATTTGCAAAACAATATTTCATGAAGCACTTTTAATGAATAATGAGCATGTCCTCTGATGTGTAACATTTGGATTTACCCACCTGAATAAACAGTGACTGTAAAAACAGACAATTCACTTGTTATTTTGACAAATCTGGTCCATGTTTTAGTGTTATCTGTAGACAGAAAGAGTTGAATATATCAAATTAAGTCATTATTTAATATTACATATCTGTTTCATTGCTTGTACTCAGGTTGGATAGGATAATGTGTATTTTTTTTACCAAACACTACAAATTTCTTGACACATTCAACACACATGTCAAGAATAAAGTAACGGGTGGATTCTGAAATCCACTGCCGCTTCAATATACCTATTTACAGTGGGGAGAATAAGTATTTTATACACTGCCAATTTTCCATGTTTGCCCACTTACAAAGCATCTAGAAGTCTGTAATTTTTATCATAGGTACACTTCAACTGTAAGTGAAATAATCTTAAACAAAAATCCAGAAAATCACATTGTATGATTTTTAAGTAATTCATTTGCATTTTATTGCATTGACATAAGTATTTGATACATCAGAAAAGCAGAACTTAATATTTGGTACAGAAACCTTTGTTTGCAATTACAGAGATCATACGTTTCCTGTAGTTCTTGACCGGGTTTGCACACACTGCAGCAGGGATTTTGGCCCACTCCTCCATACAGACCTTCTCCAGATCCTTCAGGTTTCTGGGCTGTCGCTGGCCTATACGGACTTTCAGCTCCCTCCAAAGATTTTCTATTGTATTCATGTCTGGAGACTGGCAAGGCCACTCCAGGACCTTGAGATGCTTCTTAAGGAGCCACTCCTTAGTTGCCCTGGCTGTGTGTTTCGGGTCGTTGTCATGCTGGAAGACCCAGCCACGACCCATCTTCAATGCTCTTACTGAGGGAAGGAGGTTGTTGGCCAAGATCTTGTGATACATGGGCCCATCCATCCTCCCCTCAATACGGTGCAGTCGTCCTGTCCCCTTTGCAGTAAAGCATCCTCAAAGAATGATGTTTCCACCTCCATGCTTCACGGTTTGGATGGTGTTCTTGGGGTTGCACTCATCCTTCTTCTTCCTCCAAACACGGCGAGTGGAGTTTAGACCAAAAAGCTCATTGGCAAACTTCAGACGGGCCTGGACATGCGCTGGCTTGAGCAGGGGGACCTTGCGTGCGCTGCAGGATTTTAATCCATGACGGCGTAGTGTGTTACTAATGGTTTTCTTTGAGACTGTGGTCCCAGCTCTCTTCAGATCATTGACCAGTTCCTGCCATGTAGTTCTGGGCTGATCCCTCACCTTCCTCATGATCATTGATGTCCCACGAGGTGAAATCTTGCATGGTGCCCCAGACAGAGGGAGATTGACCGTCATCTTGAACTTCTCCTATTTTCTAATAATTGCGCCAACAGTTGTTGCCTTCTCATCAAGCTGCTTGCCTGTTGTCCTGTAGCCCATCTCAGCCTTGTGCAGGTCTACAATTTTATCCCTGATGTCCTTACACAGCTCTCTGGTCTTGGCCATTGTGGAGAGGTTGGAGTCTGTTTGATTGAGTGTGTGGACAGGTGTCTTTTATACAGGTAACGAGTTCAAACAGGTGCAGTTAATACAGGTCATGAGTGGAGAACAGGAGGGATTCTTAAAGAAAAACTAACAGGTCTGTGAGAGCCGGAATTCTTACTGGTTGGTAGGTGATCAAATACTTATGTCATGCAATAAAATGCAAATTAATTACTTAAAAATCATACAATGTGATTTTCTAGATTTTTTTAGATTCCGTCACTCACATTTGAAGAGTACCTATGATAAAAATTACAGACCTCTACATGCTTTGTAAGTGGGCAAACCTGCAAAATTGGCAGTGTATCAAATTCTCCCCACTATATATATATAGTCTTAATATGTTGCCATCAATTTGCATTTACTGATCCTGATCCCCTTAACAAAAACAACAATAAAAATAATAATATACTTCAATCCTGACATACCTTGAAGATACTTTAAATAAGGCAAAGCCCAAATCAACATAACAGGCCTCAGAATATACAGAGCACAGCAAGTGACGGTCTCGAGCAGAGATCCTGGAACAGAATATTCATTGATGGGTATTAAACAATATTGATAAAATAAAAAAATAAAAAAGTCCCGTCATGAGAGAATACAGAAACACACCAACATACTGTACTTAGAGAAGGGGACAAGACAATTCTGTCCATAATTACAACAAGATAAATAATTAATTCTGCCACATTCTTATTATAGTTATCTTATATTTAAATATACAACCCCAAATCAGAAAAAGTTGGGACAGTATGGCAAACGCAAATTAAAAAAAAAGAATGCGATTTCTAAATTTACTTTGACTTGTATTTCATTGCAGACAATATGAACACAAAATATTTCATGTTTTGTCTGGTCAACTTCATGTCATTTGTAAATATGCATCCTTTCCTGTCATTCAGACCTGCAACACATTTCAAAAAAAGTTGGGATAGTAAAGCATTTACCACTTTGTATTGTTTCCATTCCTTTTCACAACACTTAAAAGACGTTTAGGGACTGAAGACACCAAGTGATGAAGTGTTTCAGGTGTAATTTTGTCCCATTCTTCCTGCAAACAAGTCTTAAGGTGGGCAACAGTACGGGTTCTTCGTTGTCGCATTTTGCGCTTCAAAATGCGCCACACATTCTCTATTGGAGACAGGTCGGGACTGCAGGCAGGCCAGTCAAGTACCCGTACCCTCTTCCTCCACAGCCAGGACTTTGTAATGTGTGCAGAATGTGGTTTTGCATTGTCTTGTTGAAATATGCATGGACGTCCCTGGAAAAGATGTCTTCTTGAAGGCAGCATATTATGCTCCAAAATCTCTATGTACTTTTCAGCATTAATGGTGCCTTCACAGAAGCGCAAGTTACCTTTGCCAAGGGCACTGACACAACCCCATACCATGACAGACCCTGGCTTTGGGACTTGTTGCTGGTAACAGTCTGGATGATCCTTTTCTTCTTCGGTCCGGAACACACGGCGTCCATTCCTCCCAAAAAATACCTCAAATACTGATTCATCTGACCACAGTACATGTTTCCACTGTGTGATGGTCCATCCCAGATGCCTCCGAGCCCAGAGAAGTCGACGGCGCTTCTGGACACTGTTAACATAGGGTTTCCTTTTGGCACAGTACAGTTTTAACTGGCATTTGTGGATGTAACTACGTATTGTGGTACTTGACAAAGGTTTGCCAAAGTAGTCCTGAGCCCATGTGGTGATATCGCTTATAGATGAATGACGATTCTTGATGCAGTGCTGCCTGAGGGATCGGAGATCACGGTTGTTCAGCTTAGGCTTGCGCCCTTGTCCTTTACGCACTGAAATTCCTCCAGATTCCTTGAATCTTTTAATTATGTTATGCACTGTTGAATGTGAAACATCCAAATCTCTTCCTATCTTTCTTTGAGGAACATTGTTTTTAAACATTTCAATAATTTTCTCACGTATTTGTTGGCAAACTGGCGATCCTCGGCCCATCTTTGCTCCTAAAGGATTAGACCTTTCTTGGATGCTGCTTTTGTACCAAATCATAATTACAATCACCTGTTGACATCACCTGTTTCAAATCACATAATTATTTAACCATTTTACCTCATTATTAGCCCTAAATTGCTCCTGTCCCAACTTTTTTTGAAATGTGTTGCAGGTCTGAATGACAGGAAAGGATGCATATTTACAAATGACATGAAGTTGACCAGACAAAACATGAAATATTTTGTGTTCATATTGTCTGCAATGAAATACAAGTCAAAGTAAATTAAGAAATCACTTCTCTTTTTTTTATTTGCGTTTTCCATACTGTCCCAACTTTTTCTGATTTGGGGTTGTAAAAACTACTAAACTCACCTTCAGTAAGACACCAGAAGATGAAGGCGATGGACATACAGATGCTTGGAAAAAAGACCAGAGAAAGCTGAAGATTCCAGATTGTACTGCTGGAAACTGGAGAGAAGATGAAGAATAACCACAGTTAAATGAGTGAAATACTTACAGTGACACAGACAGTTAATCACAAGAAATATGATTGTCCTTTTAAACACACCTGTGCCTTTTGATCTGCAGTAAATCAGACGACAGAGCAGAAGCACAGCTCCAGATGCAGCAACAATACAGAAAACCAACACAGGTATGTGCAAAGAAGAGAAACCTGGAAAACAAACATAAGGTTTAACATTTACAACTGCACTGAATCAATTTACAATCAAAAGTCATTGTTTTTATAGAGGAAAAATTATAAAAAATTTGCAATTAAAGCCATTCATTATTCTAAGGAATTACTAACTATAATTTTTTGCAAGTACGTATTTGCAGCAAAGGCCAGATTTACATTGTTAAAAAAAAAAAAATACTGTCAGGATATAGGCTACTAAACATCTAAAAAATTACATCAAATTTTTTTTACTAAACATCTAAATCTCCCTGAACAAATATTGATTTACATGATCTACATTTTAAAATGTTTGAAGGCCAAAAAACTAGATAACAATAGCTTTAAAAACCATGTCAGTGGGCAGTGGCATAAATTATTTGTCAAGCAGATTTTTAAACATGAGAATAAAGTATACTTAGTTTTTATACCTACATGAACGTA
This sequence comes from Gobio occitaniae, assembly GCA_033150135.1. Taxonomy (NCBI): domain Eukaryota; kingdom Metazoa; phylum Chordata; class Actinopteri; order Cypriniformes; family Gobionidae; genus Gobio; species Gobio occitaniae. The sequence continues at coordinate 126,539 of JARQWZ010001114.1, forward strand.
TGCGCACAGTCAAATGCACAGCTTTGCAAAGTATACTTCTTTTGACTCGTGCGTGTACACAGGTATCTGACGCATGCACAGTTTTGAGCAATCTCTCGAAACAAGTTTACCGGTATGCGGTAATACGATATATCACGATAATGAACATGCACAATATTGCTATCGTGGGCACTTAAAAATACAGTGAATAATTATTTATTACAAATTATTCTGATTCTTAGAATGCATTTTAAGAATACTTTACCCATCTACTGTTTAGAATGACCACTGTGTGCTGAGTCAAAGAGGCACGCGCACTGATGTAAACAAACCCAACACGCATGAGCAGCGCATGGTGGGACGAGTGAAGGAGACGCGCTGAATGAAAGTGCACATTCACTCTCTGACAGCAGATGGCGCTGATGGAACAGCAGAAATGCTCTCGTAAACAGACCCCTGTTTAAATCTGCTGTGCCCAGAGCCGGATTAACGCAAAGGCAAACTAGGCACGTGCCTAGGGCCCGATTGGCGGGATGGGGCCCAGACAGAGGGACAAAAAAAATAATAATAATAAAATTAAAATGTACAAATGTCCTATCTACAATTTATTTCAATATTTATTAATTAACTAAAAATAGTGACAATGTTTATCTTAACCATAGACTGTTACATTACGTCACATTAACGCCAGCCCATGACTGTATTTATTATAATCAGGTCAGAGCAGGACAACAAAGCTAGCAGGCAGGTGTTTTGAGTAGGCTAACATTCAAGATGCTTTCGTGTGCGGGCAAAACGTAAAAAAGAAAAAAAATGAAGAGGAACAAAAGAAGAGACAGCGGGGGGCTTTATAGAAGTTTCTGTCGGGCAGCCGTCCGACAGCTGTGAACCTGCTCGAGTCAGCAGAGCCAAAGGCCAAGCCAGGCCCGGAGACACGGCCCGAAGACGCGGTGGAAGATGCGGCGGAAAATAAGTAAAACAACATTTCCGTGTCAAGTTTTATGCTGCGTTCACATCAAACGCGAATAGAGCGTCTGGCGCGAGTGATTTCAATGTTAAGTCAATGGAAAGGCGCGTTTACAGCATTAAGTTACAAGAAAATCTAATTCTAAATGATAATAAAAGATAAAAACAAATGTAAAAAAAGAAATAAATCAATAAAAGAATAATGGCATGGCCCTACTTTACATATGATATAATAATCATGTATGGCTCCCATAATTGTACAAAGTCCTTTATTTTACTCTTGGAGATATAAGTCAGCCTTTCCAGTCCAATGCACTCTGAAAGTTCTTTTATCCATTGTTTTATATAAAGGTGCTTCCATGCTCTTCCAGTTCAAAAATGGCTCTTCTGGCATGTAACAATCCAAAGTCCAATAGTCTAGTGTGTTTCTTTGTTTGTGAGAAACCTGTAGGATATATTCCCAGTACACAAAGTTTGGCACAATGTGGTATTTTAAGATTAAACCGTTCTGACAAACATTTTATGACATCCTTCCAGAACTTCTGTATATCAGAACATTCCCATAGACAGTGAATTAGAGTTCCTTTATAATTTTGGCATTTTGTATATATATCAGGAATATTGCTAGACATATGATTGAGTTTTTCAGGTGTTATATAAACCCTTGTCAACCATTTATACTGTAATAATTTAAGCCGCATGTTTATGATTTGATTTTGCGCCTTTAAACATGCTTCAGTCCATTCAAATTCCTCTATTTCTTCTTGAATGGCTTTCCTCCATGCGTTTAATTTTTCTACAGCAGACTCTTTAGAGTTAGACATTATAATATTTTGACAATTGGCCCTTTTCACCTTTTTTTTCAATTATTTCCTCAATTAATGACAGTTTGGGAATGTACATAATATCTGTAGACCTGGAAGACATAAAACTTTTAAGCTGTGAATATTTGAAAAAAAAATATGTTTTGAGGGAATCTGGTGTTTATCACACAATTCTTGAAATGTAAGAAGTATACCATCCATATACAAGTCTTTAATAGTCTGAATACCTTTAGTTTTCCATAGTTTAAATCCTCCATCCTTATATTTATTATTATTTATTGTTAGACAGTTTCTAAATGGTCTTGATGAATGTGAAGGGGTCATGTTTGCCTTCTTGTTCTTAATTACAACATTTATAAATGTTGTAAGCTATGCATTTTGCAGAAATTAATTAAATGTGTTGATTAAATGTAAACAGAGCAAATAAGATAAACTTATTTGCTCTGTTTACATAGTTTACTGATACCTATTGGTTATTTACTGGTACTACTGCCTTAACAATGACACTCCCAATGGATGAGGATAATTTAATAGCATTTAATAGAGCCATGTAATGATGTATACATAATGAATATCAAAAAATAGTCTGATAGACTGTTTAATATACAACACAACCAATTTGTAACCAAAGACTAGGCTATGTAAAATGTGAATTCACTTTTATTAGTAACTTTGGTAAGTTTCAGATTTCAATTCATAAATAACATCGATGGAGGGGGGCCCAAAAAATGCAGCCTGCCTAGTGTAGTCCATTTATTTAATCCGGCTCTGGCTGTGCCCCAGTAAAAAATTGAATTTGAACATTTCATTATATTTGTCAATGTATTTAGATTGATCATCTCGCAAAATAAGAAATGGATCTATATGCAACATAGTAACCCAATCAACGCTTGAAAATTCAATGCAATTTAACAGAAAACCGAAAGTCCAGTGTCTGCACCAGTTTATGGTCTGCTGCACGAAGTTGAGGAAGGCTATAAAAACATGACGAAACTAAAGTATCAAAACTAAAGTCTTATTTTAACTCATCCAATTTTTTTTTGTACGAAGCAGGGACAGGGAAGCAGAAAAGAGAGACAACGAGTTTGAGGAAGGTAAAACGATGAACCATCGACAAATAAAGCCTGTGGTAAACATAACTGGATGATACTTTGACGTTTTGTTCTACAACGTACACTGCACACTCACACACAACTGCCTTATCTAAGAGTTAGTTATTAAAAACGTAGCCCCAGGCCTGTTATTAACTACTTCAAAATGTGCATTTTGACTATGGGTGCATGTAATTTACGTTTTAAAACAGTGCGTCACTGGCATAAAGTTGCTTTACGTCGGATGTTCGATATTCGCAAATTTAGGGACTGTCTCTAAAGTTACATACGACAGTACACGTTTCTAACTTTAATAGCATTTGAAGAGAATGACTTAAGTGTTCATCTAGGTGTCAGCTATGATGCAAACCTTTTACTTTTATTCAAACAAGCTGTCAAATCATGTGTAAATGAAACAGGTTTTCTTTTAGAACATATATGCTCTTAATTTTAGTTGTTGTCATAAAATGACTGGTTTCATCATATGTTTTCATTGTAAATTCTTGAAAAAGATTGAATTAATCATTATTTTTGTGTAAAGAAGAATGCAAATCTGCAAGAAAGTTCTCTCCTGATGAATTATTTCCATATTGTATGCCTTTTATGCCATAAATGTTGAGAATGTTCATGTAAAGCAGGGGTCTCCAAACTCGGTCCTGGAGGGCCGCTGTCCTACAGAGTTTAGCTCCAACCCCAATTAAACACACCTGAACAAAGTTAATCAGTGTCTAACTAGGGCCTTGAAAGACACTGATTAGCTGGTTCAGGTGTGTTTAATTGGGGTTGGAGCTAAACTCTGCAGGACAGCGGAACTCCAGGACCGAGTTTGGAGACCCCTGGGGCCTATACCATGAAGCCGGTTTAGTTGGCTAGCCAGATATGTTTAAGCTTAGTTTGTGCCAATCCTGGGTTTTAGGTACCATTAAAGTGGTTTGGCTTTTAGCCGTGTTCATCTCCATAGTAACTTACTCTCCACGGCTAACCTGCTCCAGGGCAGGTTATGTTCTGGATAAGACATCTCAAACTGAAATTGGACCAATCAGCTGTGAGCAAAGTGACACGCCTCTGATGCAATAAAGTCACTCCCTCTGTTTCTATCCAAATTAAAGGTCACTATAGCAAATGTTTTTTAAAGACTAACGCGTCTGGCTTTTAACAATGCTTATTTATAATAATAATACTTTTGAATGATTTAGATATAATTTATGTAATTATACCCTTATATATTTTAGTTAATCAATCATTAATAGGCACTTAGTTAAAATTAATATTAATAGCCTATATAAAGGTCATACAAATAAGCTTTAAAATCAATAAATAAAGCTATAAAAATGACTACATGTGATCTTAAATGTTCAATTCTCTCTATATATCAACTAAACTAACTTCATAACTTTTACTTGCATTGACGTATAATATATTTCTTTAAGTTATCCTCTTTCATAGACAGCTTTTTTCTTCCTGTCTATTTGTTTAAATTCATAATATTTTTCAATCATGTAATATTCTGCAGAAGCGAGAAGTGAATCTCAGTTTCACTGATCCACAGCGTGTGATTGGCTGTTCAGCTAAACTCCTAAACTCAGGATCAAAGCCTGAGTTGACAGAGAAAGCTGATGATCAGCATCATGGGACCAACAAAGCCTGAATAGATTGGTTTGGTTTTGTCAACTCAAAACTAATCCTGTAACCCTGAGTTTGTCAAACTACCATCATGGTACAGGCCCCTGATGTAAAGTAGCCTATACATAAATAGGCCTATTAATACACGTTTACCTGTGCACCAGTAGAGCTTTACGTCTAGCAACGCCCCTCATCAGGGAGTCAGCCCATTGACTTATGTCCTGATCAGTGCCCTGCCCCTGACTACTAAAATAGGGAGCTGGTTGAGACACACACAGTTTTTTAATATTTCAAACAGCCATTCAGTTTTCTGTATTCGCTACGGTGCTCATCACATAACCAAACACTTAAAGGCTTAAGGCTATTTATTTTCAAACTTAAACATTTTTATATTTTAATATGGACTACATGCCGTAGATATTGTTTGAATATGTTCTGATTCTTTGTTGTTCAGTCACACACTTTACAATAAGGCTTCTGTTACAAACAGAGGTGACATGGAGAACAGATGGAAATGGTAAACAGAGTTTATTTGCAGAACCAGGAAATGAGTGGATAAGGTGAGTGTCAGAAGTGCAAGTCCAGCAGAATGTCAATGTGGATGGGTGATACTGTACTCTTGATTGCAGGTTGAGTCGGGCATCTGGACAATGGAGACGATGGAGCCAGGAGACAAGGGAACACTCAGGAGACTAGGAGATCTGAGCGAACAGGCAGGTAAGTGAGCCTGTTGAAGCAAGCAGTAGCGTAAGCATGTGCAAACAAGACCAGACAGTGACTGAGTGAATGCGTGGGGCTTAAGTGCAGGCAGTGAATGCAGTGATGATGACGTGCATGTGCGTGTGATCAGTGATCAGGTGAAGGTGCACGTTGTTTCTGGGAGAGGGTGGAGTCTGGCGTGCTTGTGACAGCTTCATTATTTAACATTAGTTAATTCATTAGTTAACAAACTGACAATGAAAAATAGGCTACTTCTAAAGCATTTATTAATCTTAGTTAAATGTAAATTTTAACATTAAATAGCACATCATTGAAATCAAAAGTTGCAACTGTATTATTTAATGGACCTGAGCTAACACTAACTAACAGTTTTTTTTAACTCACATTATTGAAGAATAATAACTTCTTTAAAAAATGTAACTATTCGCTCTTTGTTAATGTTAATGCATTAGTGAGACCTTAATGTAAAGTGTTACCGATTAGTCTTTATATTTCTTTCGTTTGAAATATGTTTATTGATTTATTGTATTTAAATGTTCGGTTCTTTTTGTTATAAGAAAGTTATTAAAGGGGCTATATGCAACTTTTTTCCCAAAATAAACGTAACAATAGCCTTTTTATTTTACCATTTATGACTCAAATATCTCCTGATGAGCATACTGACACCTTGTCCGCTCACAGTGGGTGCACCTACAAGCCTGTATCCTATTTTTCCTATTTTCTGTCAGGTCGTTTTTTTCCCGCGCTGTCTGCGGATGTGACGTCACCACCGCTGCGAGAGCGAGCAGAAAATAAGAGCAGTTCTGTTTTTTGGCCACAGGTGTCAGTCGCGAGTTTAAATTTCAGAAAAACGCATATAGCCCCTTTCAAACCTGTTTTAGTATGACAACACTTTTTTTTGCAACTTATTTCAATATCGTGATAATCCCATATACCGTGATAAAAGCTTCAGCAATTAATAACAACATGAAAATATGATGCCGGCCCATGCCTACAATAAATAAATAAAAAATGAAAATGTATTAATTACTTAATTAATGCGCATGTGCAACCAGTAAGTGTAAAAAGCGAAGTATTTGGGCATTAGTGTTAACAGAGACTGCATTATTTAATTTGCCATGTCTGTTGACTCACCCAGTCTCTCCAGTTCTACAGTTGCATTGGCTGATAAAACTGACACATGTAAACACCTTTGTCCTCAGTTTTGACACTCTTCAGTCTGAGAGAGAAGTTTCCTTTAGGGATTTCATCAGTGAAGAACTCAACCCTGTCTCTGTATCGCTCATCTGATGAACCTGGTAAAGCCTCATCATCTCCGTCTGTTTTCTTAACCTCTTCAATGTGTTCAGGTGTGATGTGAGAGTATTTGGTAGTATTTGGTTATGTGATGAGCACCGTACCGAAAACAGAAATCTGAATGGCTGTTTGAAATATTAAAATACTGCGTGTTTCTAAATCAACTCCCTAGTTCAGTAGTCAGGGCACTGTTCAGGACATAAGTCAATGGGCTAACTCCCTGATCAGTGACCTGACCAGGGGCGTTGCTAGACATAAAGCTCTACTGGGGCGCAGGCCCCCCATTACCTTTTTTTCTTGAAAGCCTGCTGCATGCATGAAGTGTGTGAGATAAAGAGCAACTCAATCATGATACTAGCAGACGCTCTGAAAGAATCAAATCAAATAATAAATAAATAAAATAAAATACATAAAAAGACATTTGATTGAATTGATTGAAAGTGGCTCTCACTCACCAACATCTTTTATTTGAACCACAGTCTCTCCAGAATCCTGCTGACTGTAAACTTTACATGTGTATTTTCCCTCATCTTCAACTCTCAGATTGTCCAGACGGAGGGAGAAGTTTCCATGTTGAATCTGATCAGTAAAGAAATGAGCTCTCTCATGATAATCCTGCTGCTGGACCTCTGGTAGACTCTCATCATCCACAAACAAATGAACTAAAGTCTCTGAGCCTGTTCTTCTCCATTCCACCTTCAGAGTCTGCACTGGTAAAGGTTTATCAACATAACAGGGCAAAACTACTGAAGATCCCAGAGGAGCAACCAGAGGAGAAGAGGGACCGCGCACAGTGAACCCTGTAATAAAACAGAGAAACTTAGCTATTATGTAAAAAAATGAAAAAGAAAAAAAAAATGTGCGTATCAACGTAAAATGATAATACGTACCATCAGCGATCACCAGGAGTATTGATATAACAACAAACTTAACGTCCATAGTTTATACAAAGAAAGAGCTATAACGAAATCATGTCAATTTTGTCCACAGACTTACACACGAGGCCACGTCTAAATACACTTTCGCTTTCGTTTTCTTCTCCAGATGAACCGTGAAGGACAAGAGCAGGAAGTAGGCTACCGTTGAAATATCACTTTCTCTTGGCTTTTTAACGGTTCGTGTTGATACTTGAACAGAGTTCCCTTTCGTTCAGTCACTACGACGTAACGTTAGTGACTAACGAATGGGGGTTTCGCTTAGAAGCCTATCAACTTCGAGTTTTGAGAAAACGCCCAATGGCGTGCCAATGCCATGGGGCATGCGGAATTTGCATACGTAACTCCGCCTCACCGCGTGAGTATATAAGGAAGTACGAGGCAATATCGCATTATGTTCTGCTTTCGGAGCCAAGAGAACCTACCTCTTCACTCCTACAGCCTTCTGAGACTCTGTCAGCTTCTTCGAGACGAGCAGCTTTCCAGTCGGTGTTGGTGTAACGGCGCGTTCCAGTGATCGCATACTTCCTGCCTGCTGATCTGCGCAGTGGTCCGTTTGACAGCTGGTGTGTGTTTCCCTGGGCGCTTCGGCATCGACTGCGAGGCTTTCCTCTCACAAAAAGAGCTTGCGCGTGGCACGTCTTTTTCAAGACGGCTCGCCCGTGCACTTCCGGGTGCGATCGATTTTCCGCTGCTGTCTATGGGCGCATTCACTGCTCGAGCGTGTTTGGGCTTCAGCACGTTCGGGCAGTGTTTGCGGATGTGTCACGTTTCCATTGCGGGGGCGTGACCATCGCGATGTCGCGGTCGAGACTCAATGATCTCCGTGAGGAGAGAGAGTCCCCTCTGCCACACCCCAATCTACCGTCCCCGAGTAAGATGGTACTTTGGCTGGTGGCCAGGGTGACCTGAGGGCGGTGCTGTGGTATTAAGAACCCCGACGTTCATTCCTCGGGCCACGCCCCCCTCTTATACATCGCTCCCGCGAGTGTTGGATTGAATCTACGGCCCGTCTCTGACGCCCGTTCGTTCAGTTCACGCTCCGGATAGCAGTGAGATGTCGATCGCCGCATCCCAAGGTGGGCTGGAGTCCTTTTGGGGATGACGATTAGGTTGTGCTCCGCCTCCGGGTGTGTCAGCACTGCCTGATCTGACCTAAAGTTGACAGCCATGTTATCTCGGGCAGCCGCGAGTCTCGCGCTGGTGTGGAACTCTGCCCAGTCGCGGGTGCTCGTGGTTGCGCGATTGGTTTTTGGGGGCGGCACCCGACAGCTGTTGGGCCCCGCCCCCAATGCCTTTCGCTCCCGGGGTGCATGAGGAGATCACGCGGTCCCGGAAGTCCCCGTGCTTCCCGTGACCGTTTGGTGGCCTCCTCCGCCTTCTCTGCCCTTGATGGGGCCGCGGCCTAGGGTACACTGGGGCCCCCTCCCCCCCCCACTGTTGAACTCTCTGTTGCGCACTACGGTGTCCACAGGGGGCTTTGACGTGGCGTGGTGTGGCTGTCCTAAGCACCCTCCCAAAGCCTGTGGGCTCGTCTACTTCGGTGGCGTGGTCCCGCAGAGCTACGGGCAGGCCGCCGCCCCTTTGCACATGCACAAGGGTGGAGCCGACCCAGGGCTCTTCATTGAGCTGCGTGCCGCAACTGACCCCGCCCCCGGGCGGTGAAGGTGGCCACACGCTCCCTGGGTCGGGCGATGTCCACAGCTGTGGTCCGGGAGAACACCTGGCCTTACCTGGTGATGTGGAGGACGTTGAGCGAGCCCGCCTCCTCAAACTCACCCATATCCCAGGCTGGCCTCTTCGGCGGCGCGGCTGAGAACTGCGCCCAACAGTTCTCGGCCGCCCCAGAGCAGACTGAGGCTGTAACACGTACTGCCCCGGCGGCCAGCTGCTGCACCAGCCGCCGGCTCAGTCGCCTCAGTCCGCTCGCCGCCGAGGGCGCCCTCCCTCTTCCCGCCCGGCCCCAGCAGCAGCCTTCACCTGGGCCGCGCCGTGGAGGTGGTTGAGGATGTCGCCCAGTCCGCTCCCCAGACTGGTTAAACGCCAGGCTGGAGGTGGACAACTCAGAGATGGGTTCCAGTTCTTCCCAGGGGATGGTAGCAGGGCCTCTCCTTCCCCCGGTGGAGGGCCGGGGGAAAATCCTTCCGCTGCTGGCCCCCGGGCTAGCGGCGCTTGGGAAGAACTCATGTTCCTGTCTCTGGGGACCCAGAGACCGGTGATGACGGTGCGCGCCACCTTCGGGTCTCGCCACTCTCGTCCCTCTCTGTCGCCAGCCCCCTGGCAGAGCAGACCCCAGTGGAACGCGAGTCCTTCCCTGGTCTCCTCTGTCAGGGCGCAGCCGTTAACCGTGCTCCGACCCCGGGACGCCCAACAGCCTCCCTTGTCCGCGCCGGTAACGCTGCCTCGCTGCCCCACCCAGGGTACGTCTGTCATCCGTATGACCCCGTTGGTGCAGTCTCTGGAAGCCTGGCTTCAGCTTCCGGGGCTGTCCCGCTGGGTTGCCCGGACCATCAGGCTCGGCTACGCGATTCAGTTCGCGCAGGCTCCTCCCCGCTACAGGGGAGTCCGCTATACCGTGACCGGGGCCCATGCCCCCGTCATGCGTGCGGAGATTGCCACTCTACTGGCGAAGGGTGCGATCGAGCCTGTCCCTCCGGCCGAGATGAGGTCGGGGTTCTACAGCCCCTACTTCATTGTACCCAAGGAAACCGGTGGGTTACGACCAATCCTGGACCTTCGCATCTTGAACCGATCCCTTCACCGACTTCCGTTCAAGATGTTGACTGCGAAACGCCTTTTCGAATGCGTTCGTCTGTAAGATTGGTTTGCAGCGATCGACCTGAAGGACGCCTACTTCCATGTCTCCATCCTTCCTCGACACAGACCGTTCCTACGGTTTGCTTTCGAGGGGCGGGCATACCAGTACGCGGTTCTCCCATTCGGGTTATCTCTGTCCCCTCGCGTCTTCACGAAGATCGCCGAGGCAGCCCTTGCGCCCCTTTGGCAGCACGGGGTCCGCATCCTGAACTACCTCGACGACTGGCTCATACTGGGCCACTCTCGAGAGCAGGTTTGCAGACACAGAGATCTGGCTCTCCACCACTTAGCCCGTCTGGGCCTTCGGGTCAACTGGGAAAAGAGCAAACTTTGCCCCGTGCAGAGGATCTCTTTTCTCGGTATGGAGATCGACTCGGTCACCATGTACGCGCAGCTTTCGAGCGAGCGCGCGCTGTCTCTGCTGACTTGCCTCCGACAAATCGAGAGCAAGAGTGCGGTTCCACTGAAACTATTTCAGAGGCTCCTGGGGCATATGGCATCTGCAGCCGCGGTGACGCCGCTCGGATTGCTTCATATGAGACCGCTTCAAAACTGGCTTCGCGATCGAGTCCCGAGATGGGCATGGCAGTCTGGCACGCTCCGGGTCCAAGTGACTCGGGCCTGCTTACAGACACTCACCCCGTGGTCGAACCTCAGTTTTCTACGGGCCGGTGTGCCCTTAGAACGAGTTTCCAGGCATGTTGTCGTATCGACGGATGCCTCTGCCACGGGCTGGGGTGCCATGTGCAATGGACAAGCAGCCGCGGGCTCCTGGACAGGACCCCAGCGCCTTCTGCATGTCAATTGCCTCGAGTTGCTGGCAGTACGGTTCGCCCTGCACCGCTTCCGAGCGTTGCTGAAGGGCCAACATGTGCTTGTCCGGACAGACAACACGGCCGTAGTAGCGTACATCAACCACCAGGGCGGTCTACGCTCCCGCCGTATGTCTCAACTCGCCCGCCATCTCATCCCATGGAGTCAGAAGCGCCTGAGGTCCCTTCGTGCTGTCCATATTCCGGGAGTCCTGAACCACGCAGCCGACGAGCTCTCGCGGTTTCAGCCTCTCCCGGGAGAATGGAGACTCCATCCCCGGACGGTTCAGCTGATTTGGGAACAGTTCGGCGACGCACAGGTAGATCTGTTTGCCTCCCACGACTCTTCCCACTGCAGCCTGTATTATTCCCTGACCGAGGGCACGCTCGGCACGGATGCACTGGCGCACAGCTGGCCGCGGGGCCTACGCAAATATGCGTTCCCCCCAGTGAGCCTACTCGCACAGCTTCTGTGCAAGATCAGGGAGGACAAGGAGCAGGTCCTTTTGGTCGCCCCGTACTGGCACGGCCGGACCTGGTTCCCCGAACTCATACTCCTTGCGACAGCCCCTCCCTGGCCTATTCCTCTGAGACCGGACCTCCTTACTCAGAGACGGGGCACCCATTGGCACCCGCGTCCCGACCTTTGGAGCCTCCACGTGTGGCTCCTAGACGGGACGCGGCAGGTTTGAGTGGCCTACCACCTACGGTGGTCGCCACCATCACTTCCGCTAGGGCAGAGTCCACTCGGCATGCCTATGCGTTGAAGTGGAACCTCTTCGTCACCTGGTGCTCTTCCCGCCAAGAAGACCCCTGGAAATGCCCGATCGGGTCCGTGCTTGAGTTTCTCCAAGAGGGGCTGGAGCGAAGGCTGTCTCCCTCCACCCTCAAGGTATATGTGGCTGCAATATCTGCCCACCACGATCTCTTGGAGAACAAGAAGGTAAGTCAGCACGACCTGGTCATCAGGTTCCTGAGGGGAGCCAGGAGACTGAATCCTCCTCGCTCTCCTCTCGTACCCTCTTGGGACCTCGCAGTAGTGTTAACTGCTCTGCAGAGACCTCCCTTTGAGCCTTTGCGGTCGGTTGATATTAAGTTTCTGTCTATGAAGACGGCTTTGCTGACCGCATTGGCCTCAGTCAAGAGGGTCGGGGACCTGCAGGCATTTTCGGTTGACGAAGCGTGCCTGGAATTTGGGCCGGCTAACTCTCACGTATCCTGAGACCCCGGCCTGGATATGTGCCCAAGGTTCCCACCACTCCGTTTAAGGACCAGGTGGTAAACCTGCAAGCACTGCCTTTGGAGGAGGCAGACCCAGCCTTGGCATTGCTCTGTCCAGTACGCGCCCTCCGCGCCTACGTAGACATGACGCAGTGTTTCAGGACCTCAGACCAGCTCTTTGTCTGTTATGGTGGAGAGCGGAAGGGAAGTGCTCTCTCAAAGCAAAGGCTGTCTCACTGGATAGTGGACACCATTGCGTTGGCTTACCAGCAGCAAGGCCGACCATGTCCCCTTGGTGTGAGGGCACACTCCACCCGGAGTGTTGCCTCCTCTTGGGCTCTAGCGCATGGCGCCTCGCTAGCAGACATCTGCAGAGCTGCAGGCTGGGCGACACCCAACACATTCGCCAGATTCTACAATCTCCGAGTGGAGCCAGTGTCCGACTATGTACTCGCCCCCCCGAGGGGCCGGTAATGGACCAGGCTCAGGTGTCTTCGCTTGCTTGCCACTCCACTCCTCGGACTGGATACGTGCGATATTTCCTCAGGTGAGCTCCCCGAGAGCCCTGAGCTCCTCCAGCACTGTCGACGCCGACATCAGTTCAGTCTGCCCTTTCGAGCCCAGACCCTCATGTCCGGCCAGGTGCCCCATGTGCATGGTTCCCTCCGGCGACCCCCACATGTGTATTTCACCGTAAGTCTCCGCAGTGAGCGGGTTTCTTCCCTTGGCGTGTCCCCGCCACCCCTAGGGTTAAAAATCCACCTTCGGCTGGTACCCTAGAGATCTTCCAAATGCAGCCCCTAACGGCTCATATGTGTCTCTTAAGTCCTCCCCACGGGTAGGCATTTTGGCATTCCCTCACTGGGATATGCTTCCCAGTGTACCTTGGTATTCCTGTGTTAAGTGGGAGTCCTTCGTCCGTATTAGTCTTACGACAGGGAACTCACACTTACGCAGGGCGCTGGAAGACAGCTGAGTGGCGGGATTATATTGGGACCCCCATTCGTTAGTCACTAACGTTACGTCGTAGTGACTGAACGAAAGGGAACGTCTCGGTTACGGATGTAACCCTCGTTCCCTGAGGAGGGAACGGAGACGTAACGTCCCCTTGCCACATCAGCTGTGCTACCTGGAACGCAGGAGTTCAGTCTTGGCTCCTCAAGCAGGTAACATAATGCGATATTGCCTCGTACTTCCTTATATACTCACGCGGTGAGGCGGAGTTACGTATGCAAATTCCGCATGCCCCATGGCATTGGCACGCCATTGGGCGTTTTCTCAAAACTCGAAGTTGATAGGCTTCTAAGCGAAACCCCCATTCGTTAGTCACTAACGTTACGTCTCCGTTCCCTCCTCAGGGAACGAGGGTTACATCCGTAACCGAGACGTTTTCTTCAATGCTGTGTCATAGAGAGAAGCGACTCGTTATTAACATAACCTCGGTTCCCTGAGAGAAGGGAGCGACTATTGCGTAGCATACGCAGGGGGAACTCCTGTTTCCTCGAGAATTTAAGCAAAATCTTATCCTTAAAATGTATCTATGTAAAACGCAGTGCAGCTGCACAGCAGACCCAATACACGCGGACTGATTGGCTGTGCTGCGGCAACTGCAGGAACCTATGGCGAGGCGACTGAGCGGGAGGACCAATGAGGTGACCAGAGGTTAAATTGGGCCGGAGCGCAGCTCCGTCTCCTTCACACGAAATATTGTTATTAGACTTTAATTATTGTTCGTCTCCTGGCAAATACAGGCTATATGGAATTATCAGACGTCATAATGCATTAATCGCTGCGTTCTCTGGTTCAGCACCGCGCCCACAGCCATCAAGGTAAAACTGTCACATTTCTAAAAGTGAGTTACCATGGAAATCCGCGAACGGCTAGCGCAGCGGTCGGGAACCTATGGCTCGCCAGGGCTCTCGCACTTTACCAACATATCTAACATTTACTAACATGATCGATAAAAAGATTAGACACATACATTAACAGAGATGCGTTCTCTGCGGAAAAAAGCAGCCAATTACAATTCCATTGTTGTACTGCCTACCAAAGTTAATGACAAGTTTATGATAATAATATTCAAGTTGTGTGTTCAGTGCTGTTCGCGAGTGTCACGATAAAATAAATAATAAAAGCATGATAAGTCACGAAAGACAACTGAATTACTGACAGGATGCTGTGCGCGCGCTTCGAATATATATATATATATATTTTTTTACTGTGGCTTGTTTGGAAAAATGCATTTACCAAAAATGAAAAAAATGTCTCTTTGGTCAAAAAAAATTCCCAACCCTTTTCAGGAACACAGACGAAAATGAAAAGACTACAGTCAAAGCTCATCTTTAGGGGGGTATTGTCAAATAATCTACTGCCCACTAACATGGTTTTGAAAGCTATTTATTATACATTTTTTGGCCTTCAAACTTATTAAAAATGCACATAATTATGTACAAATGCAAATTTTCTCTGGGGAAATGTTCTCCCCCGAACCCCCCTAACTACTCTCAAATTTGGTACCTCAGTGATTTAAAAAACCCTGCCTATGTCCCTAAGTGAACTGTAAAGTATTTCTCTTTGTTTGAATAATTACTCAACCCTACCTTACACATTAATACTGGAAAAAGAGCCCCTTTGGTGTAAAAACACATGAAGTCTTTTCCGGCGCGATTTTGAATGACCATTCACCATAAATAAGGGCTCCCTACAAAAGCCAATTTAACCACTGGAGGTGACTACCCATGCTCCCGCCTAAACAGTCCGCCTGAATTTGCATAGCGAGATAAAAGACAGTGTCATGCCATAGGAACTCAGTTTAAAAATCGACTGAAGCGACACACTGAGCGAGCACAAGCACGGCAAGCTACGCAATACTCGCTCCCTTCTCTCACACTACTGCTTCCTCAAGGACTCTTCTGCTATACTTACAGGGTTTCTGCAGGTTTCACCAAGTCAAATTTTAGACTTTTTAAGACCATTATGAATTAAATTTAAGACCTATATCACGCAAAAAAAAAAAAAAAAAACATACAAAGGAAATGCAGGATCACTAAATTACTTATTACAAATTAATTTATTCAAATTGAACAGTATGTAAACTTGTACTTCCTCATAGCTTTGAGATCAAAATGATTTTGTGGTGGTCATTTAAAGGAAATTTGCTAAAAAAAAAATGGCATGTTTTTTTTCATAGGACGCCACATTTACCATATTGTTAGATACACTATAGTCACACATGACAATAAAAAAAAATGCATGAATCTTGTTTGGTATTACAAAAAAAGGCTGGTCCAGTGGTGTGCTATCTAGCTTTAAAGGGTTAGTTCACCCAAAAATGAAAATTCTGTCATTAATTACTTACCCTCATGTCGTTCGACACCCGTAAGACCTCCGTTCATCTTCAGAACACAAATGAAGATATTTTAGTTGAAATCTTATGGCTCTGAAAGTCCTCCATTGGCTCAATGGCACGGTTCACTCTCAAGACCCTTAAAAGGTACTAAAGACGTCGTTACAAAGTCCATCTCACTAGAGTGGTTCTACAATAACTTTATGAAGCGGCGAGAATAGTTTTTGTGCGCAAAAAAACCCTAAATAACGACTTATATCATGATGACCGATTTCAAAACAAGGCTTCATGAAGCTTCGAAGCGTTATGAATCAGTGAGTCGATTCAGCGGTTTGAATCGCCAAAGTCACGTAATTTCAGCAGTTTGGCGGTTTGACACGCGATCCGAATCATGATTCGACTCGCTGATTCATAATGCTTTGAAGCTTCATGATGCCTTATTTTGAAATCGGTCATCACTATCACCAGAGGCGTTGAAAAACCATACGGAGTTGCAACATCCTCTCTCATCTCCCGGTGGCGGCGAGCGGTCACGAGCTTCACGGAGCTCTCAATACTTCTAGCGCTGTGTCAATACATTTGAATGGCTTGATACACAACAGCTCCGCTTTACAGGTGTTTGCAGCAAGTTTTGGTAAACAGTACAGCACAATGTGCATTGATTATTACGTCAACCTTACAGGATCTTTTTATAATGGAGAGTGATAGAGATGCAACAATGTTAACATTAATGTTAATGTTTTTCTTGTATTTAGCCCTCAGGTATTCCTTACTAATTGCTCATGACCATACACCTTAACTATTTTTCAATTGAATAAATGTTCTATATTTTAGTTCAATAATATCTATTGAATATATTGAGATATGTTGGTACTAAATACTAGCCTATTTGTGCAATAATTATGGTCCATTAATGACCACTTATAATATGTTTCTTCTAATATTTGTATTATTTATATTACAATTAAGGTTAAATTAGAGAATTCTTATTCAAAGAGGCAAATTAGAGTCATTTTGTGGCTCGAAAAATAATAATTTCCATTTGTAATGCCATTACCCACTGGTGCCTTTATGGCTTTTTAATCAATATACATGTATCTAATCTAGTAGCTCAAAAAAGTATTGCAGTTTTGCATTTTAATAAAAATTTAGATGTGATCAAACACTAGATTTCTTTAAATGGGAAATTTTAAAATGTTAATAACGTACATAGCCTGCTGTACATATAAGGAAATAAGGATATGAATTGATACTGAAATCGAAATCGATATACCGTCGTATACTGTCAGCCCGGGAGCATTTCAATAAGCAATAGAGCTAGCGATGGACATAGGAAAATTACGAACTGTTTAAAACTATTTAAGACCTAGAACTCAATACTTCAGCGAATTTAAGACTTTTTAAGGCCTAAAATTTAGATTTTGAAATTTAAGACTTTTTAAGACCCCAAGGGAACCCTATACTTACCTGCTCCCAACGCATCTCCTCGTCTCCAGTGTGTATCCTGTCTCCAACGTCTGGTTCTCCATCTCCGTCCGCAATCAAGAGTACAGTATTACCCAAATATCATCTACCATCATCTGAACTCTCACTTCTGACACTCACCTGATCCGCTCACTACCTGGTTTATTCAATAAACGCTGTTTAGCTACTTCCATTACCTGTTCTCCGTGTTCCTCTTTTTGTAACAGTTTTAAAGCATTTTTTTATATATAATGTGGATTACACAAGATTAGACTATAGACTAACACAAGAAGGAAGGTGTATTAAGAAAGTAAATTAGATCAATTTTGAATTCATGTTGACTTTAAAAATGGTCTTCAAAACATCAAAAGACCACAAACTCCCCCTAACCAACTGAAAACAACACCAAAACCCAGAACTGCATCTAACTTTGACCATTCTTCAATCCTCAAACCCAGTGAATCACCCGGCCCTCATTAAGGATCATTATAAATATAAAACCTCCACTCCTGGTTCCCTTCGGATGCAATTTCTTCCAGTGTTTCTCTCTCATGATTGGTGGAGACCTCAGTCCGTCGCTTCGCTGTAGTAATATTTCTGAGCCGTGTCGCTGAGAGTCCAGCGTCCCACGCGAAACTCCAGGATCTCCAGGTCATGCGTTGCCAAACTGAATTGTAGGTTCTGTTGTGTCGTGTCTCTGGCATTGCTCGCAGTGGAACAACTTTTCAAGCCCCAATGCAGGTGTCAGCCAATCAGATTCCTGTGCAAATACCCTAGCCCAGACGCTAGACGCTAAGATTTTTTCATACTTGAACACTTCTATAAAATTAATTCTCTCAACATTTTTTGTAATGTAACTACAATGTAAATGTAACTGTAAACATTACATAAACATATTTGCATAGATTTCAATTTGGCACAGCCAATTCTCCTATTTCTGATACAAATGCAATAGCCAAATAAACATTTACAAAACATGTTCAACTGGGGGGCGCCAATAGCACATCTGGCACTAGATTTTTGTGTGTAAAGGGTCACGGCCACCCTAAAATTTTATTGCCACCCCCAGTAGTTCCCACACTGGATCAGAGAACTGTCAATCTGTCGATTCCTATATGCCTTTGGATCAGAGACAGTACTGTCAATTACTGTAAAAAAAAAAATTTGCGTTTGGAGCTGCATTAGATCAAAGAGAGGGAACGCTTTTTTAACCATACAATAAAGCTACATTCAAACTAAAGGCCAATTTAAAAAACAGGTACAGTAAAAAGTGCACAAATCTGTATTTTGTTAGGGCAGTATTTGTGGTAGTCTAGAAATTTCGCTGTGAAATGGGCAGATGTGTATGTTAGAGTCAAAATATAACTTCCGACTTCACTTCAGCATTTCATGAGTGTGCAGTTATATTTTGACTCTATAAAGCTTTCTTCTCTTACTTGCACCTCCAAACGTTTTTTGCGCCAATGCGTTGTTAAAGGATCAGTGCGTTTTGTAATTGTCCCATACAAAACGTTAACGGCCAGTTTAAAAATGGCATAATATGTGCTAATTCACAACATTAATACATCCTTTATTAAATCACTATGTCGAATTTAACGAATCTTTACGGATGGTGTTGAATGCTGAATCGATTCATTCAGTTCTAATAGTGCTTAATGCAAGCAGTGTCGTACAGGGCATAGCGTCGCGTTATTTAAAGGGAAAGATCAAGCATCAATGAGTAACAATAAACGCACTGAATCAGTATTTATATTTATTACTTTCATGTGAAACATAATAATATCACGTAATAATTATGTAAAGTAGTTATGTCTGAGAACAATTTCTTAGCAACTATGGATTGCACAAATATATATATATATATATATATATACAAATAAATGTATATATATATATATATATATATATAAATATATATATATATATATATTATACTATATATATATATTATACTATATATATATACTGTATATATATACTGTATATTTATATATATATATATATAATTTGCACTACCGACTGTTTATTTGCACTACCGACTGTTTATTACAGTAACAACTGTTTACATATGCATCTTGCACTGCCATATCTTAACTGGATTATGCTCATTTGCACTGCCGACTGTATTTATAGTACCAATGTTTACATTTGCATTTTGCACCGTACTTCTAACTGTAATATACAACCACTTTCCACTGCACTTTACACCTTTTTTTTTTTTTTTTTTTTTTTTTTTTTCTCGGATAATTCTGTCCATAATTTATTGCACTACCCTAATCCACTGCTATATTCCTCATATTAGCCTAACATATTATTGTATACCTCTATCTGTAAAATTCTGTTTATAGTAATAGCCATCTGTATATTATATTCATAGTACATATTCCCCTGTAAATTCTGTTTATAGTAATAGCCATCTGTATATTTATTCACTGTACATATTCACCTGTAAATTCAGTTCTGTTTATAGTAAGACAACTCTCTATTTATACATATTTATATATATTCAGTACATATCCATGTCCTGCACTTACGCATCCATTGTATATCCTGCACTTGTGCTATTGCACTTCTGGTTTGACCTAAACTGCATTTCGTTGCCTTGTACTTGTACTTGTGTAATGACAATAAAGTTGAATCTAATCTAATCTAATCTAATCTAATCTAATATATATATATATATATATATATATATATATATATATATATATATATATATATATATATATATATATATATATATATATACTGTATATATATATACTGTATATATATATATATATATATATATATATATATATATATATATATATATATATATATATATATATATATTAATTATAGGCCTAGGACTATACAGGCATCTGGCTACACAATGGTATTACTGGTATTAACTCATTTAATTCCAAAATTTTTCCCAGACACAAAAATATCCAAATCATGTTTCATTAGTATCCCTTTGAAACAATCAATCATAATTTTTTAGAAATTTTCATGGAAGTTTGTGAAAAAGTGTGTTTTATGATCGGTCACAATTGTGTGGCCGGTGGGATACTGTGTTGTATCAACCATTGGACAGACTGAATATAGGTCTATTTGACCTGTGCAGTGTGTTTGTGAGTGTGTTTCTGTCTGTCTGTCTCTCTCTCTCTCTCTGTGTGTGTGTGTGTGTGTGTGTGTGTGGGCATGTTTTTGTGAAATATCAGGACACAAATGTGTATAATGACATAGGTATTACAAAAAGAGGGTGAAATATGAGGACGTTCCCTTTGTCCTCACTTTTCAAAATGCTTATAAATCACACAGAACAAGTTTTTTTTCACAGAAAGTGAACTGCACAGTCTCCTGTGAGGGCTAGGTTTAGGGGCAGGGGCAGTGTGTGTGTGTGTGTGTGTGTGTGTGTGTGTGATGGGTAGGTTTAGGGGCAGGTGCAGTGTAAGGGGATAGAAAATATGGTTTGTACGGTATAAAAACCATTACGCCTATGGAATGTCCTCACATTTCACAAAAACAAACGTGAGTGTGAGTGTGTGTGTTTTTTTGTGTGTGTGTGCGCGCGCGCACGCGCGCAAGAGTGTATAAAATCCTTATATCAAAGGCTAGTTATTATCTAAATGCTCTCTCGTTGTAGTGTGAATATTTTACATATAAGCCTTATACTATCGGCTAGCAATATGAATACTGGGAGCAGCGTTACGAATATTGAGTTTAAGACAAAAAACAACAACAATCATCAATGTATTTCCACATTGTAACTTTAGTGCAACTTACTTTAGTGCAACATTATATTTGAAAACGTTCATTTTTAGTGCAAAATTCATTTGAACAATTTTTAATGCAGTGTGCATTGAACACACTGAACATGAAGGTAAACATTTAGGATAGAGGTAGCCGGCTGAACATGCTTTCAAGTATAGGCCAACACTGACTGACTGAACAACAAAATAAAATAGGTTGTAGATCAAAGAGCAAAGCAATGCCTTGAATGACAAAAAAATTAAATTTTCCTGGAACATTTAGGAAATTTTGATGGGGGTTTTTTTCCAGCTTTTCTAGACTCCAAAGTACTGTTTGTTTGTAACTGTATGCAACCACGTGTGCGTGTACGCGTGTGTGTGTGTGTGTGTCATGTCTTCGATCTGACTTGTCGTGTTTTGTTTTGACAGTTCGCCATGTGCTCTGCTGTCATTGTGGTGTCTCCCCACCCCCTTGTTATCCCATCAGCGTTATCATTCACCGCTATCACCTGTCTTTTATCAGACTTCCTTAATTATTCCCCTATTTAACCCTCTCGTGTTTGCTGTCCTGTGCCAGATTGTTTGTGTTTGTTACCTTGCTCTCCGGCCAGTGATTCTCTTGTCTTGTCTTTGAGAAATCGAGTTTGTTTCCCGTTTTTGAGACTCCATTGCCTGTTCGTGTTCCTGTTAGTGTTCCTCTCTCTCTCTCTGCTGCCCAGACTGTTCACTCGCTGTTCCTGCCTGGATTTCTCCCGTTCCCCGGCTCTGGTTTGTCTCGCTCCAGTTTCCCGTTCTCGCCCACCAGCTGTCGCTCTCTCTGCCGGCCCGCCCAACCGGGCGCTGCGTTCTTCATTGCGGTCTGCTTCTTCAGCCTACCTGAAACCGCACGGAACCGTGCTGCCAGCGCCCCCTGCTGGCTTTACTTTACTTTACTCTTTTGTTGACTATTTTTGCCCAGTTGAGTGCAAAGAACAATTAATAAATTAAGTTTTTGTTGTCTGCAATTGAATCTTGTCCAGATCCTTGACAGTGTGTGTGTGCATGCTTGTGAACTCTATGTCCGACTGCATTCTCCTGTGTTTCTCTTTTCCTTTTCTACACTCCATGGTACAGCTTGAAGCACTCAATGTGCAGTGGTACTTTGCATTTCTCACATGCATAGGTAGTGCGTTTCTCACAATGGCGACATCTCTGGAACCGGTGCATCGTGTAAGCTAGCTAGTCTTCCTGGGGTCCGTGTGTGTGTGTGTGTGGTGTGCGTGTGTGTGCCTATACTGTAATTGCGTGTGCGTGTGTGGAAAGTTAAGTAGAATTAGTTAGCTAGCTAGTGTTTGTGTGTGTGCGTGTGTGGACAGTTGCAGTAGGTAGGAAGTTAGGTAGCAGCAGAATTAGCTAGCAGAATTAGCTAGCTAGCTAGTCTTCCTTGGGTCCGTGTGCATGTGTTTCTGTGTGTGTGTCTGTGTAAAATTAGGTAGAAAGTTAGTTAGCAGCAGAAAGTAAGGTAGAACAGTTAGCCTATGTGTATTAGCATGTAGATACAATGGGTTATCCCACCGGTCACTATTGTTCTATGACCACATTAAACAAAGTTGAGTAATTGCAAATGCATATATCAATACTAGACACCTTAAACATGATGTGTACCAAAAATCTATGTTCCATCCTTATGTTAACATACTTTACTAATCTTTTCTTTGGGAGCTTTCTTGCTGCCATCCTCTTCTCTTGACGCAAACAGGAAGTAAACAGCTCTGGTCATGTGACAATTTACAGTAAACATGCAACACTGCACATATTTCATTGAGACCCTTTATTATTTCAATATCTGCTGGAAATGCATTGATAGATCATTCAGGAACATTTTTATAGCCTTAGAAATGAAAACATTTTTTAAGGTCACTATTGTGACCGGTGGGATTAAATGGCTTAATTTTAATTATTTGGAATGCATGTATGTATTTGTAAAATAATACCAGTAATACCAATGTTGCTTTTTAAAATTTGACTGGGGGCACCAATAAGGATTTCACCTAGGGCTTCAGAACGGCTAGAAACAGCCCTGCTGAAATCTGACTGTTAATGAAAAAACAACACTTTTGTATAAACTACCGCCACAAAACAAGTATGAATTACTTTTGAAATGATTGAACCAATATACAATTATCCAAGTAATTTGCAACAAAATGCAACAAATTTTGAAGTCTTCAATCTCATTTAGTTGCTTTTTACTCCAGAAGAAATATGGAAGAGTCTTTATCTCATTACAGTGAAACAGGAGAGACGGGTGCAGAGGTTGGGCGATGTCTCCTAAATTGGCAGTTGACGATGTTTACAGTAAAACATTGTGATGGTCGATGATATCGTTGTGGGGGGATTAGGTAAATAGGTAGATAATTTACTATATCTCTTTACATAAATACTATTTTCTACCTAAAACTATTATTTCGTTATTTTTACTAACCCAAATAATGATCATCCGCTAGGTTGCACGTGAGGGGGGAAAATGGCTTCCTTCCACTTAAAAGTTGAGCTCTTTTTATTTTATTAGGCTATATCTCTTTAGATAAATACTATTCTCTACTTTAAAAAAATGATTTCGTTATTTTACTAACCCAGTGTTTTGTATGTGAATGCTTTTTCACGTGAATATTAGGCTACCACAGGAGTGAAGCTCAAAGGTTTAGCCTAGAAAGGAAATAATGGTCATGTTGAGGTTTCATTTCTCTCCGTCATACCTGTGTGTAATATGTCATTGTCATCCATCCATTAAAGATTACTACAAAAATAACTTCTTAGTATTGTTTTATTTTACCGTTTACATCTGGCACAACATCAGTGCTCGAGGGAGCAGCCACAAGTGAATGAAGAAAGCAACTTGACTCAAGTCAAAATAAAAGTCCCGTCTGTTCACACATGCGCACAATGAACTCTTGCACATTTTAGGTATACAACAGTCAGTATCATAATCTAACATAAAAGGAAAATAATAATAGTAAGTAACATAATATAACATAAATGATGTGGACATAACTGCACAGGTCAGATAGCACTTTTTCATTCTGTTTTGAGATCTGGTCACTCGATTTTCCGTGAATTTTAACAATAGGCCTAGTAGTCCATTTTATCCCAATGCACATGGACATCTCGTTTCTTTTCCCAACTCTTCACTCACGTCGCACCCCCATTTTCACAGGGGATTATAAATGTTTCTTCCTTTCGTTTGCTTATAATAAAGTCTATTATAACTATTCACATCCTTTAATGTGGTAAAGTACAAAAAACACTGTAGGACGAATACCTTTTTACTTCAAATTTTATTGTTTGTTCTTTTTATTAAACTTGGTAAGGCGCGTCAAGTTTGGTTTATTTGAATAGCGCATTTCACACACGCACCGGTGCTTTTAGTTTTGTTTTCTCTGGCAGTGAATAATCAAACATTGCCTAAATGTCTTGACCCTGTGGAAGATAAAATCCGCTCTTCAGACCTTTTACAACAAGTGTTGCTTTGCAACATCAGGAGAAAACATGAAGATATTTGAAAAGGCGTCTATCCAGCTCGTGTCCCACATTCCTCTCAAAGCGCAGAGCGTTATATGACGCATCTTTGCGGGGAAATAGTATGAATCAAATATTGTTCTAACTAATATTTAATTTTCTTATATTCTTTAGGTTACCATTATTTACTGAAAATCGTTTAAATGTTTTATAGACTGTAGTGTGTTGCTTCACTGACGGAAATGCTGAAATAAACACGTATGCTTATGGATGTTTCAGCCTCAAATTATTTAAAAATGTAGGCTATTTATCTGGCATAGACTACAGTATTTAAAATAGCATATATATAGGCTATGCCTTAGTTACATTCTCAATTTAATTTACAGAGCAATCCCTGCTAAGTTTTTAGTTTAACTAATGCTATAGAAGAGGATTAGTGTGTGTCGCACTCACAACAGACTCGCAACGGGGGCGTGGCATCACGATGGTGGCGCTTCAAAGTGATGTTGGTCAGCCATCACGATGGACCCTAGCAGACAGATTCTCTGTTTCATGAGTCTCTGCTGTGTTCTGATTGTGTGTAGATCTGTACTTGAAAACACAATTACAGAATTAACATTGATATACAGTTGATTATACTATATATAAATACATACATGAGAGCTGCATTGAATAAAAATCTGAACTTACTCAGTT
The DNA here is from genome assembly GCA_033150135.1 of Gobio occitaniae. Taxonomy (NCBI): domain Eukaryota; kingdom Metazoa; phylum Chordata; class Actinopteri; order Cypriniformes; family Gobionidae; genus Gobio; species Gobio occitaniae. The sequence continues at coordinate 151,561 of JARQWZ010001114.1, forward strand.
GTTGCAATCTTCCCTATGTGACAGGAGACAGAGAAAGTGATTTAAAATTAAAATAGATGAGCAAAATCAGAATCACAGCAAGTCAATCAGACTCTGTAAGGAGTAGGTCAATGTGTGTCTCATTTTACCAGCGTCAAACCTTTCAATACCTGTTTGTATCTGTTACAAATCAACATTATAGATGTTGGCAAATAAACCAGTGACCCATCATCAGACCTGTTCACTGTCAAATTAGGCTAGTGATCGATGATATATAGTTTTCCCGATATTTAAGCAGTTTCCCATAATCGGGTATCATGGCGACGATAGCTAAATGGCGCCATCTTGGGGACGTTTTGAGAATCGCGTGCAAGACCGCCATTAAAACACTGCGTCTGAGGGGAGATGAGTCAACAACGGTGTTCAAAGGGAAAATAACTTGCATCCCTTAATAATACATTTTATTTAACACAACAGCCAGTACTGTACAAATGAGATATGCATAAATAAGAAGTTATGAGATGCTACTATGTAGTTATGTAGTTTAAACGTGGCGCTAAAAATAGTCATCGAAATAATAAAGCTCTATAAAAATGAATTATTAGGCCTATCTAGACGTTCTGTGTAAACGCAGAGATGAAAACAGCGCTCTCAGGTATTTCATAATCTAGGCCGACAAAAACATTATTAATAATTCTGATAACGTGCCAGATGAGATGGACTTTTGTTTATTGTTCTTACAATGTTTGCATATTCCAGAGAAGATTCCCTCTTTAGTCTATTAAACACAGAAACTTTTTAAAACTGTAGTTTAAAACGAATGCTTATATTTATGGGGAGTTGATAGACTTATTTATTTATGTTCTCCATTTGAAAACATTAGACTTTGTAAATGTATTTAGCCTGTTGTTAATATGCAGTAGTTATAAATAAAAAGATGCATCAGCATTAATGTTAAAAAGACTTTGCACTGTATTTTAAAAAATGCACTCTTTCAGACTATTAAACTGAAAATTCAGACCGTTAAACTCCATATTGTAGTCATTTACCGCCCCCCTGGTCCATTGACCACCTTTGTTCATGAGCTAGACGTTCTGCTGTCCTCATTTCCAGAGGATGGCAGCCCACTCATAGTCTTTGGCAACTTCAACATTCATCTGGACAAATCTTATGCTTCAGATTTCCAATCCCTCCTTGCATCATTCGATCTCAATTGCCTCATCACTTCACATACCCACAAATCTGGTAACCATCTGGACCTCATTTACACACGCAACTGCTCTACAGACAATATTTTGGTCAAACCTCTACATATCTCAGATCATTTCTTCATCACATTCAATCGTCAACTCACTACTCATGCACCACCAGTTCCTCCACCTGTTACCTTCAGGCGAAATCTGCGCTCACTTTCTCCCTCTCATCTCTCCTCTGCTGTCTCATCCTCCCTTCCCTCATTCACACAATTCTCCTCTATGGATGTCAACACTGCAACTGACACTTTATGCTCCACTTTAACTTCTTGTCTAGACAGTATTTGCTCTCTTTCTTTTAGGCCAGCACGAGCCACTCCCGCTAACCCTGGGTTATCTGATGTTATTCGTGAACACCGGACGATACTCAGGGCAGCAGAGAGAAAATGGCGTAAATCTAACCACCCATCCGATCTAGGTAAGTATCAGTCCCTGCTCTCATCCTTCTCAGATGAAGTACATGCAGCTAAATCTTCTTATTTCCAAAACAAGATCAACAACACCTCAAACTCACACACACTATTCAGAACATTTAACTCTCTCCTCTGCCCTCCCCCACCACCTCCCAATCTCCAGACAATTTTGCACAATTCTTCACAAACAAAACAACAACCATCAGCAGTCAGTTCTCACCCACGCGCATTGTGGACTTCAGTTCAGCCACATCCACAACCAAACATCCTCTCTTCTCATTTTCTACACTCACTGAGACAGAAGTATCTAAACTTCTCCTCTCTAGCCATCCCACCACCTGTCCTCTTGATCCCATTCCCTCACACCTCCTTCAAGCCATCTCTCCTACAATCCTACCAGCACTCACTCACATCATCAACACATCTCTCTGCACCGGCATCTTCTCTACCACATTCAAGCAGGCTCGGGTAACTCCACTGCTTAAAAAACCCACATTAAACTCATCAATCATAGATAACTACAGACCTGTTTCTCTCCTACCATTCATAGCAAAAACTATTGAATGAGTTGTTTTCAACCAGGTTTCATCCTTCCTATCACAGAATAATCAGCTGGACATCAACCAATCAGGTTTCAAAAGGGGCCACTCCACAGAGACTGCACTACTGTCGGTCACTGAAGCCCTGCGGATAGCTAAAGCTGACTCCAAATCATCAGTCCTCGTCCTGCTCGATCTATCTGCGACCTTTGACACGGTCAATCATCAGATTCTTCTGTCCACCCTCTCATCACTGGGCATCACAGGGACTCCACTCCTTTGGTTTGAGTCCTATCTCACAGCTAGGTCTTTCAAGATTGCCTGGAGAGGAGAGGAATCCCAAGCACATCCACTGACCACTGGGGTTCCCCAGGGCTCAGTGCTTGGTCCTCTCCTCTTCTCCATCTACACTACTTCATTGGGACCCATCATTCAGGCACATGGCTTCTCATACCACTGCTATGCGGATGACACTCAGCTCTACCTTTCATTTCAACCAGACGACCCCACAGTAGCTGCACGAATCTCCAGCTGTCTGGCTGACATCTCTGCATTGATGAGAAAACATCACCTGCAGCTCAACCTGGCAAAGACTGAGTTTCTCATCTTCCCCGCCAGTCCCACCATACAACATGACTTCACCAACCAGTTAGGTACATCCTTGATTTCCCCATCAAAGTCAGTCAGAAATCTTGGAGTAACATTTGATGATCAGTTGTCCTTCAGAGAACACATTTCTAAGACAGCTCGCTCATGCCGGTTTGCGCTCCACAACATCAGGAAGATTAGACCGTTCCTAACAGAGCATGCAACACAGCTTCTTGTCCAGGCCCTGGTTATTTCTAGACTTGACTACTGCAATGCGCTTCTGGCTGGACTTCCCTCTTGTGCGATCCAAACACTTCGAATGATCCAGAATGCAGCGGCACGTCTTGTCTTCAACGAGCCCAAAAGGTCACGTCACACCTCTCTTCATCTCCCTGTATTGGCTACCACTCGCTGCTCGCATCAAGTTTAAGGCACTGACGCTTGCATACAGAGCCACCACACGCTCAGCTCCTGCTTACTTTGACTCCATTCTACAAATCCACACCCCCACCAGAAGCCTTCGCTCAGCAAAGGAACGACAGCCTGTGGTACGATCACAGAGAGGGAAAAAATCCCTTTCCAGAACATTTTCATTCAACGTTCCCAGCTGGTGGAACGATCTTCCCAACGCCATCCGAAACGAAGAATCATTGTCATCATTCCAAAGTCAACTTAAAACTCAGCTCTTCCGCGAGCACTTAACCTCATAAAAACTCAAAACCTCAACACTTTCCTTTCCTCTTTCTCTTCCTTCTTCCCTCCCTACTCTAGCCTGTGCTACACTGAGCAATGTACACGGTCTCAGGATTTCAGGCTCTTATTGCGCTTCTCGACTCTTCATGACCAATCGCTTTATGTACCCCCAAGTTTGGATAAAAGCGTCTGCTAAATGCATAAATGTACAATAAATGTAAATGTATTAATTGATGTAGAAGTGTCTTTTGGTCTGGGTGTAAGGGAGTGAAATAAGTAAAAAAGTTAAGTTCAGTTGTTCAGTTCAGTTCAGTTGCTATAATTGTAAAAAACAGAAATAACACAATAAATAAATATTGGTTCTATATATCGGTTATTGGCACATAAACATGCAAATAATCAATATCGGTCGATCTTTAATTTTGACCAAAAAAACTAAAACCTCATGGATCATAATAACATTTGAGCATTTGAGTCATAATTTATAATGTGAACTGCTGGAACATTTGACAGTCAGACAACTCTGTCTTCTTTAACAAAGATTTTAGTCTTTCTCTCCATGGCACAAAAAAGGCACAAATAAAAAAATGGAAAAGATACTTACAGAAAGCACGCATTTGTAAAACCAGCCAATAACAGGCAAAAACACATTCGGAGGGGAAGATGACGACTCTCAGATCCTCCATAACACGCTCACCGTTCCCTAAGAATTCAAATGATAGAAAAACATTGAAGACAAATGTTAGTAGTTGAGCAATTTAACAGTGCTGTGTAGACACTCTAAGACTGTACGATTAATTTTCAGCATGTTTTTTTGTGTGTAATTCTCTATAATGTAATATAATATTTTAGATATATACTCACATGCTTTCAGGATCAGTTCTGCTGTCAGTGTAACAGAGCTCAACAAAACAAGACCAACTGCTCCAAACATGTACACGACTTCATTACAGAGATGCACTGTAACACAGACACACACAACAAACACCAAACAATCAAATACTTGCATTCATTAAGCAGATCTATTGTCAATGCAATATTTTAGAGCATAAATACAATAAAGTATATATAAACATTTATTTAGGATTCATATTAGGATGCAGCAGCGAGTAATTACATGCATTGGATCCTTGTTGGCTCTGCTGTCGTCGACTCTGGTCTCTTGAATCTGATTCAAAATTCAAACAGACGAGTGTGTTTTTGCCATTAAGTAATGCAGCAAATACCAGTAAACTGTCTGCCACAAAACGTATTGATTCATGTTGCATGATTTATTTAAAAATTCTCATCTCATAAGTTCCCCTTCAAGGGAACTCGAGCTGCGTCACCGCTTTGGGAACGCCTCTGCGTGATTGCGTCGTGAAGCACGTATGTCATCAGTCCAATAGAGAGACGGAACGTCATAGGCGGGTGACGTCATAGACCCGGAAGCTATAAAGCACACCGGCAAACACACGCCGTTAGCTTCTGTTGCCTTCAACAAGCGCTCTGTGTATATCTGTCCAAGTGTCTTTGTGTTGTGTCTGAGTTCAGACTGTTCTGTTAAAACACCACATTGATCAAGAGAAAAAAGTATGACGAAGCGAACAGCGTTACAGACAGTGTGTTCCTCCCTGCTCACGCTACATCACGAGCGGGGATACACACTTGATGTGCGTTGTTTGTTTGGGAGAGCAGCACGCGCAGTCGGCACTCGAGGGTGCCGGCTGCGAGCATTGTGAGGCTCTGCCTCTTCGCGTGCTGCGATCCCGCCGGGCGCTCTTCGAGGAGGGCGTCCCGGTTAGCGCTCCCCACTGCACGGGTCCCGCTGCTGCTGAGGCTCAGCGGCGACTCATGTCGTGGGGTTCGCAAAAGGATCTGACGGAGGGGATGGAGACGGGCCCCGTCCTATCTCTTCTTTCACCCGCCAGATCCAGCGCTGCCTCTCTGGGATCGGGAGCCCGCTCTGCGGCTTCTCCCGCCCGGGGAGCGGCCGCGATACTGCAGCTATCTTCCTCCGAGGAGGTTGATGTCTGTAGCATCGATGCAGGGGGTGGAGACTCGTCACTTCATTCCCCTGCAAGTGAGGAGCTCATGGAGGTGCTGAGCAGAGCGGTGGCCAGACTACACATTGACTGGCCACATGAACATCATGAGCGAGCTGCCGTAAAAAGCAGACTCGACGAGCGCTTTCTCCCCGCGCGCTCTGTTCAGCCCCCTCGAAGGAGTCTGCCGTTTTTCCCGGACCTCCACACCGAGGTGTCGAGGTCTTGGAAGCGGCCCGTGTCTGCACGTATTTTCACCCCGCAAACGTCTGTTTATAGCAATATCGCGGGGTGTAAGAGACACGGTTATGGTCAGCTGCCTCGGGTTGAACAGACGCTTGCGAGCCATCTGCCACCCGAGTCTGCGTCGACCGTAAAGGCTCCGACTTTGCCCACAAAACCTCTTAAAATCACATCATCTTTTGTGGGCAAAGCATACTCGGCAGCAGGTCAAGCCGCCGCGTGTCTGCACACGATGTCTATTGTGCAGGCATATCAGGCTGATCTGCTAAGGATCCTGGGGGAAAGCCACGAGATCGGAGTCGATACTATTAATGAACTTCGATCGACTGCCGATCTCGCTCTCCGTGCCACCAAGGAGACGGCCCGATGCGTCGGTCGTTCTATGGCAGCCCTAGTGGCCACGGAGAGGCATTTATGGCTAAATCTTACGGACATTAAGGAAAGGGATAAGAGCTTTTTGCTTGATGCGCCGCTGTCTCCGGAGGGCCTGTTCGGTGACGCTGTCACCACGGTTACCGACAGGTTCCTGGAGGCGAAAAAACAGGCAGCGGCGCTCAAGCAGTTCCTTCCCCGTAAGCCCCAGGTCTCGTCTGCTGCTGGGCGGGAGCAGCAGACGCCGAGTACAAGTTCCTCGCACAGGGCGCAGCAAAAAGTGAGTGTCGCCACTCGTACACCCCCGCAGAAAGGGTCGTCGGGTGCGCGGCGCTCACAGGCGCAGCCTTCTAACCCCAGGGCTGATCTGAGGACAGTCATTGTGGCGAGGAAGGCTGCGTCAAAGAAGTCCTGACGCCTCTGGGCCCAGGACAGTGAGGGTGATCCCCTCCGCGGGCGCACGGTGCTTACCGCTGTACACGGTACCCGTGCGTCCGCGGTACCCTCACGGGGTCAGTCCGCCAACCCCGCCCGAGTGCCGGGGCGCGGAGGGGCCCCGCGGGTCATTCGAGGATGGCCCGCACCCTCTTTGGAGGGAAATTATGCCGTCGAGTCAGTCGTTCCCTGCCGGTTCGCCGCTTCAGGGCGTTGCACTCGGGGTGCAGAGTACATCAGAGACCAGCCTCGAGAGGCTGGTTCCCTTAGTAGATTTTGTGTCAGAGTGGGAAAATCTGCCTCACATATCTCGTTGGGTCCTGCGATGTGTAAAGTTGGGGTACGCGATTCAGTTCAGATGCCGTCCCCCCAGCTTCAACGGGGTCCTCTCCACTGTGGTGGACCCGGTGCAGGCTCTGGTGATGACTCAAGAAGTACAGACTCTGCTGCAAAAGGGGGCTATAGAGAGGGTCCCCCCCCCGGACAGGGAGTCAGGCTTTTACAGCCGGTACTTCATAGTGCCAAAGAAGGATGGTGGGCTGCGCCCCATCTTGGATCTTCGCGTCCTGAACCGAGCCGTGGCAAAGCTCAAGTTCAGGATGCTGACACTCAAACAGATCGTGTCTCAGATCAGGTCAGAGGACTGGTTTGTCACGATAGATCTCAAAGATGCATATTTCCATGTCTCCATCCTTCCGCAGCACAGGAAGTTCCTGAGGTTCGCTTTCAGGGGAGAAGCGTACCAATATCGAGTGCTTCCTTTCGGTTTAGCTCTTTCACCCCGCACGTTCACGAAGTGTGTGGACGCTGCTCTGGTCCCCTTGCGTTTGCAGGGGATCCGCATTCTCAATTACATCGACGACTGGCTGATACTAGCACAGTCAGCGCGTCTCGCGGTTCAGCATCGAGATGTTGTTCTCGCGCATATGAGGAGCTTGGGGCTGAGGCTCAACTCCAAGAAGAGTGTTCTCTCTCCTGTGCAGAAGATCACTTATCTCGGGGTGAGTTGGGATTAGGTCGCTATGCAGGCTCGTCTGTCGGAGCCTCGCGTGGGGTCGATCCTCTCAGCTGTGAAAGGGGTGAAGCTAGACCAGCCGCTCACTGTAAAGCAGTTTCAGAGACTGTTGGGTCTGATGGCAGCCGCGTCCAACGTTATTCCTTCGGGCCTGCTGTTCATGAGGCCGCTACAGTGGTGGCTCAAGACCAGGGGTTTTTCCTCGAGGGGGAACCCCTTTCGCGTAATCAAGGCAACGCGGCGGTGTCTCCGCACCTTGGTTATGTGGAAGGACCCCAGGTTCCTGACCCAGGGCCCGTCGCTGGGGGCACCGTGTCAGCGTACTTCTCTGACCACGGATGCCTCCCTGACGGGCTGGGGGGCGACCATGAGTGGTCGCTCGGCCCAGGGTCTGTGGCAGGAGCACCAGCGTTCGTGGCATATAAATTGCCTGGAAATGTTGGCGGTGTTTCAGGCTCTGAAGCACTTCCTGCCGCATCTCAGGGGCCATCATGTGCTTGTACGCACAGACAGCACATCGGTGGTCTCCTACATCAACCATCAGGGGGGTTTGAGGTCCCGTCGCTTATACAAGCTGGCGCGCCTTATCCTCCTCTGGGCTCAGGGGAAATTGCTGTCAGTCAGGGCTATGTACATTCCTGGGCGGTTGAACGTCGAAGCAGATATCCTGTCGAGGCAGGGGCCAAGGCCCGGGGAGTGGAGACTCCACACCGATGTGGTGGAGCTCCTTTGGGAGAAGTTCGGCAGGGCCCAAGTGGACCTGTTCGCCACTCACGAGAACTCTCATTGTCATCTGTGGTTCTCCCTGTCGCCTCCAGCTCCTCTCGGACTGGATGCGATGGTACAGGAGTGGCCGAGGCTGCCCCTGTACACTTTCCCCCCGATTGCTCTGCTTCCGGGAGTTCTAGAGAGAGTGCGCCGGGACGGGGCCCGTCTCCTGCTAGTAGCCCCGTTCTGGCCGGGCCGGGTATGGTTCTCGGATCTGGTGTCTCTTCTCGACGGCTCTCCCCTGGAGATCCCGTTCAGGAGGGACCTTCTCTCTCAGGCGGGCGGAGTTTTTGTTCACCCCCGCCCAGAGTTGTGGAAACTGTGGGCTTGGCCTCTGAGGGGGCCCAGCTCATAAGTTCCGGTCTCTCAACTAAGGTTGTTGAGACCATTCTACACTCCAGAACTCCTTCTACGAGGAAACTGTACTACCTAAAGTGGAGACTCTTCACCTTATGGTGTCGAGATCACCTGTGGGATCCAGTTAACTACCCTGCGAGCGTGGTGCTGGAGTTCCTGCAGGAGAGATTCTCTGCTGGGTTAGCCCCCTCCACACTAAAGGTGTACGTGGCGGCCATAGCTGCTTACCACACTCCTTTGAGTGGAGTTTCATTAGGGCGACACCCTCTAGTAACTCGTTTCCTCCGTGGAACCTTGAGGCTGAGACCTGTGACACGCACCAGGGTGCCGGCCTGGGACTTATCCATCGTCCTTCAAGGCCTTTCCGAGGCTCCCTTCGAGCCGCTCGAGGAAGTTTCTGAAAAGTTTCTCACTTTCAAAACTATTTTTCTTCTTGCTATTTCTTCTCTTAAAAGAATTGGGGACTTGCAAGCCCTCTCTGTCGCACCCTCGTGCTTGGAGTTTGCCCCGGGTATGGCTAAGGCCTTTCTCTCTCCGAGGCTCGGGTATATTCCTAAGGTCCTCACTAATCCTGTGAGACCTATTGTGCTCCAGGCCTTCTGTCCTCCTCCCTTTGTGACGTCAGACCAGGAAAAGTTAAATCTGCTTTGTCCAGTTCGCGCTTTAGACGCCTATGTCCACAGAGCTGCCCTGTGGAGGAAAACTGATCAGTTATTTGTTTGCTACGGACCTCCATCCCGTGGGGGTCCGGTGTCAAAGCAGAGGATGAGCAAGTGGGTAGTCGAGGCTATCTCACTGGCTTATGTGGCGGCCGGACAGCCCTCTCCTTTGGCTGTTCGGTCCCACTCCACTAGGAGTATGGCTGCTTCTCAAGCTCTCTTGGCAGGGGCCTCCCTGCAGGAAGTGTGTGATGCGGCGGGGTGGTCATCGCCGCATACTTTTGTCAGGTTCTATGAACTAGATATTTCTGCTACTCCGGGGTCTCGGGTGCTCGCCTCGTAGCTGTTACAGGCGGGCATCCAGACTCGCATGGGGACGTGGGTATTCTCGTTCCCAAAGCGGTGACGCAGCTCGAGTTCCCTTGAAGGGGAATGTCTCGGTTACGACTGTAACCTTAGTTCCCTGATAGGGAACGAGACGCTGCGTCACCCGGCCATACTCCTCGCATGCCCGCAAGCGCCTTGTTTCAGGCCTTCTTCAGAAGCTAACGGCGTGTGTTTGCCGGTGTGCTTTATAGCTTCCGGGTCTATGACGTCACCCGCCTATGACGTTCCGTCTCTCTATTGGACTGATGACATACGTGCTTCACGACGCAATCACGCAGAGGCGTTCCCAAAGCGGTGACGCAGCGTCTCGTTCCCTATCAGGGAACTAAGGTTACAGTCGTAACCGAGACGTTTTGCATTTTTTGTTTTCAAGTGATTTAGCATGAAGCTGCAACTTAACAAAATGTGAAAAAAATGAAGGAATCTGAATACTTTCAGACATCACAGTTCAGTCTCACTCATAATGACCAATACAGTGATCATTGTGAAATTAAAACAATAAAAGGATATATCTGCTTTATATAACTTATTAATTTTCCTTATAATATTTTAAATAATGATTTATGCATTTTACATAAACAGCATTGTTTTAAAAGGCACAACATGTAAGATTTTTAGATTAAAATATCCAAAAGCAAGTAGAACAATGTTATATATTTTGTTGACTTGTGTACTTACATTATCACAAATGTTTCCTTGAATGTTTAAATAAGAAATTTTAACCAGGACACGGACCGTGTCCGTGCGTCGCCTATCAATGACATCATACCGGCGTTACCCTCGATTTCCGGTTTTATTTTGTAGAAACCATGGAAACACCAAAGATGCTTTAATATATGATGTGTTTTATTAGACATGTGAGCAACTGTTTGGATCATTCATAGACAGAAAACTGATCATTGTTTACAGCTCAACACAGTTAGTCTTATTGTTTAAATCTGGTTTTCTTGATTTACAGCGAGTACCATGTTTTACCACCTAATATCGATCTCGCTCACTGCAGTGTGAACAAGTGTCTCATAGTAGCCGCCGAGCGAACGCACAGAGTAGCAATATAACATAACTTTCAACACACTCAAAAGTGTCTAATATGATAAAACAGTGCTGTGTTACCCCACATACACATGAGTGGAAGAAGCACAGGCACTCGTCTATCGCGCTTGGCATTATAAAAGCTACGCCTTTATTTTGAATAAGCGACTTCTAGCGGCGAAAAATTACATATTGTGGCTTTAAAGCAAAACGATGTAATTTTTCACCGCTAGAGGTCGCTAACCTCTTCAAAACAATAACAAAGGCATAGATTGATAACGCAGTGAAAGAGCGTTGAATCATGGAACTTGTTGTCATACCAACGGATCTAAAAATGTTTATGGGGAAATAATGTTTCTGGATGAGTGAATGCATTCATGTTTTTTTAACATGACTGTGGTATGACGGGCACGATTACTAATAAGAGACAGATTTCAAGAAATGTGGACATTTCATTCACTCTCTCCCTGTCCTCTCGTCTCCATCCTCCCCTGCTTGCTTCTCTCGTCTCGACTAGTCTACTGTCTTAAACTTTGAGAGACTCTCCACGCACTGCTCTCCAAACTAAAAATCATGGATTTGATCAACTGGTCTCTCAACGCAATTGACACCATCTTCTTGACTAGAAGCTTGGGTTCGGGGGAACCTGACTGCCCTGGCGGAACGTTTGCTGCTGGCTACACGATGGACGCGTGGGAGAAGTGGCATGTCGTGTGTCTAGCGGCTCTTTCCATGGAGGACATTGAAGATGTCTCTGCTCGCCATGGTCCATAATGTTCAAACAAAACTGCATCAGCGTGCCGCTAGACATTACGCAGTTGTCCACAGTTTCTACGGCAGTAAAAGCGTAAACCGAGGGGAACGCAGATATGACGCCATTGACAGGCGACTCCCTTAGCGTCCCGGTTTCTTGGTTAAAAATCACAATTTTCTCAGGATTTACAAATAGTTGGAAACATTTGGGATATTGTAAGTACTCAACTGAACAAAATATTTAACACTGGCCTAGTGGTTTTTGGATACTTTAATGAAAAAAACTTACATATTCCTCCTTTAAAGCTTTATATGCATATATAAGACATCTCATCACTGTAATCTAATTTCTACTTCTCAGCATCATATTTTTATACTCTTTATAAATGTAGTGTCAGATAATAAAAGACATTGTAAGCATTGTAAGTCAGTGATGGATAATACCTGTCACACGGCTTTCAAAGACCCCTATCATCTTCAGAACTTCAATAAATGCAAAGACACTGGTCCATTCCAAGTAATCTGTTAATTAAAACAAGCACTTTTGATCAGCACATCTCTTACAAATTTCTTTTTTTTGTGATTTCCTACAACAGATCTACTTAAAAAACAAAAACTCTGTATATACATGAAGATTACATTAACATTTTCTAGATGAAAAATGAAAATGAGTAAAAATGTAAGTAGCATACCCATCTCCCATTGCAATATGGCTAGATGAATATAAATCACAAGGATGATATCCAGGAGTGATAATGTTATTATCAACAATGATGTTATCCATCTTCGGCGGAGAACTGCGAATGAAAAGATGACCATCTGAATTCATGACCTCTCACAGTACACATACTAGAACTGATCTCAAATCTGACACAGAAAAATTGAATTAAATCAAAATGGACCCTTAAATGTTCTTACTGTGAATAATTCATCTGTGCGTTGCTTTAGGTTTAGGGGTAGTGTGTGTGTGTGTGTGTGTGTGTGTGGTAGGTTTAGGGGTAGGGGTAGTGTGTGCGTGTGTGTTGGGCATGTTTAGGGGTAGTGTGTGTGTGTCTGTGTGTGTGTGTGTGTGGTAGGTTTAGGGGTAGTGTAGGGGGATATAATGTACAGTTTGTACAGTATAAAAACCATTACGCCTATGGAATGTCCTCACTTAGATAGCAAAACGTGTGTGTGTGTGTGTGTGTGTGTGTGTGTGTGTGAGCCCCGCCCACTGCACGCCTCCATGACTTTGGCTGTTTTCTGAAAGAATCAGTACAGCCTATCTGTCTTTTATAAATATGATCAAACTAAAGACTCTTGGGAGATATGAAGGATGCAACACTACTCTATAGGTACTCAAGATTGACATGAGGTTGGCAGAAACTGTGTGTTATGACCCCTTTAATGAAAAATAACTCTCTTCCATATGACTCACTTGACGTATGCAACGCCACGCTCAAGTTAAGCCAGTCACAATCACACATGCCTCCATTCTCTTATACACCGCTCACTTTTCACAAAAAAAACAACAACCAATGAATAAAATCAAGTCCCTCAATTTTCATACAGCTGTTTCACTCAAAAATATGTCACAATACAGTAGCAAAGCCTGTTTCATTAGATCATGGATTGGCAAATTGTATGCATTAGGCGTATATTTTATAGGCGTATATTTTATAAGCACTCAATTTCTATTCATACAGTATTCAAAATCACAAATTCACACATACAGGAATATTATTATGGGATTTACTCTTTCCACATCTATACAAATACAAATGATCAGCATATACTTACATTTGCATTTTGCTTGTAGACGAGGTAATAGTAGTATACAGGGAAGCAGTGGTGCTTCAACAAATACCACAGCCAAAGGTGCTAAAATATGAGAAAAAGTATATTATTTTCCCTTTCAAAAAAAGTAAATAATATGTCAATTAAACACATTATTGCTCAGAAGATCGTAAACATTTTCTTGTGGAGCACTTAATGATTTAATTCAGTTTATACATTTATGTCAACATGTAGTTCTACAGGCCGTTCTATGTCACGCTGAAATTTGCTGCCTCATAATCAACTGGATTTTCACAGAAAACACTGGAAGCAGTGGAATATAAAACATCATATCATTTTTATTAATTATGAATTAATCTGTATTCAGATCTTACCTGGAGAGGGATATGCAAATGAGAACATCATCAGGTGCAATTGACAAAAAGAAAAAAAGAAAAAAACAAACACACAAACCAACAAAAATAACTAAAAAAATAAAATAAAAAATAATTAAAGAGAGAGAGAGAGAGAAAAGTAAGCATGAATGGAAGAATTAATTGAACTCTCTCACTCTGAAATATTTAAAAACTACTTTCCCATCCGCAGCATGAGCACTGACTGACACATCTCTGGTCACACAGTACAATGTGTACATCCATTCATTTTCCAAACTGCTTGTCCTGCACAGTCGTGGTATTACTAGAGCCTATATTAGCATCTCATGCCATAAGGAGGATGGATTGATGGCCAGTCTATCACAGAGATAACACACACACACACACACACACACACACAATCGTTCACACCTACAACCTACAGACAAATTAGTCTTCAATTCACGTTTCCTGCATGTCTTTGGATTGTCAGGGAAACCAGAGGACCTGGTGGAAACCCACGCCAACATGTGGAAAACATGCTAACTCCACACAGAAAGGCCTTCTGGTTTTTAATGTGTTGCAATCATTTTGATTAAAACAATGTGGAGATAAATGACATGCTAATTTGATGTTGCACAGTTAAATGTTACGTACTATAGGAAATGATCACAATGTGCTCTGTGACGGTTCCCTGAGTTTGTTTATCCCTGAGTTACAGGTGATTGGCTGATGGAGGGTGTGGTTTCGCACCTGAACCTAATCAGGTTCCTTTAAGAGGGACTGGATCAAACAGAGCGGGGGAGAGAGAGAGAGAACGAGAGAGAGGCTCAATACACGTCTCTGGTCGGCTGGATGGCGGGTGGACGTCTGCGCAAACGGAAACTAACTCCGTGTCAGGTGGATGGCAACAGCTGGGCTGGGAATGGTCAGGAGATGGAGGAAGGAAGTGACGGAGTAGTAAGTGAGACAGGAGAGGTGGGGAGCACTGGAGAGTTGGAAGACAGCGAGGGTAATGAAGAGTGGAATATAAATCAAAGTAAAAAGAAAAAGAATAATACATCTGATTGTGGTGAGAGTGCTTCTTTAAAGGATGGTGGGGAACAATATAAGGTATTTGTTAAGTTGGGGCAAGAAGGTACCACGTTCAGAGAGTGGAATCCGATACAACTTACAAAATGTCTAAGTAAAGAAATTGGAGAGGTAAGGAGTGCAAAAATATTGAGGAATGGACAACTACTGGTGTTTTGTAAAACCGAAGAACAACTCAAAAAAGCAGTTAAGATGAGTAAAATTCATGATAAAATTGTGCAATGTTCAAAGGCTAATGACAAAAAGTTAGTTAGAGGAGTCATTACTGGCATTCCGGTAAATGTACAGACAGATGCTATAGTAGCAAACATTAAGCACGTTAAAGTATGTGAAGCCAAAAGACTCAAAACTAAGAGATTTGGAGACATTTGCGACAGCTTATCAGTTATGCTTACGTTTGAAGGGGAAACGTTACCAGATAAGGTTTTCATTGGTTTTATGAGTTATGTGGTTAAGTTGTACATCCCTCCACCACTTCGATGTTATAAATGTCAACGGTTTGGGCATATCGCGGCTGTATGCAAAGGAAAGAAGAGGTGTAGTAAGTGTGGAGGAGATCATGATTATGATGAATGTGACAAAGTTCGCAATCAATGCTGCAATTGTGGAGGGGAGCACAGTGCAGCATATCAGGGATGTGAATTTAGTAAAAGAGCCAAAGAGGTACAACGAATTAAGGTAACTGAAGGTATTAGCTACTCTGAAGCAGTAAAGCTGGTCCCCAGAGTGAATGTAATACCAAATCAAAATGAGGGCATTGGAAATGAAATAATAAATGAAGAGGATGAAAAGATAAATGAAGAGGATGGAAAGATAAGGAAAGACAATTTAGTTGTCAGCAAACATGATTTTGTGATTTTTATGGTTGAAATTATCAATTGTTCTGCACAGACAACGAGTCGTACTGAAAGGATTAAAATTATTGTGAAAGCAGCTGAAAAATACTTGGGGATAAAAGGAATGGTTTGGGAAACAGTTCGGGATAACTTAAGCACAGACACTCAGACTACCCAGCACAATGCTGGTAATGATTAAATGGTGATAAATGTAGGTATACTACAATGGAATGCTAGAAGTTTGATAGCAAACGGTCAAGAATTTAAAAAATATTTAGATGAGGTAAAAGAGAAACCTAATATAATATGTGTACAAGAAACATGGTTGAAATCAGCGTTAGATTTTACTATTAAGGGATATTCAGCAGTCAGAAGAGATAGAGAGAATGGTAGAGGGGGAGGATTAGTAACTTTCATACAAAATGGTTTAAGTTATGAAATTATAAATATAAATGAAAATAATGAATCAATTACGATAAGGATATGGACTAGTAAAGGTTCTATAGATGTAATCAATTATTATAATCCTTGTGGGAAAATAGAGGGTAGTATTTTGGAAAATATTGTGGGATCACCAATCAATGAGGTAATATGGTGTGGGGATTTTAATGCACACAATACGTTATGGGGAAGCAATAGTACAGATGCAAATGGTTCAGTTTTAGAAGAATATATTGATGACAAATGGTTGGTATGTCTTAACAATGGTGAGGGAACACGGTTTAACAGTATAAATAATACTGAATCAGTACTTGATTTAACATTTGTGTCCAGTGTAATAGCAGGTATTAGTACATGGAATGTAGATAAGGAAACTACAATAGGTAGTGATCATTTCCCTATTCTAATTCAAGTTGGACTAGGGACGTGTCAAGAAAGGATTAGGAATATTCCAAGGTGGAAAATAGAGAATGCAAATTGGGAATTTTTTCAGGTCATTTGTGCAGCAAAATGTCTAAAACTTAATGAGATTAAAGAAATAGAAATAAATGAGTTTAATAATGCATTAGTAAATGAAATAATATTGTCAGCTGAGGAAACAATACCTAAAAGTACAGGAAAAAGGAAATGTAAGAATGTACCATGGTGGAATGATGAGTGTAGTAAAGCAGTTAAAGCAAGAAACAAAGCTTTTAAATATGTTAAGAAATATCATTCTCAAGATGCTTTGATAGAGTATAAAAGAAAGCAAGCAGTAGTAAGAAAAACAATCAAGACACAAAAGCGCAACTTTTGGAGGGAATTCTGTAATAGTATAGGAAGGGATGTGAAGTTATCTGATATATGGGGAATGATAAGGAGGATGGGAGGAGTTAGAAGGAATTATGAATTACCTGTATTAAATAGTGGTGATAAAGTGGCAGTCACTAATTTAGAAAAGGCTGAAGTTTTAGCTCAAACATTTAGGAAAGTGCATAGTTCTGAGAACCTCACTAAGGAAGCGCAAGTGAACAGAAGGAAAGTGTTAGAAAGTTTCCCAGATGTTTTAGAAAAGAAAGAACATTCAGGAAATCCTTTAGACGTACCTTTAAATATGTTTGAGTTGAAAAAAGCAGTCCTTAATGCAAAACAAACTACTCCAGGAAAAGACATGGTATGTTATAAAATGGTAGCAAATATGACAGATGAGACACTAAAAATAGTACTAAAATTTTTTAATAAAATTTGGGAAACTGGTCAGCTTCCATCAGTGTGGAAACATGCAATTATAGTACCTATTTTAAAGCCAGGGAAAAAGCCATCTGACCCGTCTAGTTATAGACCAATTGCTTTAACATCGCAGTTGTGTAAAATAATGGAAAGAATAATTACAAATAGAATGACTCATTATTTAGATAGCAATGACCTTTTTTCCCCATATCAGAGTGGGTTTCGTAGGGGCCGAAGTACAATGGATTCATTATTATGTTTAGAATCGGATATTAGGAAAGCTCAGACTAATAGGGAGGTGGTAATAGCAGTATTTTTTGATGTTGAGAAAGCATATGATATGCTTTGGAAAGAAGGGTTATTAATTAAATTACAACGATTAGGAATTGGTGGTAAAGTATACAATTGGATTTTGGATTTTTTGTTTAATAGGAAAATACAGGTAAGAGTAGGTGCAGAATTCTCTGAGGTATATACAGTTGAGAATGGAACTCCACAAGGGAGTGTATGTAGCCCATTATTATTCAACATTATGATCAATGATATATTTTCAAATATTGACCATAAAATTGGGAAATCATTGTATGCTGATGATGGAGCATTATGGTTTCGAGGCCGTAATGAATCTTATGTTAAATCAAAAATGCAAGATGCAATTAATGAAGTGGAAAAATGGACAAATAAATGGGGATTTAGATTATCAGTGTCTAAAACACAAGTCATATGTTTTTCAAAAAAGCATAAGATTACACCTGTATCCTTAAAATTGTATAGTCAGCCTCTGGAGCAAAAGAAGATTATTAGGTTTCTTGGGATGTGGTTTGATGAAAAATTGACATGGAAGATTCATTTGGAAAAAATGGTTAATAAATGTAAAAAGATTGTTAATATACTACGCTGTCTATCAGGACAAGCATGGGGAGCAAGTAGGGCTTCTTTACAAAATATATATTGGGCACTAATGAGGTCTGTCTTTGATTATGGATGTATAGCATATATGTCATCAGCAGAGTCTAATATCAAAGCATTGGATGTCATGCAAGCTCAGGCTCTAAGGATATGTAGTGGTTCTTTTAAAACATCCCCAGTGTCTTCTATGCAAGTGGAAATGGGTGAAATGCCTTTGAGGATCAGAAGGGTACAACTGATGTTAGCATACTGGGTTAATGTGAAGGGACAAGTTGATAGCCACCCAGCTAAAGCTATATTAAAAGACTGCTGGGAACATAGTAAGTCCAATTTCAGAAGTTTTGGGTGGATTGGTGATGTGAAAGCTGAGAATATAGGGTTACATAAGTTAAAGTATTGTTCAACAGTTTCAGTCCCTCCTATTCCTCCATGGTTTTTCCCTATACCAGATGTAGATTTAGGCCTTCATAAGGAAATCAAAAATAAATCTAATGAAGTAGCAGTGAGGGATATTGTTAAATATTATCTGGATATGCATTTTTCTGGACATACATTCATTTTTACAGATGGTTCCAAAGATCCAAAGACAGGACATGCTGGGTCAGCAGTATATAGTCCAACGAATGGGGTAATATGTCAGGAAAGAATAACAGATAATTTATCAGTATACACAACAGAGCTGGTTGCAATTTTGTTAGCCTTGGAGTGGGTAGAGGGAAATGATTTAAATAACTCAGTGATTATATCTGATAGTTATTCAGCTTTAGAAAGTATGAAATCTGGGAAATCTATAAGAAATGATATAATTCATAAGATTTGTATGATTTTGTATAAGTTAAATGCAAAGGATTTAAAAATCAGGTTTCTTTGGGTACCTGCACATGTTGGAGTGAAAGGGAATGAGGAGGTTGATAAACTTGCAAAACAAACTCTGAAACACAATAGAATATTACAAGTACCATATAGTAAATCTGAAGCTAAAATGTTTATTAAAGCATATGCAAGATCAACATGGCAGGAGTATTGGGTGGGTCATGAAAATGGGAGACATTTATATAATATACAACCAGAAGTAGATATAGGAAGGACAGAGTGTAGGAGTAGAAGAGAGGAAAGTATAATTACACGGTTAAGAATAGGACACACAGGGCTCAATTCTTCATTGAAAATAATAGGGAAACATCCAACAGGGAAATGCCAACATTGTAGTTATTTAGAAACTGTAGAGCATATTTTATTTCATTGCACAAAGTACAGCCAAGAAAGAAACCAGCTTTTTCAGTCTCTCAGAATGGTCAATCAGAATAATTTTACAATGCAAGGTTTATTAGGGAAAACATCCAGTAACATTTATCAATTTGTTATTAAGTTTCTGAGAGACACAGATTTAGACAAAAGGATTTAAATTTTTTTTTTTTTTTTTTTTTTTTTTTTTTTTTTTTTTAAGTTAAGTTAAGTTAAGTTCCAATATCTCCTGATTCACACACCAGTCCAGTCGGTGGCGGTAATGCACCGTTAAGTTGGTTTGCCAACCGCCATAAAAAACTAAAGAAGAAGAAGAAGAAGAAGAGCGGGGGAGAGAAGGGTAAGGAAGGTAATTCATATAATGTACAGACATATATTAATGAGTACTACAGTTATGTTCAGATATACACAGATGCATCAAAGAGTTCAGACAACAAGATAGGAGTAGCATTTACTGTTCCAGAGTTTCATTTATCAATAAGGAAAAGGATCAGTGATGAGCTATCTGTTTATACAGGGGAAATGGTTGCATTATTATTAGCAATACAGTGGATAGAAGAAATAAGACCTGTGAAATCAGTTATTTGTTCAGACTCATGTTCATCATTGGCTAGTTTACAATACAGTCATTCAGAAAGTAGACCAGATATTTTAATGGAGATAATGCAAACAATATACAGAATTCAAATGATGGGGATTACAGTAGTATTTTTGTGGGTGCCTGCACATGTTGGTGTTCAAGGAAATGAAATTGCAGATAAAGAAGCAAAAGAAGCAGTTAAAAACAATGACATTAATTTAATTGTTAATTTAAGTAAGAATGAAATAAAGAGTATTATCAAGAAGAGACTAAAGGAAAGGTGGCAAAAACAGTGGGGCAAGGAGAAAAAAGGTCGGTGGTTTTATAGAATTCAAAGGAAAGTGGGAGAGATGAGAATTGCAGGGAAAAACAGGAGAGAAGAAATTGTAATATCAAGGATGAGATTTGGACACACAAGATTAAATAGTACACTTTATAAAATGGGTAAACATGATACAGGAAGATGTGATTATTGTGGGCAGGAGGAAACAGTAGAGCATGTTTTAATGCATTGTCAGAAATATGAGAATGAAAGAAGGTTGTTAATTCATAATTTAAAAAAAATAAAAATGCAATTTATACCAAAGTATATTCTGCAAAATAACTCGAGAAATGAGTGTTATAATTTTATTCTTCAGTTTCTTGTGGAATCTAATCTGTGGGAGAGAATATAATTAAAAAAAAAAAAAAAAAAAAGTCGTCTTGATCCACACTCCATACCAGTTGGTGGCGGAAATACACCATTGTGTTCTTTGTCAACCGCCAATAAAATCCAAGAAGAAGAAGAAGAAGAAGAGCGGGGGAGAGCAAAGGATGGGGAACACGTGAGAGCAAAGCAAGTTGGGCTTGGCAGAGAGTGTTATTCATTAGCTCCTCATGAGTACCTGAGATCTGACGTTATGTGGGAGTTGGAGGGAGACCAAAGCCGCATTGGAGTTCAGGTGGAGCCATCTTCACTGTATTGATTTGGACTTTCCTTTTGGTTGTGTTTGGTTGGACTGATTACATTTGCATTTCCTACTGACAC
The DNA here is from genome assembly GCA_033150135.1 of Gobio occitaniae. Lineage (NCBI taxonomy): Eukaryota > Metazoa > Chordata > Actinopteri > Cypriniformes > Gobionidae > Gobio > Gobio occitaniae. The sequence continues at coordinate 172,539 of JARQWZ010001114.1, forward strand.
ACACCCGCTTACACGCTGACTGACATGTAAACTGAATACTTGACACTTCATATTTTATTACGTTAAATAATCGTATTATTTATGCAGCGGTTGTATGGCGTCTCCCTTTGTTTGTTGCGATTTAAGAACTTGGATCGTAACAGCTCATTCATATTGTTTGTTTAAAGGGGGGGTGAAATGCTGTTTCATACATACTGAGTTTTTTACACTGTTACAGACTTAGATTCCCATCCTAAACATGGACAAAGTTTTTTTTTTTTTTAAGTTTGACGTTTGGAGTATTTCTGTGCCAAAAATACTCCTTCCGGTTTCTCATAAGTTTCGGAAAGTTTTTTTTTTTTTTTTTAGAGTATGGGTATGTGACGTCACATGGGGCGGAATGTCCTTGTACGGGCCGTATGGGCTCTTCTCCCGGAAGGGCACATGCGCGACTAGAGCGAGAGAGCAAATGCTCGCCCATTAAAGCCTTGTTTATACTCGAAACGTCCGCACGAGCGCTAGGGTGTGCGTGGCAAAAATGACGTCAACACAGAGTGCATTGCGCGTGGAGGTGTGCAGCGCATTTTGTGTAACTTTTCGCGCCGTTCTGCATCTGAAGATGCACAAATTCTAGCCGAATCTAGCCGAGCATGACGTCTCATCACACCAACATTTATAATGTGTAAGGACCGGTTTTGCTGCTAAGACAAAAGCTGAGATCCACACCCCAAAAATAGAACAATAAAAGTCACTAATCTGGAGAGAAAATCTCACAGAAACTGTGTGACACCACCCTGATCAAACATTTCACCCCCTCCCCATTTTGCCCTCTCCTTGCCCTGTTTTCAAGTCAACAAATGCAGATATACCAATGATGATGTATCTTGTAGATCTATGAGTGGTCTCTTTAAAGATATCTGATCTCTCTCCCCCAAAATCAGGTGTTTGTGTTGCAAATATTTACAACCCTTTTGTTCTAGTTGGAGTATTTAAGGGAGGGTAACATAGAAGAGGGGGGGAACTTCTGTAGCCAGAACCCCCCATGCAGTCTGTGTCAGTGTCTTTGAGGCACTCACACACATTGCATGTATTGTGCCAGACATGATGACTCTTGGAAATTATTTTCATATTGCTTTGCGATTGTGTTTGTTTTTACGCTGATCAGTTGTGTACCATGGATTCTTGTTTACTTATTTACTTTTCCTATCTGGCCAAAATAAATGTTAATCTTGATTTATCTTGTATTGTTCTGAAATCATTTTTCTAGTATGGATCGATGTAGACTCCTTTATTACAGCAAAATCTAGTGTTATGATAGATCACACCGATGACGGCACTACTGAAGCATGGGGCGCAGAGTGCGCGATAATCCGATTTCTGACTATCGCTGAATTAGCAAGTTGTAGCTCAGAGATATTAATAAAATTACACTTTTTGTTGAGTGAGCATGGGCAACCACTTAAAGGTAAAAATATCCATTCTACATCCTCTGACTAATATCAGAAGTAACCAAACGCGGTCCGGACGCGTAGGTTCTGTGCGATATTGGGTCTCTTGATGAACGAATTTGGAAACTAGGAAGATACTAAGAAAATCAACGATCTAAATTAAATCGCAACTAATAGTAAAATCAGCTGATAAACTCTAAACGTAACACTTTATGGAGTCACATAAAATTGGAGTCAGATAAAATTATTCATGGAGTCAGATTTAAAATGAGATCTCAATAAATTAAAATAACTTCACCAAAATGCTGAAAAGGCTTACACGCAGAATTCCTTTTGACCAAGCCATTAGTATCCGTTTTTGGGCTAATGGATGATTTGATATTTGAAATCCAACAAAGAGATTTGCTTTACTTTACGGTCTGATTGGTCAGTTTGAATGTCATGTTTGAGTTTGGTCTGATTGGTCAGTTTGAAAAGAATACATTTGGTTTCAGTCACATGGTCAAGGAATAGATAAAAGCAGATTGGAACTGTTGCTCTCGCTCTTTTCTCTGGCTCTCTTTTCTCTCTGGCTCTTGAGGTCATTGGGGCTTCTCTTCTTTGCTCTCTTCTCTCTCTCTCCCCCACTCTCCCTCTCTTGCTCTCTCTCTCTTTCAATCTCTCTCTCTCTCTCAGGTAACATTTTATTCATGCTGTGTACGATTAATGGTATAAGTTTATCATCTCATACATCCATTTTTTAAACTATTTTAAGTGTAACCATAACCAGATTTTTTCATTAAATCCTTTCTATTACGAATACTGTGCTGACTAGTTTTGATTTGGTATTGACTCTGAAGTGCTCCCTATTGCAATACCATATAGTCACCTTATAGCAACGCTCTCCCACATATTTTGCTATTGGAACTGCACTTATCGCCGTCGTTGGTATAAGTTGCAGTGGGTGGAAATAGACAAGAAATGTACAGTTTTCTTCCATCTTTCTGATAACGTTTCTTTAGTCTTCTGGCAACCCTGTAGATTGAACCATCTGCAGGAGTCCACTCTTACAGATGGTGCCGAAACCCGGGATCCCTTGCAGTGAATTTTCTGAAATTTACTTTGATCTGTGTAAGAATGAGGACATTTTTCATAGTTGATCTTGTGAATGGATTAAAGCTGACCTTCTGACCAAGGAATGGGTAAGGCTGTTTTCATTGTTTAATGGTTGAAGGAATTGCATGAAACAGAACTTAGAAGGTTTTAAATAGCATTAATAGTCCCATTGCTGTCCAATCCGTGAATATTCAGATAATCTCCTCGGGATGGAAGGGAAATTTTCTAGTGATGTATTGTTTGCTTTATGGAGTGAAAAAGTTGAGACTACCTTGTCTAAACTCAAGAAAGAGTATATTAGAATTAAAAGTTTAGATGATGAAATGTTCAGATATTGGGAATTAAATGGCAAACATCAAAATAAATCAAAACATGGTGAAATAATTGAAGCTTTAAACTTCATAAATTGTAAAAGGCTCCGTGATGTGACGACACATCTATTTTCAAGTATAGATGCGACATGTAAAGAAGTGGAATCTAAAAATGAAGAAGTAGAAAAGGCTGAGGCAAAGATTTAATATCTTCAAACACAGCTAGATAAATTACTAGTTGAGCAGTTAGCCCTGAATGCAAAGTGTAGCAAACACAAGGAAACCATTGCAGATCTCAAGGCTAAGCTAAATGCTAAAAAGTGCATGCCTCCCATAATGCTTAACAGCAAGGGGATTAAAAAGCATGTTCACTTCTTAGATGAGGGGACTTGCTCTAATGAATCTGAAGCGTTTAGTTCAGAAAATGCACAAGAAAGTGTGCCTATTTCAGTTCTTAAGGTGATGCAGCACCGTAATAGCGCAGAGTCATGTACCAGTACGCATGGGATGCAAGCATTCGAGAGTCATGAATATCCTCAAACTCCAGGAGAACATAGCAGACAACCCAATGGCAAAGAGAACAGGTTTTGCAGTTCCTGTCAGAAAATAGGCCATTCAGAGGAAAAATGCTGGTCGCTGGGAAGGGGTCGACCTCCACCTTATTTTCAGAAAAATAGGAAATTACTTTCTAAGGGCAAAGATCAGCGCTCATTTGCAGGTAAAACTCTCAGTGAGTTGACTGCACTGACCTTCAGCTATTAACTTCACTTGCGAGCGGGCTAGCAGCCTAATAGCAATGAGTTTAATAGTAAAACATCCAGATTGCAATGATCCTGTTTGTATTTTCAAATTTGTAATTGGACTAAACACATAGTGCACATTGATTACACATTTTAGTTGTTTGTGCTACGAGATACACATAGACTAGTCAAGTTTATTCTTTCAAACACATGATTGCTTTACTGTAAGTGTTGTATGAAACACTTAGGATAAAGGCTGTAAATGCTATGCATTCTAGGCCATGTATCTTGTGTAAATTGGAATAACTTTAATACTGGAATTGTATAGCAATTTCAAGATTGCATGTGTGTCTATGTTGAATTTGTTAGTCTCCCTAAGTGGAAACTCTGCTATTTCCTATTTAGCTGTAGTTAAACCATGTACAGGAGCACATAATTGCCATGTGGCTACAGTGTGAATTACAATTGCATTAACCATGAGAATGTTTCCATCACAGCAGGATTCGAGAACTCCAAACTTTGCATTTTTATCATGCTCTTTAACAAAAACATTGGTGTGAGAAGATTTTGAGCCAGACCACACCTCATACTGATATTGGATTGCTGGCTGCCTGTTACAACAGGGCTAAAGGTGCATCACAATTGTAAACCTCCTAACCATGTTTGGGCATGATTTACACATAGTCACAGCTAAAGTCAGTCTCATAGATTTGATCTTCACACAAAGTCAAATCTCCATCTGCCTCACAAAATGTCTTTACATCTAGACTGTTATAACTGGGAATTTCTTCCAGTTATTGTTTGTTTTGTTTTTTTTTCTTTTGATTTACTAAATCAGGTATTATTTGTCTCACCAAGTTAAATATCAAAAGGGTATTTCTCATCCTTACCTAGTGAAAAATATTATTTTATCATTGTATTGTAAGAATGCATTTGATTTTGAACTTTTGAGTCTTTGTATTTTTCCATTTTACAATGTAACAATGGTTTTGGACATGAATTCAATTGAATTTCTGTATTTGGTTACACAATATTTTGCTGATACTTCTCATGAAAGAGGGGTGTAAACCCAACAATGATTGTTGTTTTGTTATAATGCAATTTATTTCATGTAAGAGCTTGTGAGATCTTCTTTTATTCCAAACCTTGACCACTTTATTAAGTACATCAATTTAAAGGTTTATTGCCAGAGATTATTTTAATCTGACCATATCAAACTTCTGACCAATGACAAATGCCATGTATGCTATTTTTCTGTTTGTTTGGTTATGTTACAGGATTCCTGCTGCACGAGTTCACCTCCTGTGTTCTGCCTCAGAAAGAGAGACAAGTGTTTGTTCTCATCGTCAATGACTGTTCTTGAGGTGCCAAGTATTCAGTGGACGATTTGCATATCAATGATGTTTGCACCACCCCATTTGATGAAGTTCTCAAGCAGGGCTGCAAGGAGAACGAAGACTGAAGACTGACAAACTGCCTTTGCAACATGCCTGGACGACAAGTCTGAAGATGACATCTACACACAACTGAAAGTATGTCTTTGTGGACTGTGTCACCTCTGGACACTTTATGAACGTGGCCAAACGTGCCAAGGGGGGACTGAAGGAATTGAAAATAATCAAAGATATTTGATATTTGAAATCCAACAAAGAGATTTACTGTTGTCACCCCCATTTGCTTATCAGAAGGGCCATCTGGAAGACAATAGACAGGCCTGTAGGCCACATGGGGTCACACCTTTACAGTGGGGGAAGTTTGGTCTGATTGGTCAGTTTGAAAAGAATACATTTGGTTTCAGTCACATGGGCAAGAAATAGATAAAAGCAGATTGGAACTGTTGCTCTCGCTCTTTTCTCTGGCTCTCTTTTCTCTCTGGCTCTTGAGGTCATTGGGGCTTCTCTTCTTTGCTCTCTTCTCTCTCTCTCCCCCACTCTCCCTCTCTTGCTCTCTCTCTCTTTCAATCTCTCTCTCTCTCAGGTAACATTTTATTCATGCTGTGTACGATTAATGGTATAAGTTTATCATCTCATACATCCATTTTTAAACTATTTTAAGTGTAACCATAACCAGATTTTGTCATTAAATCCTTTCTATTACGAATACTGTGCTGACTAGTTTTGATTTGGTATTGACTCTGAAGTGCTCCCTATTGCAATACCATATAGTCACCTTATAGCAACGCTCTCCCACATATTTTGCTATTGGAACTGCACTTATCGCCATCGTTGGTATAAGTTGCAGTGGGTGGAAATAGACGAGAAATGTACAGTTTCCTTCCATCTTTCTGATAACGTTTCTTTAGTCTTCTGGCAACCCTGCAGATTGAACCATCTGCAGGAGTCCACTCTTACAAATGTTGTAATTTATAATAATATCTTCAGTATTACTCAGAAGTCTAGTTTCAAATATAATTCCTTCGAAATTTTGGTGCTTTATGTAACGTTATGTAGTGTACATGACAAAACCCGTTCAACATTTGTGTTAGCTACTGTATACAGGCCAACAGGCCATAATACAGACTTTATCAAAGAATTTGCTGACTTTCTATCAGAATTAGTACTGGCCGCAGATAAAGTACTAATTGTTGGTGATTTTAATATCCATGTAGACAACGAAAAAGACGTATTGGGATTAGCATTTAAAGACATACTAAACTCTATTGGAGTTAGGCAACACGTGTCAGGACCCACTCATCGCCATAATCATACTTTAGACCTAATTTTGTCACATGGAATAAATGTTGATACCGTTGAAATTCTGCAGCAGAGCGATGACATCCCATTACTTAGTATCACGTATACTTAATTTAGCCAAGGTTGCAAAGCCGCCCCCTCGCTTCAAAAATGGCAGGACAATCACTGCCGCCACTAAAGATTGCTTTTTAAATAATCTTCCTCATCAGTATCATCTCCTCAGCATCCCAGATAGCTTAGAAGAACTCGATGTTGCAACAGAAACTATTGACTCTCTCTTTTCCAGTACTTTAGACACAGTTGCTCCTCTGCGCTTAAAGAAGATTAAAGAAAATAGTCCAACGCCGTGGTACAACGAGCACACCCGGGCCCTTAAAACAGCAGCCAGAAAAATGGAGCGCAGCTGGAAGAAAACAAAACTAGAGGTATTTCGTAATTTGTGGAAAGAGCACATGATTACATACAGAAAGGCCGTAAGAACTGCTAGATCTGCTTATTTCTCAACTCTCTTGGAAGAAAACAAACACAACCCAAGGTATTTATTCGATACAGTGGCTAAATTAACCAAAAATAAAGCTTCAACTTCTGATGATTGTAAACAGCACAGCGGTAATGACTTTATGAACTTCTTTATGAATAACTTTATGAATAACTTTATTAAACTCGTTAAATCATCAAAATCAACAACATGTATGCTTGACCCTGTACCGACTAGGCTATTAAAAGAGATGCTACCAGAGGTCATAGATCCTCTTCTGAATATCATTAATTCATCTTTGTCATTAGGATATGTACCAAAAACGTTTAAGTTGGCTATTATTAAACCACTTATTAAAAAAACGCAACTTGATCCTACAGAATTAGTCAATTATAGACCAATCTCAAATCTACCCTTTCTGTCAAAAATACTTGAAAAGGCAGTGTATTCACAATTATGTTCCTTTTTAGAAAGAAATGGTATCTGTGAGGATTTCCAGTCAGGATTTAGACAGTATCATAGTACTGAGACTGCTCTCATCAGAGTTACAAATGATTTACTCTTATCATCCGATCGTGGCTGTATCTCTCTATTAGTGTTACTCGATCTTAGCGCTGCATTTGATACTATCGACCACAACATTCTTTTGAATAGACTCGAAAATTATGTAGGTATTAGTGGAATTGCTTTATCATGGTTTAAATCGTCTCGGTTACGTATGTAACCCTCGTTCCCTGAAGGAGGGAACGGAGACGTACGTCGGAACTGACCGACGAATTAGGATCTGTTTTCAGACACCGACCTACTTCGAGTAATTAAAAACGAGCCAATAAACATTGGCATGCGATCACGCATTCCACGCACCGCCCCGCGTTGCGGGTATAAATAAGGAAGTGGAAGTGCCGCATACCGTTTTCAACTGAGGAGCCGAGATAAGTGGCTCGGGCCTTCAGCTGAAGCACAGCCCCTGGCGACGGGACGTACGTCTCCGTTCCCTCCTTCAGGGAACGAGGGTTACATACGTAACCGAGACGTTCCCTTTCAGTCGGTCACGTTCGACGTACGTCGGAACTGACCGACGAATTGGGATCCCTACCAACACGCCAGGAGGCTGGCCCTTCCAGCGTCCTGCCTGAGCTCGCTGGACCACTCCTATGTTAGAGTGGGAGTCAGGGCTCCGGGCAGGGAAGGACAGTCACTGCTGTTCCTGCAAGACCCACTCAGCGTGACTATTGGATAACGCTGGGAAAGCGTGCCCGTCTCGGGAGATGGTACGCTGCGGACCACATCCTTCAATGGAAGGAGAGGTGGAATACACATAAGGACTAACCTAACAGGGTAGTGCAACAAATGGCAGTCTCTGGAGTGGACCCAACCTGGTTCCAGTACACAGCCAGAGACGACAGAGGAAGCTCTGTCGAGGGAAAGACACGGGGCTAGCCGAGTAGGGTAGCTGGTACCATGGAAAATACACATATGGGGTAGCCTAGAGGGGACCGCAACATATGGAACCCAGCCTACACACACGTTCCACAAGCATACGGGTGCAGGCCTGGCATCAGACGGCCGCCACGTCTGACACCGGAGGGGTGACGGAGGAACTCACAGGGTTAGCCGATTTTCGGGGAACACGACTGGAGCAAAATAGACGCACGTATCCGGCCCAGAGGGCGGGAGTGGCGTATGCAAGCCGACACTTAGAACGGACACTTAGCGCTGCTGGCCACTGGGGGCGAGAATGCGGGAAGATACCGGCTCTACACGGAGGCTATAAAATCTAGCGAACGTGTTAGGTGTCGCCCAGCCCGCAGCTCTACATATATCTGTCAGCGAGGCGCCTTGAGCCAACGCCCAGGAAGAAGCAACACTCCTTGTTGAGTGTGCTCGCAACCCGAACGGGCAAGGTACGTCTTGGGACTGATAGGCCAAGACAATGGCATCCACTATCCAGTGGGCCAACCTCTGCTTGGAGACAGCCTTTCCCTTCTGCTGGCCTCCGTAACAGATGAAGAGCTGCTGTGAGGATCTGAAGCTCTGAGTCCGGTCAACGTAAGCGCGAAGAGCGCGGACGGGACACAACAAAGCTAGGGCTGGGTCTGCCTCCTCCGAAGGCAGCGCTTGCAGGTTCACCACCTGGTCCCGAAAGGGAGTGGTAGGAACCTTGGGCACGTATCCAGGCCGGGGTCTCAGGACAACGTGAGAGTTGGCCGGCCCGAATTCTAGGCACGATTCGTCGACCGAGAGTGCATGCAGGTCCCCTACCCTCTTGATTGAAGCCAATGCAATCAGGAGAACTGTCTTCATGGACAAGATTTTTATCTCAACAGACTGCAAAGGCTCAAATGGGGGACCCTGAAGTGCTCTGAGCACCAGGGCTAAGTCCCAAGAGGGTATCGAGGTAGAACGAGGAGGATTTAGTCTCCTCGCACCTCTGAGGAACCTGACGATTAAGTCGTGCTTACCTAAGGATTTACCGTCTACTGCATCATGATACGCCGCTATTGCTGCGACGTACACTTTGAGGGTGGAGGGAGACAGCCTTCGATCCAACCCATCCTGCAGGAAGGAAAGCACAACGTTAATCGAACACTTTCGGGGGTCTTCCCGGCGGGAAGAGCACCACTCGACGAACAGGTTCCACTTCAGAGAGTAGAGGCGCCTCGTAGAGGGGGCTCTAGCTGAAGCGATGGTGTCTACCACTGCTTGTGGTAGGCCACCTAGAACCTCCGCGTCCCGTCCAGGGACCAGACATGGAGATTCCAGAGGTCTGGACGCGGGTGCCATAGAGTGCCCCGCCCCTGAGAAAGCAGGTCCTTCCTCAGGGGGATCGGCCAGGGAGGGGCTGTCGCGAGGAGTGTAAGTTCTGGGAACCAGGTCCGGTTGGGCCAGTAGGGCGCAACTAACAAGACCTGCTCCTCGTCCTCCCTGACCTTGCACAGTGTCTGTGCGAGAAGGCTCACTGGGGGAACGCATACTTGCGTAGGTCCCGGGGCCAGCTGCGCGCCAGTGCATCTATGCCTAAGGTACCTCCGGTCAGGGAGTAGTACCACTGGCAATGGGTCGAGTCCGGAGAAGCGAACAGGTCTACCTGTGCAACTCCGAAGTGGTCCCATATCAGCTGGACGCTCCTGGGGTTGGAGTCGCCATTCGCCCGGAGGTGTCGACTGGCGAGAGAGCTCGTCGGCTGTCTGGTTCAGCGCACCTGGGATGTGAATGGCACGAAGTGACCTCACAAACTTCTGACTCCACAGGAGGAGATGGCGGGTGAGCCGGAGCATGCAACGGGAGCGTAGACCACCCTGACGGTTGATGTACGCAACGGCCGCAGTGCTGTCCGAACGGACCAGTACGTGCTTGCCCCGAAGCGGTTTCTTGAACCGGGCCAGGGCAAGACGTACCGCCAGTAACTCTAGGCAATTGATATGCCAACGCAGTTGGGGCCCCGTCCACAGACCCGAAACTGCGTGCCCGTTGTACGTGGCCCCCCAGCCCGTGGATGAGGCATCCGTGAAGACCACAGCATGCCTCGACACCTGTTCTAGGGACACTCCGGCCCGGAGAAACGAGGGGTCTGACCACGGACTGAAGGTTGGCGACAGTAAGGAGTAACTAGGACCCGGTACTGACCGCTCTGCCACGCCCATCTCGGGACTCGGTCGTGCAACCAGCGTTGAAGCGGTCTCATATGAAGCAAACCGAGCGGCGTTACCGCGGCTGCAGATGCCATATGCCCCAGGAGCCTCTGAAATAATTTCAGTGGGACCGCTGTTCTGCCTTTGAACGTATTCAAGCAGTTCAACACTGACCGGACGCGCTCTGGAGTGAGGCACGCTGTCCGGCTGACCGAATCCAGCTCCATACCGAGATAAGAGATCCTCTGCGCGGGGCAGAGTTTGCTCTTCTCTCGGTTGACCCGAAGTCCCAACAGGCTGAGGTGACTGAGCACCATGTCCCTGTGTTCGCACAACTGCTCCCGAGACTGGGCGAGTATGAGCCAGTCGTCGAGATAGTTGAGGACGCGAACGCCGCGTTCTCTGAGCGGAACAATGGCTGCCTCGACGACCTTCGTGAAGACGCGAGGCGACAGGGACAGCCCGAAGGGCAAGACTTTGTACTGATATGCCCTCCCCTCGAACGCAAAGCGCAGGAACGGTCTGTGTCGAGGAAGGATAGAGACATGAAAGTACGCGTCCTTCAGGTCGATCGCTGCGAACCAATCTTGGGGACGGATGCATTGGAAAATGCGTTTCTGCGAATGCGCAGGTCCAAGATTGGCCTTAACCCACCCCCTTTCTTGGGTACAATGAAGTAGGGGCTGTAGAACCCCGACCTCATATCGGCAGGAGGAACCGGCTCGACCGCGCCATTCGCCAGCAGGACATCGATCTCGGACCGCAAGACATGGGCATCGCTGCTCCGCACGGAGGTGAAGAGGATGCCCCTGTACTTGGGAGGCCGGCGTGTGAATTGAATCGCATAGCCGAGTCTGATGGTACGGATGAGCCAGCGAGACGGCCTGGGGAGACCTAGCCAGGCCCCCAGAGACCGAACTAGCGGGATCAACGGCACCACAGACGTACCCGGGGTGAGGCAGCGAGGTGGAGTATTCAGACCCGACTCGGGAGGCCCGGAGGCGGCCCGGAGTGTTGCCTGAATACTCCAGGTGGGGCAGAGAGTGGGTGAGAAGGCCCGGGGGCGTCCTCGGTGCCCAATCTGCTGCCCCCTGGCGAGGGGTGAGAGGGGAGGAAAGGAGTGGCAAGGCCCGGGGGCGTCGCACACTGCCAACCTGTCCCTCTCTGGGCTCAGGGAGGGAAGAACTGCTCTGAGAATGTGGGTACCACTGGACTCCGGGGAGCCAGCGGCAGGACCGAAACCAAAAGAAAATATTCTCCCCCCGGTCCTCCTCCGGGGGAGGGAGGGGTGCGGACATCGTCTCCCCGAGCAATTCCTCTCTCGCTGGGCTGCCCGTTTCAGGGTCGCTTGCCCTTGTGCTTGCTAGCAGGCTCGCGGGACCCTGGACGGGTTGGGCACCTCCCTTGCGCCCGGCCACCTGCTGCCTGGGTGGAGGCGGACGCAGGGTGGCGCCCTCGGCGACAAGCAGATGGAGGTGTTGCGGCCGACGACTGGGTGTAGGCAGCAGCTGGTCGTCGGGGCAGGTTTTTTTTTTATTTTATTTTTTTTTATTTCATTTATTTATTTATTTTTAGCCACCTCCGTCTGCTTCTGGGCCACCAAGAACTGCTGGGCGAAGTTCTCGTTGGCGTCGCCGAAGAGGCCAGCCTGACAGACAGGGGCGATGAGGAACCGAACTTCGTCGGCTCACGCATATCTGCCAGGTTTAGCCCCAGCTTCCTGGACCACTGGTGTGGACATCGCCTGACCCAGGGAGCGTGCAGTGACTTTCGTCACTCCGGAGAGCGAGGTCCATCACCGCACGCAGTTCCTGCATAACCCCTGGGTCGGGACTACCCTCATGCATGCAGGACAGAGGGCAGTGAGAGAGGGAAAAACTTATACAGGTTATGGCCCTTTTGGTGTTCCATATTTTGACACCAAATAGTTCCATGCTGTTAAATTTTTCCAATGCACATCCGGGCAGCCACCCCGGAAAGCATTGCTGTCAACTCTGAATCTGATTCAGCATGAGCACACACCATTATAGTGGGAAACTCAGCATTATCATTTCCAGCGCATAACAGCCCTCTCTCCGATGCAGCAATTGACATCTGTCCTCCGCCAGAGCGCCAAATGAAACGCTAGATCCCCTTTTTTCTTTTCTTTTTCTTTTTCTTTTTTTAAAAAAGGACCAGCAATCCCATCTGTAAGCTACCAGCAGGCATGTGAGACAATGAGTGTGGCCGTCAGACTTGACGGCACACGGCGCGCTGAACAATCCAGCCCCTATGAAAGAGCAAGGTGAACAACGTGCCGACGTGGTCATGTTCTCGTGAGAGAACATGAACCACCCACAAACAAAGTCTCAGCACGCTCGTGATGCGATAGAGTGGGGGCCCGAAGAGATGTACTCGGCGGGGAAGCCCCACTGTAATCCTCAGGTCACCAGCGCTTATTAGCCAAAGTAATCCTTTTCTGGAGCCCCAGAAAAGAAACTAGATCGGGGAATAAGTGAAGGGACTCAACCCCGTTTGAGGTTTCATAGTCTCGACCGCGCATCAGAGCGCCGAGTGACGCGCTGGGTTGCCGTGACAACCCCCGCTATCAGCCGGCGCGAGACGGCACACGGCGCGCTGAACGCTCAGCCCTTACGAGAAAGGTGAGACGAACAACGCGCCGACGTGACCATGCTCTCCTGAGAGAGCATGGATCACCCACGAAAGCAATCTCACATGTTTATATGCGAGAGAGATCGTGGCCGTCAAAAGGACAGGAAACAACTGCATCCAGAAACACACGGTTTGAGTGACATCTTGAAAAAGACGCAGAGTCAAACCGTGTTGCTCTTTTAGTGACAGAGAGAAGAGAAAACCGCTCCGAACGTGCCGAGGCACACAGGGGAATAGCCGCGGCTTACAGCGGTTTAAAGGTGCAAGCCCGCTGTAAGCACTCAGAGGGAAACGCCCAGCGAACCAACAGTTTCACTTCTGGTCGCGACCACCGCTGTATAGCACCGTCACACCGACACAGGAACAGGTAAGCTGATCTTCTCTCGTAGTGTCTTGAAACTCGTAGAACACACTCTTGGCAGGAAGCATGAAAGCTCGGCTCCGAAGTTGAAAGCGGTATGCGGCACTTCCACTTCCTTATTTATACCCGCAATGCGGGGCGGTGCGTGGAATGCGTGATCGCATGCCAATGTTTATTGGCTCGTTTTTAATTACTCGAAGTAGGTCGGTCTCTGAAAACAGATCCCAATTCGTCGGTCAGTTCCGACGTATGTCGAACGTGACCGACTGAAAGGGAACATACCTATGCGGCCGTTATCAGTTTGTAGCAGTAAATGAAGAGATGTCAAACCGATCGCAAGTTCAGTATGGAGTACCACAAGGCTCAGTGCTAGGACTGCTACTCTTCACCCTGTACATGCTACCACTGGGAGATATTATTAGGAAGCATGGCATTAGTTTTCATTGTTATGCTGACGATACTCAGCTCTATATTTCTGTACAACACTTGTACAACACACTCTATACTGTCTAACACTTGATGGTTGCTCTCTCAAGTCCTCGTCGTTAGTGAGGAACCTGGGTGTGCTCTTTGATACCAATCTTTCATTTGAAAGCCACGTTTCTAGCATCTGTAAAACTGCATTCTACCATCTCAAAAATATATCTAAATTACGGCACATGCTCTCAATGCAAAATGCTGAACAGTTAGTTCATGCGTTCATGACCTCAAGGCTAGGTTATTGTAATGCTCTACTGGGTGGTTGCCCTGCTCGCTTAATAAATAAACGCCAGCTGGTCCAGCTCGAGTTCTTACTAGAACCAGGAAGTATGACCATATTAGCCCAGTTCTGTCAACATTGCACTGGCTACCTATTAAACATCGCATACATTTTAAAATCTTGCTTATTACTTACAAAGCACTAAATGGTTTAGGTCCCCAATACTTGAGCAAGCTCTTAACATATTATACTCCATCACGTCTACTGCGGTCTCAAAATTCTGGCCAATTGATAATACCGAGAATATCCAAATCAACTGCAGGCGGTCGATCCTTTTCCTATTTAGCTCCTAAACTCTGGAACAGTCTTCCTAGCATTGCTCAGGAAGCATACACACTCTGTCAGTTTAAATCTAGACTAAAAACACATCTCTTTACTGTGGCATTCACATAAAACACTTTTTCAATGAAATGATTGTTAGGCTGCATTAACTAGGTCAGCCAGAACCGGGAACACTTCCCATAACACCTGATGTACTCGTTACATCATCAGAAGAATGGCATCTACGCTAATGATAGTCTCTCTGTTTTATCCCGAGGTTTACTGCAGTCAGCCAGATCCGGGCCGTATCCAGATCAGATGGTGGACCTGCGCCCAGAGAAGACCAACGCATGACCCTGAAGTGTCTTCAGAGACCGTGATCAGACTCCCCCCTAAAACTGCCTCATCGACACGGCATCTCAATAAACCCGTCTCCAGCGTGTTGCCTCCGATCATTCGAATATTGCACTTTAATAATTATTTAATCAACATCATCCTCAATAAACCCGTCTCCAGCGTGTTTCCTCCGGTCCTTCGAATATTCCCATCTATTATGACCTCTGACCTGTAAAGCTGCCAGAATAATAATAATAATACGCTGTTTGTTAATTGGCCAGAGGAGAACTGGCACCCCAACTAAGCCTGGTTTCTCCCAAGGTTTATTTTTCTCCATTACGTCACCTAATGGGGTTTTGGTTTCCATGCCACTGTTGCCTCTGGCTTGGCGTGCTCAGTTGGGGACACTAATTTTTCAACTAAACATTGAAATAAATCAAATTAATAAACTAAATTAACCATATAAACTAAATTACTGATCTAATTATTGATCTAAAGCCCACACTGTCACCGTATGGAAATTGAAATGAACTGATGATATCAAATGGCTATACAGCTTAATAAAATTATGCTGCATTATTTTCCTGTTTAACACTGTAAAGCTGCTTTGAAACAATCTACATTGTTAAAAGCGCTATATAAATAAAGTTGACTTGACTTGACCAACACCCAGTTTGCACCTACAAATGAGTTGCTTATATTTACAAAATGAGCCTACAAAAGCAAACATAAGCCCGTTTAATAAAGAAAAGTTCATGAAATTAAATGAAAGTGTAGTAAAATTAGAAACTCTTAAGATATTGTTAATTTAGTTGTGTAAGTAACATGTGTAAACTTCATACACTTTGTGCTCATGTCACAAGTAACATCAAGGTTTATTTTGATCTTTTTTACATGATTCTTTTGTAGTGTGGTTTTTCGTTAAGTGTACCAAAATAAATATTGTCACCTGTGTACATTCTTCTACTTCTTCTCACCGCTGTTTCCTGTAGGGCTGTAATCTCCCAGTCGATTAGTCGATTAATTAGTCGATATGTTCTGGCTCGACCAAAATTCTGATTCGTCGATTTTTTTTTTTTTTTTTCGCGCCGCTTTCATTTCATCAGGTGGAGAGCACTAATTGCTAATGGGGGTGTTTTTAGAGCACCCCTGTTTCACAGGTAACAGTCTGTCTTCAGAACACCCCTCTTGTGTTCACTTCTTTTGGATTAGCCCAACCCACTGGTGAAGAGAAGTCTCTCGTACCCCTTTTCCACCAAGGCAATGCTAGAGCTAGATCTGAGCCAGAGCCTAGTTTCAAATCGGTTCTTTGTGTTTCCACACCCAAAGCCCCAGCTCCGAGCCAGGAAAAGTGGTTCTTAAGTAGCACCAAAACATTGCTGGGCTAGAACAGGGCTAGAAGTAAGAACCGATTACGTCAGGCGCTGGGGGCGGGGTCAACAAGACAACACAAACTTGAGATCCGCCATTGTTGAAATAGCAGCTAATGGAGCTAACAGCTGCTGCTCGTTTGTAATCTCTGTCTATACAAATTACGGCAAACTGCATGAATGCGTTGGATTCGCTGTGTTTTCGTTGTGTTTTGATGCCGATGTAGGATCGTAAAGCCATGTGAATCAATTGTAACGCAACGTTTGCATTGTTGATGAAAGGCTTGTTCACAGCGGTGCTGTGCAGAGACCGATCGCTGTATGATAACGAGTACAGCGAGAGCACACGACTCCTTATGCTTTTGATTCATTCATGTGTTTTTTTTATATCATACGTGGATCGTCTGCGCAGCACCGATGCATCTCGAACAAGCCTGGTGTGTTTGTGTTTCCCACTGCCCAGGGTTGCAAAACCCGCCCAATTGCTACTCAAAACAAGCCCAATCGTGTTTCAGGGGGCTTCCCTGGTAAAAATCACATTTGGGGGTAAAATATGTGTTTTTTTGGCATGGTTGCCTACTAAAATTTGCATTCCCGGGGCTAAATATCACATAATTGGGGTCGCTTCAACCTGCGGACATGAAAAACAGCCCGCGGCAAGTGTTGAAGTACTTGGCAACACTGCCGTTGCCTTGCTAACGTTGCTGAGAAAGATGAGACGTATACAGTGACGTAAGACCTGGCTCTGTTGTGGCTCCCAGCATGTGGAAAAGCAAACGGTTCTTAGAAGGCTCCTCAGTCGAACCAACTATGAACTGGGACTAGCTCTGGCTCTGAACTAGCTCTAGCACTGCCTTGGTGGTCCTTTGTTTTTCATTCCCCGCTGGCTCAAACGCACGCCCATAGCGGTAAACTTGAGGAACACCCATCAACATACACATGAGGGGAAGCGTCACAACATATGGTTTACATATGCGTGTACATATGGTTTTATTTTTACCAGCTGAGAACTCACAAAGAGCTCATAAAATGTTCAAAACATTCAAAACAGCAGCAGAATTTCCTCTGTTGTATGCAGAAACACAGATCTGCATGTATTGATGAGGCACTTTACCTCCTCGTTGCTCCACGTTTGCCCTCTACTCATTTTGGATACACCGATCTTTCTGCGTCGCCAAATCAGCTGACTTGCAGCGTCGCATCTTGGTCCGTGTTGCGTTCATATATCAATGGAACCGCACCAGAGTTCGTTTGGTGCGCACCAGGGTTCGGATGGCAGCATTCACATATGTTCAAATGAACCGCACTAACCGAGCAATTAAAAACTAAAGACTTTTCGGAGATATGAAGGATGCAATACTACTCTATAGGCACTCAAGATTGACATGAGATTGATTAAAAGTGCCCCCCCCTCCCCTTTTAAGTACTAGAGGGTCAAGAATCATACTTAATTTTTAATTCTGGATTATATTTTCTTCCATTATGTTTTTGTTCTTTATCAACACTCAGTAACAGTAACAACGGTCTATATTAAACTACTGTGTATTTGTGACAATGTAAAATGGTGTATTGAGAGAACATGATCAGAATTAGTTTACCTGTAGTTTTGCATAAGGAAGCCTTTCTTGACTGTTCTTGACTGGGTAACCTTAAGCCAACTAAAATTCAAACATTAACAGAGTTGTAAAATTGGTTTTTATGTATTTGATTATCATTTTTGGTAATTGTAGAATGAACAAAATCATTGTAAATAAACTTATTAACCTAATAAATATGTGCTTATATACACTTGGCCTGTCACTCAGCTTCAACAATGTGAGGAATCAAATCATACAGAAAATCTTACCTGTACTCAGGATGAGACACGACAGCACAAGAGCTCCAAAGCATATTCCAAAAATTATGGGAAGCTCAGCTGCATCATGTCCATAATAATGTGCAAACTTTCTCCAGGCACCTGCAAAAAGAACTGGAGGAATAGATTACAATTAAAAATCACACAAGATAAATGATATTCCTGTCCAAGTGGTGAACTGAACAGTGTTTGGCTGCGTTTACACTTGGCATTAACATGCGACCTGTAACCGGATGTTGTCCACAAATTGAAAAGACAAGTGTAAACGCCTTTCTGAATGTTATCCGATCAGCGTGTCCTGGGGTCCGTTCTTCATACCTCGCTAACTCCGTTAGCTGGATTTGATTGTTGATAATTTGTCATGATCTTGGATTGTTTGGTTCTTCAACGCTCATCCTGGACTTGCTGTCATAGCAACAGGTCCTGACGCTTAAACCTGCTCGCGAGCAGCTTATTTAATGTAAACAGGATTAGATTGCATCTTGAGGTGATACTTAAAATGTCTGCTCATATGCTATAAATATTGTACCAGTCAAACGTATTTTGCTCCATATTGATGTTTAAATATTATAGCCGAATGGTATTTTTTTTATTTAATATCAAAGTTTGTCAGAAATGATTCTGGAGTTTTGTTTTGTAGAAAGAGAATTGCTTTCTTTAAAGTGAATTCCGTTTTGTATGAATTGTATCTTAATTTAAATTATTTATTATAAAAAAAATTTAGGGAAATAATGCTCTTCTTAGTCATTTGTCTTGTTTCTAGTCTAAATATTTAAACATTCTTAAATCAAGATGCATTTACTATAAAAGTTCAATTTTCAACTAAATAAGAAGAGCATTTTTTAAGTGTAGTCAAATCTATTGATCATTTAAAATATAATAGGCCTTTGATGACTACATTCTAAATAAATGATTCTGGAGTTTGGTTTTGTAAAAAGTTAATTTTTTTCTTTTGGAGAAAGTGAATTGCTTTCTATAAAGTGAATTTCGTTTCGTATAAATTGTATCTTAATTTTAATTATTAATTATTTTTTAGCATGAGACTACTTTCAAAAACATATATAGTACAAAAAAATGTTTTTAAAAAAATGCTCTTAGTAATTTTTGTCTTGTTTCTAGTCTAAATATTTAAACATTCTTAAATTAAGATGCATTTACTAGATAAGTACACTTTCAACTAAATAAGAAGAGCATTTTTTTGCTCTCAGTCAGGTATGAAGCTCATTCATTATGCAGCTCACTATGCAGCTCATTATGCAGGTTATTATGTTTAATAATTGAAATTAATTATATTTTTTAATGTTATATGTTTGTATTGCTTTAACATTTTTATTATAAGTAGGCTAATCTTCCATTTTTTTGTCTACAATATGCATTGTACGCTACAATCTTAGCACTTAAACCTGGATGATATGACTCATTTAACATGATCAGATCAACCCAGTTATATCAACTTTGGAAATATTTCTTAATTTAAACAACTTTGATCTAAGCCTGGAGATCATATCAGAATGTAAGTGAATGAAAGCAAGCATTGTTTAATTTGTACCATTTTTACTTGTACATCATTAAACCTGGTGTTGCATAGCCTACCCTTGTTTAGCTCTAATTAATACTGATGTGTTTTTATGTTGTATTTCTTTAATAAAAATAATGCGTTTTCTGCATGTTGCACATGTAACATGTGCCTATAAATGCTTGCGGGCTCTCACGTCAGAATAACGTTTTTCTTTGTTTCATCATACAAGATTAAAGTTGGAAAACTTAAAGGGGAACTTCAGCGATTTAGCATTAGGTTTTGTATCAGTAGAAACCCGGTGGTATATTCAAATTATGGTACTTTACCCCCTCATATCCCTCTGAGACAAGATAATTATGCATTTTATTTCTGGAAAAAATCCTCAGATGACGCAAATATCATAATTTTGTGGCCAGAGGCTAAAGACTACAGCCAGTAGAAGCCGCTAGTTCCGCCCACAGGGGAGAGATCTCACTCACAGAATGTAAAAGACACAGACGGCCGCACGGACATTCATGCGGAGCGGTGCAGAGCAAAGTGAGTGTTTCAACTTTTCAATGAATTCCTATGATAGTTTAGCTTCCATATGCGATCTGAAAACGTGCCAGACTGGACAGGCGCTGATAATGACTACCACTTAACTTACCTCAGCTCTTCGTGAGGAATGAAATCTGACTCCTGCAGCTGCGTTTGTGCCGTGACTTTCGTTCGGCTAACTCACACGTTATTGAAAAGACACGTTCAGTTTTTAATTGTAGTGTTTATTCTCTAACTGAACGGAATGATTGTATTACTATAAAGATCAAAACGACGGTGTAGGGAGTGGCCTCGAAGGGCAGTGAAGCAAGTGCATTCTGGGAGTTGTCTTTCATCCACATGAGACAAAAATACATGTTCTGTCTTTTCTCAGTCTAGAAGGCACCAAATTCAAAAATAATTTCACATTTCTACTACATAAATGACAATTTAAATACACATGCATCTTCCCAGCGTTGAAGTACCCCTTTAAACTGGTAGATTAAGTACCCTATTTGAGATGTACATATACATTGAGTGTATAAAAATCCTGTACTCTATGGGCACTGCCTATTGATGAAGGTTAAAGCGAAAGTTGTTTTACACTCCATGATAAAGGCCTATTACAGACCTCATTTTAATATTTTGGGGGAAACAGAAATCCGATCAGTTATCCAGATACAGCGGATCACGGTGATCGCATGTTAATGCCAAGTGTAAACAGCCATTGTCAAACATTGAATTAAATGAAGCCATACTAACTTAATCTGTACCAAAGCAAAAGTGGAGGTCACCTCATGCACATCATGATTCTAAATTCTGGTCTATTTAAGTTTGCAAAACAGGTGATATTTCATGAAGCACTTTTAATGAATAATGAGCATGACCTCTGAAGTGTAACATTTGGATTTACCCACCTGAATAAACAACGACTATAAAAACAGCCCATTCACTTGCTATTTTGAAAAACCTGGTCCATGTTTTAATGTTATCTGTAGACAGAGAGAGTTGAATACATCAAATTATTATTTAATATTTCTAATTACATATCTGTTCCATTACTTGTACTCTTGTACTTAGATTGGATAGGACAAAGTGTATTTTTTTTTACCAAACACTACAAATTGCTTGACACATTCAACACATGCCAAGAAAAAAAGTTAGAAAGTAATCCAAAGAAAAAAAATGAGGCTGATTTTTTGGTTTAAAATAATTTCATGCTTCTGTATTTGACAATTTATTAAAGGCACAATATGTAATTTTCACCACTAGAGGTCGTCTTATTCAAAACAAAGTCGTAAATTGATGACGCCTTGATTTCACGGAATCCTAGAAGTTGTTGTCCTCAATAGAAAAAGAATCCAACGGGACTCGGGCAGAAAACAAATTCATGGATGAGCTAATGTACTAATTTTTATTTATTAACATTACTGTAGTATGAAGCAGGGTGGAAGCGATTGCTAATGAGAGACAAGTGCGACACGCGGCTGGAGAGCAGCGGAGCTTTTATTCTGCCATAGACGAGCGCTTCTCCTTCATCTAGTCACGCGTATGTGAAGGAACGCAGCGCTGTTTATCATATTAGATACATGTGAGTGTGTTGAAAGTTATGTTATAATGCAACTATGAGACACTTGTTCACACTGCAGTGAGTTGGATCGATATTAGGCATGGTAATCGCGGTAAGTCAAGAAAACCAGATTTAAACGATAAGACTAACTGTGTTGTGCTGTATAACAATGATTCGTTTTCTGTTGATGAATGTATCCATTAGTTGCTCACCTGTCAAATAAAACATAATATATTAAAGCGTCTTTGGTGTTTCGATGGTTTCTACAAAATAAAACAGTAAATCGGGGGTACTGTGAGTATGATGTCAATGATAGGACGGTCCGTGTCCTGGTTAAAATGGCTTATTTCTCTGGATTTATGCATTCATGGAAACATTTGTGATAGTGTAAGTAAATGTCAACTAAATATATAACCTTGTTCTAGTGGTTTTTGGATATTTTACTACATATTACATATTGTTCCTTTAATGTATTAACTACAATAGAATTAAACACTAACGATAGTATCATGCTAAGTCTTAATTTTTCGCCATCAATTAGCATTTACTGATCGCCTTAACAACAACAACAACAACAACAATAATAATAATAATAATAAACTTTAAATCCTAACATACCTTGAAGATACTTTAAATAAGGCAAAGCCCAAATCAACATAACAGGCCTCAGAATATACAGAGCACAGCAAGGGATGGTCTCGTGCAGATATCCTGGAACAGAATATTCATTGACGGGTATTAAACAATATTGATAAAATAAAAAAATAAAAGTCCCGTCATGAGAGAATACAGAAACACACCAACATACTGTAGTTAGAGAAGGGGACGAGACAATTCTGTACATCATTACAATAAGATACATTTTAAAAACCCATCTTATTATGCTTTAGTTATCTTATATTTAAATATAAAAACTACTAAACTCACCTTCAGTAAGACCCCAGAAGATGAAGGCGATGAACATACAGATGTTTGGAAATAAGACCAGAGAAAGCTGAAGATTCCAGATTGTGCTGCTGGAGACTGGAGAGAAGATGAAGAATAACCACAGTTAAATGAGTAAAACACTTACAGTGACACATACAGTTAATCACAAGAAATATGATTGTCCTTTTAAACACACCTGTGCCTTTTGATCTGCAGTAAATCAGACGACAGAGCAGAAGCACAGCTCCAGATGCAGCAGCGATACAGAAAACCAACACAGTTATGTGCAAAGAAGAGAAACCTGGAAAACAAACATGAGGTTTAACATTTACAACTGCACTGAATCAATTTGCTATCAATAGTCATTGTTTTTTAATAGAGAAATTAGTTATGAAGAATTTGCTACCTAAAGCCATTCCTTATTTTAAGGAATTCCTAAGTATATATATATATTTTTTGCACACATTTACACCAAGGGCCAGATTTACTTACATTTACATTTACAGGGAGTGCAGAATTATTAGGCACGTTGATTTTCTGATCATATTTTTTTTCCAGGCACATTTGACCAATTCCAAACCACAGTAATCCTAATAACTACTATTGATTTAGTATTTAATAATGTATAAGTGATATATAATTGTTCATGAAGGCTGGAAATGAAAATCACCTTATATTCAGGTGTGCAGAATTATTAGGCATGTTTTCTTTTACAGATAAATTGAGCCAAAAAAGAGATTTAACTCAGACTGAAAAGTCAAAAAGTATTAAATACCCATGAGAAGGATGCAATACTAATGCAATACTAGACATTGCAGTTAAGGCGTGACCATTGGACAGTGAAATGCTCGTTGGGTCAGCAGGATCTGACAAAAACAGGTGGTGAAGAAAAGACACCTGTTAACTGCAAAAGAATTAAGAATTAAGGTGAAGAATTAAGGGTGAAACCATCAGGAACCCTTTAGTCTCCAGCGCCACCATTTTCCAGAGCTGCAACCTACCTGGAGTCTCCAGAAGTGCAAGGTGTCAGGATCTCAGAGACTTCAGTTAGGTAAAGAATCCTAAAAAATGACCCCCACTAGATAAGAATCATAAGCTGAAGTGTTGTAAAATACATGAAGAAGGTTTTTTTATAGGCTTTATAGGTTTTATAGGTTGAGAGTGACTCTTGAAGGACCAGCACCACATCCTCTAGTACCACTGTTTGAAGAATTCATCTTCCAGAATCTGGCAGTACGTTTTGGGAGTTCATTTTAGTCCATCCTGAAGTCCGTTTTGCAGAGATGGACTAAAAATGAACTCCCAAAACGTACTGCCAGAGTCTGGAAGATGAATTCTTCAAACAGTGGTACTAGAGGATGTGGTGCTGGTCCTTCAAGAGTCACTCTCAACCTATCTATCCATAAAGCCTATAAAAAAACCTTCTTCATGTATTTTACAACACTTCAGCTTGTGATTCTTATCTAGTGGGGGTCATTTTTTAGGATTCTTTACCTAACTGAAGTCTCTGAGATCCTGACACCTTGCACTTCTGGAGACTCCAGGTAGGTTGCAGCTCTGGAAAATGGTGGCGCTGGAGACTAAAGGGTTCCTGATGGTTTCACCCTTAATTCTTCACCTTAATTCTTAATTCTTTTGCAGTTAACAGGTGTCTTTTCTTCACCACCTGTTTTTGTTTGACCCTGCTGACCCAACGAGCATTTCACTGTCCAATGGTCACGCCTTAACTGCAATGTCTAGTATTGCATTAGTATTGCATCCTTCTCATGGGCATTTAATACTTTTTGACTTTTCAGTCTGAGTTAAATCTCTTTTTTGGCTCAATTTATCTGTAAAAGAAAACATGCCTAATAATTCTGCACACCTGAATATAAGGTGATTTTCATTGCCAGCCTTCATGAACAATTATATATCACTTATACATTATTAAATACTAAATCAATAGTAGTTATTAGGATTACTGTGGTTTGGAATTGGTCAAATGTGCCTGGAAAAAAAATATGATCAGAAAATCAACGTGCCTAATAATTCTGCACTCCCTGTATATTTAGCATTCGCTTTTATCCAAAGCGACTTACAACTGGGGAGTACAGGAAGCGATCCGTCAGGAAAAGTCGAATAAATGCAGAAAGTGCCGAGACACTAAGTGTGTGTACACTGCTCAGTGTAGCACACGCTATAGTAGGGAGGGAAAAGGGGAAGAAAGAGGAAAAGAAAGAAGTTTTTATTTGTATTTTTATGAGGTTAAGTGCTCACGGAAGAGTTGAGTTTTTAGTTGTCTTTTGAATGTTGTCAGTGATTCTGCGTTTCGGATGGTGGTGGGAAGATCGTTCCACCAGCTGGGAACGGTGAATGAAAATGTTCTGGAAAGGGGCTTCTCCGTGATGGTACCACAAGCCATCACTCCTTAGCTGAGCGAAGGCTTCTGGTGGGGGTGTAGACTCGTAGAAGCGAGTCAAAGTATGCAGGAGCGGAGCTCGTGGTGGCTCTGTAAGCGAGCATCAGCGCCTTGAACTTGATGTGAGCAGTGAGTGGTAGCCAGTGCAGAGAGATAAATAGAGGTGTGACATGGGTCCTTTTGGGGTCATTGAAGACAAGACGTGCTGCTGCATTCTGGATCATTCAAAGTGTTTGGATCGCACATGATGGGAGTCCAGCTAGAAGTGCATTGCAGTAGTCAAGCCTACAAATAACCAGGGCCTGGACGAGATACTAACATACTGTTAGGATTTACTAAACATGTAAAAATTGGAGGTATCGCACCCTGAACAAATATTGAACATTTTAATATGTTTGAAGGCCAAAAAACTAGATAACAATAGCTTTAATAAACCATGTCAGTGGGAAGCATAAATTACTTGTCAAGCAGATTCTCATGAAGTCCTCATGAAATCAAAACCGACCTTATTTAGTTTGTTAGCACACATTACAAGTCTTAGGGTGGATTGCACCAACAAGGATTAAATTAAACTCAGTTTAGAGCTAATCTAGGATTTGTTGATCTAGGATTTGTTGATCGGATAGCTCTGTCCATAATTTATTGCACTACCCTAATCCACTGCTATATTCCTCATATTAGCCTAACATATTATTGTATACCTCTATCTGTAAAATTCTCTTTATAGTAATAGCCATCTGTATATTATATTCATAGTACATATTCACCTGTAAATTCTGTTTATAGTAATAGCCATCTGTATATTTATTCACTGTACATATTCACCTGTAAATTCAGTTCTGTTTATAGTAAGACAACTCTCTATTTATACATATTTATATATATTCAGTACATATCCATGTCCTGCACTTACGCATCCATTGTATATCCTGCACTTGCTGCTATTGCACTTCTGGTTAGACCTAAACTGCATTTCGTTGCCTTGTACTTGTACTTGTGTGATGACAATAAAGTTGAATCTAATCTAATCTAATCTAGGCTTTATTTTAAATCGAGTTGTGTTGCACCACTTCATTTTAAACGCATATTAACAAATCTGGGATTAGAATTTAACCTGCGATTAAAACCTCCATTTACGATTAATTTTCGCCACCATGATGGATTCGCCATTGACAGCAACAATACTAATATTCAATTTCCTTCTTTATTGACCACCAGAAACTCTCTCTTGGACATAAGTAGCTTTTGCCAATAAAGGAAATAAACTTGTAAAATGTCAGCTGTCTTTATAAAGCGCTACATAGAGAGAGTGTAACTGATCAAGCATGAAAACAGCGTGTGCCTAAAGACATATTTATAGTATCAATTAATAATGTAGTATAGTGTGGCAGCGTAATTTATGACAAAACAACTGTCATGATTGGCGGAGTGACTATCTCTGCTCTTGACAGCGCCGCCCATCCCGTTTGATCGCCGTGCAGCAGTGTAGGATTATCTATGGAACAGGCATCGATTCACAAACACATTTGACTTCAGGGACTCCCTGACCTCCTTTCTCAATCTTCTGATGAGTGAGTCACAAAACTCAGCCTGGGGGCAGTTGGCCAAACTAGTCCCCCCAAACGTCCGGGCGTCCAGATGCCCGGCCCATCTCAAACCCAATTCACAAGGACACATTAAAAAACAGACAGACATTCCTTTGTTCCACGAACAGTGGGTACTTGTGGATGGCCCGGGAAGGACCAGACGCCACTTATCATCCCCGCGTAAAGTAACAAAATTACCTGGGCCCAATGGATCGATCCCAGCGGTCACCACCAGTGTGTCCTTGAGCAAGGCACTTTACTCAATGTTGCTCCAGGGGGTAATAAGGGGGTAATATCCCTGTAATAAGGTCCCTGTAAGTCGCTTTGGATAAAAGCGTCTGCCAAATGCATAAAATGTAAAAAAATGTAAATGTAAATAGAGTGCTAAACGCTTCCTGAATGGGCCATTAGCAAGCATTCAGTATATCCCAAAAAAATGGGTTGAAACACATTCCCCCTACTTTGACATTGACCATTTCTCAAAGACCCTCTTTGTAATCCACATACAAAGACTTCTATTTAACCGACTAGGAACTGAACTATATGAATCATGCACAATGACTTTGTCCAGGGTCAAAATTTCAGTGCTACCGATTTTTGCTTGATTCTCCTTTTCAAACATATGTTTTAGTACCGGGGAAATCACTAAGAAATCTCCTGACAACGTGTATCAATGTATTATGTATGTCTCATAGGATCTGCGGAGTGTTATATAACTAGACAGTTACCCCATCATAATCGCTATCATCATGCCCTCCATATATGGGAAACAGGTGCTGTTTGGTATGTATGAAATAGTTAAATGATGACCCATATTTCTGTCCAGAGCACAGTTCTGTATAATGTACCATATTTGCAATATGAAAATGATGCGTTTGAAATGCTCGTCAGAAGCCAGCGGAATCTGCTATCACTTAACACATGAGGCAAAACGCTAATGATATGCGAGAACGGGAGCGCTGGGCGGGAGACCCGCCCACAACAATATCTAATTGGCTGGAACACCTCCAGGGGCGGACCAACTGGGTTTGTTAAGACAGAGATTAACAGTTGATACTTTGCTTTTTGCTTGAGACTTTGTTTCGTGCGTCTAGCCACTGTTTGCAGTGAGCGCATACAGCAGTTGCGTAGCAACGACGAAGCCTTACTCAGTGCTAGGGGTGCACCGATCCAACTTTTTCAGTCCCGATACCGATGCCTGGGCTTTGTGTATCTGTCGATACCGATCCGACACTATTGTTGAATTAATAATAAACTGTACATTTTCCACCTTATACCTTCCTTGAAGAGACTAAAGGCACCAGACTTTACTAACTAAACATAACTAAGACAAAATAACAGATGTATGTAAAGTGTTGAATTCTTATTTATTTAAAAAAACAATTGTGCATTCAAATCTAAAATAGAATGTAATCAAACTTCTTTAATTAAATTAAACGTAGCAGTGGAAACAAAAAAGTGTATTAGTAAAACATACAATAGTAATCTGACAGTTACCAAACATTTTTTACACTACAGATAATTTTTTTGGTATATAATCATATTAATATTAAATGTAGCATTACAAATTAACAAATAGTCTAATTTTCTGCCATATGCAATTTAATAAAAATTATCAGCTAGCTAATAACAACTTTGTTCTGGTTTCACCTCACTCCAGTCTAAATGATTGTAGGCTAGGCCTATTTATTTTACTACACATTGTCAACAGAAATACTGAAATACTGTTGATAGTTAAAAATAATTCTTACCCACTCTTGCTAAATTGGGTAAGCACACTTGTGTTCTCATTTCAGATGCGTTCTGAGTAAATTAATAAACTGATTGGTGAGTTCAGTGTTGGACAGATCAGTTGTTCTAACCAGTCGTTTAAATGATTCGGTTCAAAGGAGTCATTAGGTCACAAATCGGGCATTAGCAGACGCGTTGTGTGCGAATCCCGTCTGTTAGAACATTGCAAAAGATGTCAACACACAGAAAACACTTCATAACTGGATATGATTTGTTTCCCGTTTATTGAAAGTATGCTTTATGTCAGCTGGTCAGAGAAGAGACAATGTTTTTTGAGCGCAATTCACACCCAGCGGTAATTCAAGGACAAAATTGTCAGAATGTGTCACGTGCAACATGGTTTCGGTCTTCCGACCTTTTGATTTGGATTAATATGTGAAATATGAGAAAGAGCTAACAGCTAACACTGATTATTTTGAAGACCCAGAGAATGCCTGCGGGGGAGGAGCTCTCTGATTGTTCTTTCTGTCACTCAATCACAAGTGCAGCATCTATTCTACATCACTCGTAAATCACAATAACTCATCAAATTAGGCTTTGGCGGGACAAATTTGTTTTGGCGGCCGCCAAAAATGTTCAATGCAGGAAAAACCCTAACTTTGCAGTAATACCACCTCCCCTCGAAACATTTAATTTGCTTTGCAGACATTGCAAACAGCCGACGAACTAGTTGGCGTGGCAAGTGTGAAATATCTCCTCCACACAGCTGACTCTCTGGCTCGCTCCATGTTGCTTCTAGCATGCGACACACGTGAAGCTGACAAATGACGTAGGTTCTGCTGCGACGAAAGAAAACAAAAAAAAAACAAAAAAAAAACACCTGGATCGGCTTGTGGATCTGTTCCGATCCCCGATCCAGCTATTTTGTCAGCCGATATCCAATCCTACTATCGGATCGGTGCACTCCTACTCAATGCAACCAGCAACCGCAGACAAGCTCCTCCCGGTGGAGCCACCCTCGACAACCAGAGTGCCCAACCTGCAAACGCAATGACCGCCCGCCAGCCAATCAGCGTTGCAGCCCTTCCTCACGAAAAGAGCCCGCACTTCAAAGAGCAGTCAGACAACGCAGGTACAACTTTCATTTCTGGCCGAGCTGATGGAAATTGTGTCGAGCAGACACGCTAAGGGTTTAATTACTTGATTCTCTCATGTCGTGGTTTAAGAAATAGCTGCTAAAGCTAGAAGGTTGGGACTCAACTCCTCTAACAAATATCACCCTTTTCCTGCAAACTGTATGAATGAGTATGTGTGTGTTTTCATTAGTTTAGATCAGGGGTCTCAAACTCGCGGCCTGCAGGATGATATTTTGTGGCCCCCTTCTTGACATCAAAGTTTAGTGTTAGTGCGGCCTGCACGTTGCTCTGAAAAGCACCTTTTTGCTGAGTCGTTGCGTGTGCAGCGCTTGCCACGCTTGCTGCCTCCTTTGTGTGTGTGTGTGTGTGAGAGAGAGAGAGAGAGAGAGAGAGAGAGAGAGAGAGAGAGAGAGCGAGAGAGAGTTGGCTCGCCCCTCCCTCGTGTAGTATAATTGGTTGACACCGCATGATTGACAGGAACAGACGAACGAAGCTGATCACACAGTTGAAACGAATGTGGTCTAACAGCGCTCGTCAATGTCAAAATGATTGAGATGGCCAATCAAATTAAAGTAGGCGCCGGTTTACGTTCTCTTTTGGCTCGTGCACACTGCAAAGTCTTCACACACAGATGAGCGCGTCAATCTTTCGCTTAATGCCGTTGCTGAGAGAGACTCTATTCTTTCCGGTGAAATCACAAAACAAAATGCAAACGTGTCCTTGGTCTTATTATACAATCATTGATGAACATCTTTGATTTTAATGAAGAAAAACTACATGAGAGCGGATTAGAACACGAACCCTTTAACACGGCTGACAAACATTCTACCACCAGACCACTAGAGAATACAAAAGTCCTACGCGGATCTATGTATTTTTTCACTCACTCATGCGAAGAATGTCGGGACTAATAATATATTTGACGCAAATTAATGCAAATATTGTTTACAAATAGTCCCAAAAAGATTATTTCCAACTAGAATTAGACCTAGAATTTCGCTCACTGTACTGTTTGACCTGGTTACGGCCTTTCTGTGAATTAGTCTATTATTTAAAATAAAATTAAAATCATTCATTATTTCATTTACATGATTTAATTTCTATAAGCTATATTTAGTTCAAATTCAGAGGAACAGTTCATGTTCAGAAGAAACATTCATGTTGAAGAACTGTTAATAATAAAGATGGAGAAAATTGGATCAGTTGTGGATCAGGAGCCTGTTTGCTGCTGTCACGTGGCGAAGTGACGTGATGAGAAACCCCGCATAATTTAAAAATACTACTGTTATTGTGTCACAAAATGTAGTTTCAAGTTTTTGCAGTTGTGAGATCCAGTCGATTAGCGGGTGCTCAGCGCTCATTAATCCCGGTGAGAGCAGCCTTACCACGGCCAGTCCTTCTGGCATTTGCCCGGATGTCTCTGTAGTGGTTAAAGTCAAGTCAACTTTATTTATATAGCGCTTTTTACAATGCAGATTGTTTCAAAGCAGTGTCACAGTGTTAAACAGGAAAATAATGCAACTTCTTTGGATTTAAAATGTTCAAGTGTCCCAACAAGACGCGATTCCGACGCTCTATTCACGTTTGGTGTGAACGTAGCATTAGTCTCCTTGTATTTGCTGTCCTGTGCTGGATCGTTGTCTCCTCTATCCCTGCCCTACTTCATGTTCCTGACCTGGAGTTTTATCTTAGTTTAGTTTGGTTTTCCCCCTCGTGGGCGTTTGTTTTGGTTTAATTTATTTTAATAAATTAAATCCTCCTGCATTTGAGTCCTCGCTTATTTCTATTGTACCCAACTGTGACAAGTATACTTTGAAAGCTGTGCGGACAACTGCACGCAAGGCGCATCCGAGCGTGGAAATTGAAGTATACAGGGGGCTTTACCCTGTTAAATGAAATCTGGCCCCAAATGTACAAAAAGAGTAGATATTATTTGCACTAAGTATCAATAGCTAAAATTCCATCTTGTTTACACCAAGTGAAATTGCCTTTGCAAGAAGGTTGGCTATTTGCACTTAAGCTGAAAGTATACGTTTTTTACACCAATGCGAGCGCATGTGCACAGTCGAACGCACAGCATTATTAAGCCCCGGGTATACTTCAATATCCGCATCCGGACGGGTCTCATACGCAGTCATGTCCGCACAGCTTTCAAAGTATCCTCAACCGCAAATGAGCACTAGGGCTGTCAAAATTGCTCAAAAATACGTTTGAATATTCCCTCTAAAAAAACCACGAATATTCTAACTATTCGAACATCTGGTTGCGCATTACGTCAATAACAGGACAAATTAATACAAAGAGACATAACTACTTGTATAGGTAGTCTATTTAAGTTTAAACACATTTGACAACCTATTACTACACAAAAACAAGTAAATCAACTAATGGCCAAGACCGCAGACCTCTCTCTCGCCCTCACCCTCACTCTCTCTGCGGTTTAAATGAACAAACACATTTTGAGTGCTGATCAAGAGTTTTGTGCAAGCAATTTAAGGTCGCGACTCTTGTCCCAAATATAGCAGGCTTCATTCAGTGATTGAAACAAATATTAATTGAAGTTTTACAGCATATTGAACACTCAGAGCGAGCTGTGCTGTGGTAAACATGGAACTTTTCCTTGACATGAAACGGTAAATAATCAAACCAGTGGAAGCAGTGCATTTATCCTTTATTCATGCAATATCTATTCATTCAGTCAGTACAGTAGCCTACACTTTAGTAATGTTGGGGTTATGGTACCTCGGCTCCATTGCTCGACAGAACTCCCTGAAGCCTGCCCCATCCACCACACTGATCGCTCATTAATTTCGCTGATCAAAATTAATTTCTCCGTTATGGCCTCTTGTCGTGTTGCAGACAGAGCTTGTGGCGAGCGATGCAAAGTAAGGGTGGTCCAGTTTGCACATACAAATGAGTTGCTTATATTTACAAAATGAGCCTACAAAAGCATAAACAAGCTTGTTTAATAAAGAAAAGTTCACGAAACTAAGTGAAAACTTTAGGGAACTTTAGGGAAATTAGGAAACATTTAAGAGATCATAAATTGAGTTGTATAAGTTAACGTTACATTTCTACATACATTTCCCAGATAGCACACATACATCTCGGAGACGTCTATTTGATGTGCGTGTTTACATCTGGAAGACGTATTTTTTTGAGTGTTTGCTCATCTGCATTTACATTTATGCATTTGGCAGACGCTTTTATCCAAAGCGACTTACAGTGCCCTTCATACAGGGACAATCCCCCTGGAGCAACATGGAGTAAAGGGCCTTGCTCAAGGACACACTGGTGGTGACCACTGGGATCGAACCAGCAACCTTCTGCGTATCAGTTCCGTGGTTTAACCCACTGGACCACCATCTCACAGCATCTGCAATATGTCTATTGGACGTTTCCTGTCAGATGTCAAATAGACGTTTAAACAATGTCTTTAAGATGTTTATGATTTAGAATGTATGAAAAACTGACATCTTAAAGACGTCTATCAGATGTTTGTAAACAACAGATGCTTTCCAGATTAAGTGATCTTGCAGACGTACGTGTGCTATCTGGGTTTGTTCTCATGTCACAAGTAATATCAAGGTTTATTTTGATCTGTTTTACATGATTCTTTTGTAGTGTGGTTTTCGGTTAAGTGTAATAAAATAAATATCGTCACCTGTGTACATTAGCCCACTTCTTCTCGATGCTTTTTCCTGATGGTTTATAGAACAATTACTCCGAGTCGCCCTCCGTCGATTCAAAGAATAGCACAACGGCTAGCGCGTCAAGTATAAACTAAACGCCTCGTCCATTTGGGGAGGAGCGCACGCAGTCAGCGGGGGCTCGCGCTGAGGAGCCAGGCTTCAGGCGCGCCCACTCGCAAAGCAGCGTTTTTTTCCATTTTTTTTTTTATTCAAATATTAATTTTCACCTTCGAAATTCTTTTTTTTTTTAACTATTCGAATATATATTCGAATTTAGAATATTCGTTGACAGCCCTAATGAGCACAGATGGCCAAGTTGGACATATGCGCAGTACAATTGTTGTGACTCTTGTGACTTTCTAGCACATGCGCTGTTGTACGCGGACCGTCCGTGCGGTATCAAAAATCGGGCTGCACGCGAACGGGGTGTGCGGACGCCCGCGAAACCTCCTGATGATGAAAATGACGTCACATGGAAGGCTGAAGTATACTTTGGTCTTTAGTACCTACTTCTTTTGACTCGTACACGTACACAGGCGTTGGATATATGCACAGTTTTGAGCAATCTCTCGCCACATGTTACCCACCCTACTGCAAAAAATTAAATGCACATGTGCAACCTTGCTGTACAAAGTATGCGCGGTTACAAAAATCTGCCGGTGCGAGTTCTGATAACGAAATTCGTGTCACACACTGTACACTGACCCTTGCGTACGCGTAAAAAGTGAAGTATTTGGGCTTTAGTTTTAACAGAGACTACATTATTTAATTTGCCATATCTGTTGACTCACCCAGCTCCAGTTCTACAGTTGCATTGGCTGAAAGTCTTCCAGCAAACACTTGACACATGTAAACTCCTTTGTCCTCAGATCTGACACTCTTCAGTCTGAGAGAGAAGTTTCCTTTGGGGATTTCATCAGCGAAGAACTCAACTCTGTCTCTGTATCGCTCATGTGCTGCCTCTGGTAAAGTCTTGTTGTCTTGGTAGAGCAGAACCAGAATATCATCATCTCCGTCTGTTTTCTTCCATGAAACCTCTTCAATGTGTTCAGGTGTGATGTGAGAGTCTACAGAGCAGTTCAGAGTGACGTCCTCACCATCATATGCAGATATGGAGCGACTCGATCCTGACACTAGCAGACGCTCTGAGAGAATATAAATAAATAAATAAATAAATAAAATACATAAAAAGACATTTGATTGAATTGATTGAAAGTGGCTCTCACCAACATCTTTTATCTGAACCACAGTCTCTCCAGAATCCGGGTCACTGTAAACTGCACATGTGTAATTTCCCTCATCTTCAGCTGTCAGATTGTCCAGACGGAGGGAGAAGTTTCCATGTTGAATCTGATCAGTAAAGAAATGAGCTCTCTCAAGATAATCCTGATGCTGGACCTCTGGTCGACTCTCACCATCCACAAACAAATGAACTACAGTCTCTGAGTCTGTCTCTGAATCTGGATCTGAGTCTTTTCTTCTCCATTCCACCTTCAGAGTCTGCACTGGTAAAGGTTTATCAACATAACAGGGCAAAACCACTGAAGATCCCGGAGGAGCAACCAGAGGAGAAGAGGGACCACGCACAGTGAACCCTGTAATAAAATAGAGAAACGTATTAGGTCTACGTAAAAAAAAACTGAGAAAAAATTATTTTTGCGTATCAAGTAAAGTGTTAATACGTACCATCAGCGATCACCAGGAGTATTGAAATAACAACAAACTTAACGTCCATAGTTTATACAAAGACAGAGCTAAAATTAAATCATGTGAATTTTGTCCACAGTCTTTCACACGAGACCACGCCTAAATACACTTTCGCTTTCTTCTCCAGGTGAACCGTGAAGGACAAAAGCAGGAACCGTTAAAATATCACTTTTTGTTGGCTCTTTAACGGCTCGTGTTGACTCATGGGCGTCGGAAGAAAAAAAAATGTGGGTGGGTCCTCTCTCAGAAAAAAAAAATTATTACTGTTCCTCAACCAACAGAAACTAAAATATGTTTTTCTGGAAAAAAGGATATAAATTATAAAGTTAGATCCCTTTTTCTTGAGAATATCATCTCTGTATCTCCTGCAATTTCTTATTGGAATAATTTATTTATACATTTAAATTGGAAAAAAAATTGGTCCTTGCAACAAAAATACTTTCTCACTAATAAAGTAAAAGAAGTGTCTTTCAAAATAATAAATACATTTTACCCTGTTAAACATTTCATGAAGAAATTTAAAACTAATATTGATACTGCACAAAAGGACGCTGTCAGCTGGATGCAAGAGATGTGGGGAGCACAAGAAAAAATGCCCACCTCCGAATTCACGTGGAAAGGTGATTGGACCGTCCGCAACAAGTACACTATTTTGTCAGATAAAGTACCGATTCACATGGTGTTGCCAAGCAAGGACGAAGACATGACATTCCTCTATAAGATTGTGTCTGTATGTTGTGCTCTCGGAAGTGCCGCTTCGAGATGCCAGTGCCGCATTTTGCGCCAGCCCTTACTGCAAACATGAGCCCTAGCGTTGTGCTGAAATAAATGTGCATTAAATACAGCCATAAGTGTCTGTTGCATCCATACCCACAATCTTCACAATAAATATAAGTTACTTAAATCAGTATAATGTGCAAAAGCAAGAAGTGTCACACAATCGCAATAACCGTATAATGTGCAAAAGCAAGAAGTGTCACAAAATTAGGCATGTGCCGGTATCAAATTTTCATGTTGCAATTAATTGCTGAAGCTTTTATCACGGTATACGGTATTATCACGATATTTAAAAAAAAGTTGCAAAAAAAGTGTTGTCATACTATAGCAGGTTTAAAAACTTTCTTATAACAAAAGAACCAAACATTTAAATACAATAAAGCAATACACAAAAATGTATAAAGTAAACAAATATTTGAAACAGATTAAAGTGCTAAAGAATTATAAAGAACAATGGGTAACACTTTACAATAATGTCTCGCCAGTTAATGCATTAACATTAACAAAGAGCAAATAGCTACATTTTTACAGAAGTTATTCTTCTTTGATAATGTTAGTTTAAAAAAGCAACTGTTAGTGTAAGCTCAGGTCCATTAAATAATACAGTTACAACTTTTGATTTTAATAATGTGTTATTAAATGCTGAAATGTACATTTAACTAAGATTAATACATGCTTTAGAAGTATTTTTCATTGTCAGTTTGTTAATGAATGAACTAATGTTAAATAATGAAGCCATATTGTAAAGTCAAGTCAAGTCAAGTCAACTTTATTTATATAGCGCTTTTAACAATGTAGATTGTTTCAAAGCAGCTTTACAGTGTTAAACAGGAAAATAATGCAGCATAATTTTATTCAGCTGTATAGCCATTCTGGAAAATTTTCAAGTATCATACAGTGACAGTGTGGGCTTTAGATCAATAATTTGATCAGTAATTTAGTTTAAATGGTTAATTTAGTTTATTATTTAGATGTATTTCGATGTTTAGTTGAAAAATTTAGTGTCCCCAACTGAGCACGCCAAGCCAGAGGCAACAGTGGCAAGGAAACCAAAACCCCATCAGGAGACCTAATGGAGAAAAATAAACCTTGGGAGAAACCAGGCTCAGTCGGGGTGCCAGTTCTCCTCTGGCCAATTAACAAACAGCGTATTATTATTATTATTCTGGCAGTTTTACAGCTCGGAGGTCATAATAGATCAGAATATTCGAGGGACCGGGGGCAACATGCTGGAGACGGGTTTATTGAGGATGATGTTGATTAAATAATTATTAAAGTGCAATATTCGAATGATCGGAGGCAACACGCTGGAGACGGGTTTATTGAGGATGACATATCGATTTAAGTATTATTTAATTGTAATATTCGAGCAATCTGAGTCAACGCGCCGGAGACGGGTAAAGTGTGTGATTGAACAACAGTCAGAACATATTCAAACAATATCTAGGGCATGTAATTTAAAACTTAAAAAAAAAAATTACGTTTGAAAATTACTTTAAGTCTTTAAGTATTAGGTTATGTGATGACCGGATTGTGGTTACTGGGGAAACGGCTGTATTTCTGCTGTTCCGTCAGCGCCCTCTGCTGTCTGAAAGTGAATGTGCACTTCAGTGCGTCTTCACGCCTGCCGCCATGTGCTTGGCTCATGAACGTCTGTTTACATCAGTGCGCGTTCCTCTTTGACGCGTTGTTCATTTTAAACGGTTGATGGGTAAAGTATTCTTAAAAAACATTCTAAAAATCTGAATAATTCGTAATAAATAATTATTCACGGTATTTTGAAGTGCCCACGATAACAATATTGTGCATGTTCATTATTGCGGTATATTGTATTACAGTTTACCGGCACATGTCTACACAAAATCAGATATTTTTCAGTGTTTATTTGCAAGTAGTGCAACCTGAGAACACAGAACGGTGCAGAATGCTTCAAGGTAAAAGGTTAACGTTACATAGGCTTCATGATCTGCAGCTCCTGAACCCATCCATTTGTGAACTGCAAATTTCATATGAATCCAAACCGTTAATAGTTCCAATTTTGTCCATATACCGGTCCCTGGCTTCCCTATTTAACGTATCCCGGTAAATTCCACATCCTTTTCGGGATTTTAACATAGTTTTTCTTTCTCCCAACTCTGCTTCTCCTCGTTCGATTTGCTGTATGTTTACATTCGCGAGGCCCAGGGCCGGCCCGTGGCATAGGCGGAATAGGCAAATGCTAGGGGCGCCACTCATCCATAGGGGCGCCAAAATGTATTACTGATACTATTTTATTAATATTAATTTGAAATATTACCAAATAAAGCGCAAAAAAACGTAACTAAGTCCCCGCATCTTTCCGGTCCGCCTCATCAATCTCCCCCCGCCGATCTACTTGAAGTGCATCAGAAATACAACGCGCGATCAGTTTATCGTTAGGGGAATTTGTTCCCAGCAAACACAAAACGTTTTTACAACGTTTCACAACGTTGTATTTTGCTTGCAATTAGGTAATGTTGCAGTACAACGTTTTAAAGACGTTTTAAAAACGTTTTTTTAAATAGAAAAATAATGTAACCAAAATGAAACGTTTCAAAAACGTTGTAAAAATACCAACCTGGTACGTTTTCTTTAAGTAGTCAAAAAAACTTAAATATTACGTTTGTCTTCTACCAAACTACAACTTTTGTTAGACGTTTTATTCTGGTGTTAAAATAACGTAATCTGCACGTTGGAATAGGACGTTTAAAAAACGTCATGACAGTACCAAAATACAACAGATGCCAAACCTCCAATGATAGGCTACGTTCTGTTTGTGTAAAAATATCAGTAACATTTTACCATTGAGGCGATTCAGTGACTGAGTGAGACTGATTTATGCAGCTGAGCATTCGATATCAAAAGGACTTAAAGGTAGCCTAATATGTGAATGCTTACTTTCAGTGGTCTCTGCTCATTTAACTGATAGCAAGCTATATTAGAATAATCCAATCGATTATTGTTGTTTCATAGCTCATCACGAGCCTGGCGCGTGAATCAAACAGCTCATAGAGTGTAAAAATGAGCCCGATCACACGAAAATGCGTATAAATATATGGGTCATTCCACGAAATCGGTGCCTTTTCAACTTAGAAAAATTAAAATATAAAATAAGTTTAATCTATGTTTTAAAAATATCCATGAAATGAAGACAGCTTAAAATGACAATAAATTCTATTGTGCCATCTCAGGCTACGAATTTTTTTATTTTATGACTATTTATCTACCTCATGTTTTGATATTTTTGTCATCCCTGTTACAGACACAAGCGTTACTATATACAATAGTTTTAATTAGAAATATGTTATAGTTTTAACGCATTTGAGCAGTATTTTAGTCCCTCTTTTCAGTTGGATTGTTTCAAATTTTGGATAATTTTTTTCAATCTTATATTTGTCATTCAGATGACCAAGAATTTACTAATTTTAGAGGATGATCACATGCCAATTAAGAAAAATATATATTTTTACAAGAGAGATATTAAAAGAAGGGCTTTGTTCAAAATACAATGTTGATAGGTTTACAATGGAAAAACTGGGAAGGCCATTTCAAATATAATTTTAATATTTTTTATGAAATTAATGACGGTAACAGGATTGACATCATGGTAACAGGACTGACCAGAGTAACAGGGATGACAGGACACACATTCTTCAGCATACACTGCACAAATTTGTTTACATAATATTGTAAAGTTTTAAATTGCATTATATTTTTTGCACTTACTTGGCATAGTTGTATTAGTGAAGCACATTACATTTCAAAGATATCTAAAATGTTGACTACCATTGACTACCATAGTAGGAAAAAAATATTATGGTAGTCAATGGAGGGCGAGATCTGCTTGGTTACAAACATTCTTCCAATATCATTTGTTTTTCTGCTGCACTTAATGGCATACTACTATCATCTGAAAAAGTGCATTAAAGTGCAAATATAAAATAAAATTTAAATCACAAAAATGTTAAAACTATTTAAACAGTTAATACTTTAATTACCAATAATACTAATACCAACAATTCTAACTAAAAATGTAACTGATCCTCATATACCACCCACTCTGAATAATATAGGCATTAGCTCAATAATACACGCAGGATGACATTTAAAAATGTTTGCATTTTACACAGATAAACTTTAAAAACAGTGTGGCTTAGGTGACACATGTAATGTCATCCCTGTTACCCACATGTCACAACCTGTTACTAGAAAAGTAACAGGGCTGACGGTAACAGGTTTGACAAATTCAAGCTAATTTGCTAACTGCTAGCTAACAGTCAATACCACAAAAGCACATGGTGTAAACTTTGAAGCGATATTACTTGTAGATATTGATTTCATTATGTTAAATAAATAATAATTTTAATTTATACTTTAAAAATGGTAACAGGTTTGACATTGCATGATGTCCCCACCTCAGTCAACCCTCATAAATCATCAAAAATAGAACATTATAAAAGAGAGAGAGAAAATTACTTGTGTTTTAACTGTTGGAATAATGATGAGAGATGATGTAACTTCCTGGAAGTGATGTCACTGGAATGTACAATTATTTTAAAGGGGTTTTTGGTGAGGGTAACAGGAATGACATGGAATCAAGGGACAACGGTAAAATGATTTATATGTTAAAAAAAAAAAGTATACTTATGCCCAAACACTGCTTAACAATAAGAATATACTTATAGCTATATGCAAATGTGATTTTAGAATAATTTTGCCTTCAGTTTGCAAATTAAAAGTCCTGCTGAAAAAGAACAATCATATCGAGGGACATGGCAAAAACCTTACCCTTATCATCTAAGAAGCAATTTTAATTACTTAAAATAATATTTAATTGACTTTAATTTAATGTAATATTGAGGAAACAATACATAGTATTATGTTTTTAAATCACAAATTTATGTTTTGTTATAATAATTCTATGTCTGATTATTTCTTAGGGACACAAAAGGCACCGATTTCGTGGAATGACCCATATAACTATATACGCACGAACCTAGGCTGTGATGATGTAGGCTGAGGCTGCACTATCCAATTAAACAACGTTATCAACTGTCGGGACATTTTCTACTCCATCAGTAAGCCTATGTGATGTTTTAATTCTTGAAACGCTGTGTAATTGACATATGACGTGTTTAATGGGCGTGCGTGTTGAACATTCGAGTCGCTTTTAAACTGGAGCGGTGGGAGTTACCATGGAAACGGGACGACACAGTGAAACAGCAAGACTCAGCCTGCGTCCTGTCACTGTTGTTTTCACTGATTTCAGGTAAGTTTAGTCCCTAAAATTACACACATAATGTTAAATTACACCTATAATACATACAACTGTTCCGTTGTTATGTTGAATATTTAATTTATAGAAATGGTTTAACGGAATGGTGTCTTCGGAAAAAATCCGTTAGCCGTTATGCCTGGCTCACACTACAGGAGTTTTAAAATCCTATCCGATTGTAAAATCTGGTTGCAGCACACACTTCAGGAGAATCTTTGCAGATTTTCTTCCCTCAAATCTTAAACATGCTCACACTACAAGATTTGAAATTCGTGAAGCATCACACACTACAAAATGTTATTAAGATTATCGTGCCAGAGGAAGCGCGTCACGTGATCTACGCAGCAGATCGGAATCGGGGAAAATGGACGCTTGTTGTGAAAAAAAAAACAAAAGCGTAAGAATAAACGAGTGTGGATGAGAAAATGGTTGGGGAGACGGGATCAACATGTACTGTCAGTTCTTCAGCGAGAAATGGAGGTAAAATTTACCTTATATTACTATCATAAGCCCTAGTATTCGCACGGGATTAGTATTATCTGGGGACCTCGTGTGATTTAGAAATTACTCCCCCACATCTGAATTTTGCGTGGCGCATTCGCACGGGATAAGCAAAGCCTGTGATTTTACTCGAATTTACTGTCTTATCTCCCGGATATGATGTCAAGACTTAATGTTTTTTTTGTTATAGATATAGCTGTATGAAATTATACACAGTCGTATCAATATCATTTTGATTGTTTTACAGTAATAAAAATAACTAGAATGTACATTTCCTGAAGAAAATGTGAGTGGTGCTTGCCGTGGCAAAAAAATCCTCTCGGATGCTATGTTGTGTGTACTGGATTCTCACCCGAAACAAAAGAGGCCACCCCCAAGTCTGTACGATGTTGTGGAGCTGAGATATGTCCTATTCATGTGTTTGTACGGTTGCTAGGGTACTCTATATGGTTGC
Organism: Gobio occitaniae; assembly: GCA_033150135.1. Taxonomy (NCBI): domain Eukaryota; kingdom Metazoa; phylum Chordata; class Actinopteri; order Cypriniformes; family Gobionidae; genus Gobio; species Gobio occitaniae. Next base: position 214,317 of record JARQWZ010001114.1, read on the forward strand.
TATGGAGTGGCTATACAATTTATGGGGTGATATTTAAAGACTATTTGCCAGTCTGAGTCAAAAGACCCAACCCCCATGCCTCTACGATGTTCTGATGCAGAGATATAGGTCCTTGTAAACGGTTGCTAGGGTACTCTGTTTGGTTGCTATGGAGGGGCTTGGCAGCATCCAATGATGATACTGCTTGTCTGTATTACTGATATAAACCAACCCCCATGTCTCTAGGATGTTCTGAGGCAGAGATATAGGTCTTGGTAAACGGTTGCTAGGGTACTCTGTTTGGTTGCTACGGAGGGGTTTGGCAGCATCCAATGATGATACTGTTTGTCTGTATGAATGATATAAACCAACCCCCATGCCTCTATGATGTTCTGAAGCAGAGATATAGGTCTTGGTATACGGTTGCTAGGGTACTCTGTTTGGTTGCTAGGGGGGCTTGGCAGCATCCATTGATGATACTGCTTGTCTGTATGAATGATATAAACCAACCCCCATGTCTCTATGATGTTCTGAGGCAGAGATATAGGTCTTGGTATATGGTTGCTAGGGTACTCTGTTTGGTTGCTAAGGGGGCTTGGCAGCATCCAATGATGAATATGCTTGTCTGTATGAATGATATAAACCAACCCCCATGTCTCTATGATGTTCTGAAGCAGAGATATAGGTCTTGGTATATGGTTGCTAGGGTACTCTGTTTGGTTGCTAAGGGGGCTTGGCAGCATCCAATGATGATACTGCTTGTCTGTATGAATGATATAAACCAACCCCCATGCCTCTATGATGTTCTGAAGCAGAGATATAGGTCTTGGTATACGGTTGCTAGGGTACTCTGTTTGGTTGCTAGGGGGGCTTGGCAGCATCCAATGATGATACTGCTTGTCTGTATGAATGATATAAACCAACCCCCATGTCTCTACGATGTTCCGAAGCAGAGATATAGGTCTTGGTATACGGTTGCTAGGGTACTCTGTTTGGTTGCTAGGGGGGCTTGGCAGCATCCAATGATGATACTGCTTGTCTGTATGAATGATATAAACCAACCCCCATGTCTCTATGATGTTCTGAGGCAGAGATGTAGGTCTTGGTATATGGTTGCTAGGGTACTCTGTTTGGTTGCTAAGGGGGCTTGGCAGCATCCAATGATGATACTGCTTGTCAGTATGAATGATATAAACCAACCCCCATGTCTCTACGATGTTCTGATGCAGAGATATAGGTCTTGGTAAACGGTTGCTAGGGAACTCTGGTTGGTTGCTATGGAGGGGCTTGGCAGCATCCAATGACAATATGTCAAAGGCTGCTTGTCAGTATGAATTATATAAACCAACCCCCATGCCTCTATGATGTTCTGAGGCAGAGATATCGGTCTTGGTTAACGGTTGCTAGGCTGCTTGATAATGGTTGCTAGGGCGTGGCTAGGAAGTGTTGAAGGTGACTTGTGATTGGCTGTTGATGCCCCGAGTCAAACAAACCCACCCTCGTGTTTCTATGACACTTCTATCAAAAGATATCCCTTTGATCTCTTTCAATTGAAGTCTATGGGATCAGTTGCTAGGGAGCTCTAAATGGTTGCTAGGGCGTGGCTTCATAGGTTGACAATCATCCTGAGATAGTGATTGGCTGTCTGAGTAAATTGAGCCCACCCCCTTGTCTCTGAGACACTGTGAGCCAGAGCTATGGTCAATACAAAATCCCTATGCAATTTCCCATAGTAAGAGAAACGCATGAGTTTTATGGGACGTCCCTCCCCATTATAAGTCAATGGGGAAATTTGAGGAAATTTGGGGAGCTCTAGCGCCCCAGGGGTACAACTTATACCCCATTGAGATGTGTCATCTTACAGGGCCTGTCAGCCTCTTCAAATGTGGTGACCCACGAGTTTCTACGAAATCCTCGCTCAGAGTTATGACTCGTTAAAAAATTTTGCAATGTTAAGTCTATGGGATTTTTTTTGCTACTTTTTCGCCCCTGGGGCGAACACCGCACCCCCGACCCCTTAGAAAAGATATAGCACACCATTCCCGATTAAGCCGCACGTTTTGACGCCTCATTCATGGGTCTGTGACAAAAGATGCGGGAGGAGTAGCGCGTCAAAATGTTGTCCGGAATAATAATAATAAGAAGAACTAGAATGTACATTTCCTGAAGAAAATGTGAGTGGTGCTTGCCGTGGCAAAATCGCCACCCGGATAATGCAAAAAAGCCAAGCAACATGTCTGTAGGATGTTCTGGGGCTGAGATATAGGTCTTGGTAAACGGTTGCTAGGGTACTCTGTTTGGTTGCTATGGAGTGGCATGGCAGCATCCAATGATGATACTGCTTGTCAGTATGAATGATATGAACCAACCCCCATGTCTCTAAGATGTTCTTAAGCAGAGATATAGGTCTTGGTAAAAGGTTGCTAGGGTACTCTGTTTGGTTGCTATGGATTGGCTTTGTAGCATCCAATGATGATACTGCTTGTCAGTATGAATGATATAAACCAACCCCCATGTCTCTATGATGTTCTGATGCAGAGATATAGGTCTTGGTACACGATTGCTAGGGTACTCTGTTTGGTTGCTATGGAGTGGCTTGGCAGCATCCAATGATGATACTGCTTGTCAGTATGATTGATATAAACCAACCGCCATGTCTCTATGATGTTCTGAGGCAGAGATATAGGTCTTGGTAAACGGTTGCTAAGGTATTCTGGGTTGTTGCTAGGCGGTTGCTAGGGTGTTCTGGGTGGTTGCTATGGTGTTGCTAGGTGGTTGCTAAGGTATTCGGAGTGGTTGCTAGGGTGTTGCTAGATGGTTGCTAAGGTATTCTGGGTGGTTGCTAGGGCGTTGCTAGGCGGTTGCTAAGGTATTCGGAGTGGTTGCTAGGTTGTTGCTAGGCGGTTGCTAAGGTATTCTGGGTGGTTGCTATGGTGTTGCTAGGCGGTTGCTAAGGTATTCCGGGTGGTTGCTAGGGCGTTGCTAGGCGGTTGCTAAGGTATTCGGAGTGGTTGCTAGGGTGTTGCTAGGTGGTTGCTAAGGTATTCTGGGTGGTTGCTATGGTGTTGCTAGGCGGTTGCTAAGGTATTCTGGGTGGTTGCTAGGGCGTTGCTAGGCGGTTGCTAAGGTGTTCTGGGTGGTTGCTAGGCGGTTGCTAGGGTGTTCTAGGTGGTTGCTAGGGCGTTGCTAGGCGGTTGCTAAGGTATTCGGAGTGGTTGCTAGGGTGTTGCTAGGTGGTTGCTATGGTATTCTGGGTGGTTGCTATGGTGTTGCTAGGCGGTTGCTAAGGTATTCTGGGTGGTTGCTAGGGCGTTGCTAGGCGGTTGCTAAGGTGTTCTGGGCGGTTGCTAGGTGGTTGCTAAGGTATTCTAGGTGGTTGCTAGGGCGTTGCTAGGCGGTTGCTAAGGTATTTTGGGTGGTTGCTAGGCGGTTGCTAGGGTATTCTGGGTGGTTGCTAGGGCGTTGCTAGGTGGTTGCTAAGGTATTCGGAGTGGTTGCTAGGGTGTTGCTAGGTGGTTGCTATGGTATTCTGGGTGGTTGCTATGGTGTTGCTAGGCGGTTGCTAAGGTATTCTGGGTGGTTGCTAGGTTTTTGCTAGGCGGTTGCTATGGTGTTATGGGCGGTTGCTAGGCGGTTGCTAAGGTATTCTGGGTGGTTGCTAGGGCGTTGCTAGGCGGTTGCTAAGGTGTTCTGGGCGGTTGCTAGGCATTGCTAAGGTATTGTGGGTGGTTGCTATGTTGTTGTTAGGCAGTTGTCAATTGTCACAAATGGTTACTATGGAGTTTTTATAGAGTTGTTAGCATGTTTTCAGCCTGATTTAGCTGTTAGCTAATCATTATTAGCATGTAGCTATTCACCGCTAGCATGTGTAACATGTTGAAAGTCCAGTTTGTTAGCATGAGCCAAAAGACCCAACCCCCATGTCTCTATGATGTTCTGATATAGAGCTATAGGTGTTGGTAAACGGTTGCTAGGGTACTCTGTTTGGTTGCTATGGAGTGGCTTGGCAGCATCCAATGATGATACTGCTTGTCAGTATGAATGATATAAACCAACCCCCATTTCTCTACGATGTTCTGATGCAGAGATATAGGTCTTGGTAAACGGTTGCTAGGGAACTCTGGTTGGTTGCTATGGAATGTTTTGGCAACATTCAATGATGATACTGCTTGTAGGTATGAATGATATAAACCAACCCCCATGTCTCTACGATGTTCTGATGCAGAGATATAGGTCTTGTTATACGGTTGCTAGGGTACTCTGTTTGGTTGCTATGGAGTGGCTTGGCAGCATCCAATGACAATACTCCAAAGGCTGCTTGTCAGTATGAATGATATAAACCAACCCCCATGCTTCTTGGTTGTTCTGAGGCAGAGATATAGGTCTTACTAAACGGTTGCTAGGCTGCTTGATAATGGTTGCTAGGGCGTGGCTAGGAAGTGTTGAAGGTGACTTGTGATTGGCTGTTGATGCCCCGAGTCAAACAAACCCACCCTCGTGTTTCTATGACACTTCTATCAAAAGATATCCCTTTGATCTCTTTCAATGGAAGTCTATGGGATCAGTTGCTAGGGAGCTCTAAATGGTTGCTAGGGCGTGGCTTCATAGGTTGACAATCATCCTGAGATAGTGATTGGCTGTCTGAGTAAATTGAGCCCACCCCCTTGTCTCTGAGACACTGTGAGCTAGAGCTATGGTCAATACAAAATCCCTATGCAATTTCCCATAGTAAGAGAAACACATTAGTTTTATGGGACGTCCCTCCCCATTATAAGTCAATGGGGAAATTTGAGGAAATTTGGGGAGCTCTAGCGCCCCAGGGGTACAACTTATACCCCATTGCGATGTGTCATCTTACAGGGCCTGCCAGCCTCTTCAAATGTGGTGACACACGAGTTTCTACGAAAACCTCTCTCAGAGTTATGACTCGTTAAAATTTTTCCCAATGTTAAGTCTATGCGATTTTTTTCGCTACTTTTTCGGCCCTGGGGCGAACATCGTACCCCCGATCCCTTAGAAAAGATATAGCACACCATTCCCGATTAAGCCGCACGTTTTGACGCCTCATTCATGGGTCTGTGACAAAAGATGCGGGAGGAGTAGCGCGTCAAAATGTTGTCCGGAATAATAAGAATAAGAATAAGAACTAGAATGTACATTTCCTGAAGAAAATGTGAGTGGTGCTTGCCGTGGCAAAAAAATCCTCTCAGATGCTATGTTGTGTGTACTGGATTCTCACCCGAAACAAAAGAGGCCACCCCCAAGTCTGTACGATGTTGTGGAGCTGAGATATGTCCTATTCATGTGTTTGTACGGTTGCTAGGGTACTCTATATGGTTGCTATGGAGTGGCTATACAATTTATGGGGTGACATTTAAAGACTATTTGCCAGTCTGAGTCAAAAGACCCAACCCCCATGCCTCTACGATGTTCTGATGCAGAGATATAGGTCCTTGTAAACGGTTGCTAGGGTACTCTGTTTGGTTGCTATGGAGGGGCTTGGAAGCATCCAATGATGATACTGCTTGTCTGTATGAATGATATAAACCAACCCCCATGTCTCTAGGATGTTCTGAGGCAGAGATATAGGTCTTGGTAAACGGTTGCTAGGGTACTCTGTTTGGTTGCTATGGAGGGGTTTGGCAGCATCCAATGATGATACTGTTTGTCTGTATGAATGATATAAACCAACCCCCATGCCTCTATGATGTTCTGAAGCAGAGATATAGGTCTTGGTATCCGGTTGCTAGGGTACTCTGTTTGGTTGCTAGGGGGGCTTGGCAGCATCCAATGATGATACTGCTTGTCTGTATGAATGATATAAACCAACCCCCATGTCTCTATGATGTTCTGAAGCAGAGATATAGGTCTTGGTATACGGTTGCTAGGGTACTCTGTTTGGTTGCTAGGGGGGCTTGGCAGCATCTAATGATGATACTGCTTGTCTGTATGAATGATATAAACCAACCCCCATGTCTCTATGATGTTCTGAGGCAGAGATATAGGTCTTGGTATATGGTTGCTAGGGTACTCTGTTTGGTTGCTAAGGGGGCTTGGCAGCATCCAATGATGATAGTGCTTGTCTGTATGAATGATATAAACCAACCCCCATGTCTCTATGATGTTCTGAAGCAGAGATATAGGTCTTGGTATACGGTTGCTAGGGTACTCTGTTTGGTTGCTAGGGGGGCTTGGCAGCATCCAATGATGATACTGCTTGTCTGTATGAATGATATAAACCAACCCCCATGCCTCTATGATGTTCTGAAGCAGAGATATAGGTCTTGGTATACGGTTGCTAGGGTACTCTGTTTGGTTGCTAGGGGGGCTTGGCAGCATCCAATGATGATACTGCTTGTCTGTATGAATGATATAAACCAACCCCCATGCCTCTATGATGTTCTGAAGCAGAGATATAGGTCTTGGTATACGGTTGCTAGGGTACTCTGTTTGGTTGCTAGGGGGGCTTGGCAGCATCCAATGATGATACTGCTTGTCTGTATGAATGATATAAACCAACCCCCATGTCTCTACAATGTTCTGATGCAGAGATATAGGTCTTGTTATACGGTTGCTAGGGTACTCTGTTTGGTTGCTATGGACTGGCTTGGCAGCATCCAATGACAATACTCCAAAGGCTGCTTGTCAGTATGAATGATATAAAACAACCCCCATGCCTCTATGATGTTCTGAGGCAGAGATATAGGCCTTGATTAACGGTTGCTAGGCTGCTTGATAATGGTTGCTAGGGCGTGGCTAGGAAGAGTTGAAGGTGATTTGTGATTGGCTGTTGATGCCCCGAGTCAAACAAACCCACCCTCGTGTTTCTATGACACTTCTATCCAAAGATATCCCTTTGATCTCTTTCAATGGAAGTCTATGGGATCAGTTGCTAGGGAGCTCTAAATGGTTGCTAGGGCGTGGCTTCATAGGTTGACAATCATCCTGAGATAGTGATTGGCTGTCTGAGTAAATTGAGCCCACCCCCTTGTCTCTGAGACACTGTGAGCCAGAGCTATGGTCAATACAAAATCCCTATGCAATTTCCCATAGTAAGAGAAACACATGAGTTTTATGGGACGTCCCTCCCCATTATAAGTCAATGGGGGAAATTTAGGCAGCTCCTGCACCCCAGGGGTACAACTCACACCCCTTTGCGATGTGTCATCTTAAAGGGCCTGTCAGCTTCTTCAAATGAGGTGACACACGAGTTTCTACGAAATCCTCGCTCAGAGTTATGACTCGTTAAAATTTTTTGCAATGTTAAGTCTATGGGATTTTTTTCGCTACTTTTTCGCCCCTGGGGCGAACACCGCACCCCCGACCCCTTAGAAAAGATATAGCACACCATTCCCGATTAAGCCGCACGTTTTGACACCTCATTCGTGGGTCTGTGACAAAAACTGTGGGAGGAGTAGCGCGCCGAAATGTTGTGTGGAATAATAATAATAATAAACCGATCTGGGGTGAGATATTAAATATTAATGCCTTGCTACGCAAGCACCAATAATAATTTTAAGTGTTTTAATAACAATATTGATGCCTTGCTTGGCAAGCATCAATAATAAGTATGTTTGAGAGTGATGGTGATGCCTTGCTACGCAAGGCATCACTAAAACTCGTTCTGGGGCTAGATAGTAATAGTGATGCCTTGCTACGCAAGCACCACTAATAATAAACCGTTCCTGGGTTACATAGTATATATACGCCTTGCTAAACAAGCTCCACGAATATTAATGAGTATGGAGAATAACAATATTGATGCCTTGCTTCGCAAGGCCCACTAATAAGTATGTTTGAGAGTGATGGTGATGCCTTGCTGCGCAAGGCATCACTAAAAAGCGTTCTGGGGCAAGATAGTAATAGTGATGCCTTGCTACGCAAGCACCACTAATAAACCGTTCCTGGGTTACATAGTATATATACGCCTTGCTAAACAAGCTCCACGAATATTAATGAGTATGGAGAATAACAATATTGATGCCTTGCTTCGCAAGGCCCACTAATAAGTATGTTTGAGAGTGATGGTGATGCCTTGCTGCGCAAGGCATCACTAAAAAGCGTTCTGGGGCAAGATAGTAATAGTGATGCCTTGCTACGCAAGCACCACTAATAATAAACCGTTCCTGGGTTACATAGTATATATACGCCTTGCTAAACAAGCTCCACGAATATTAATGAGTATGGAGAATAACAATATTGATGCCTTGCTTCGCAAGGCACACTAATAAGTATGTTTGAGAGTGATGGTGATGCCTTGCTTCGCAAGGCATCACTAAAACCGTTCTGGGGCAAGATAGTAATAGTGATGCCTTGCTACGCAAGCACCACTAATAATAAACCGTTCCTGGGTTACATAGTATATATACGCCTTGCTAAACAAGCTCCACGAATATTAATAAGTATGGAGAATAACAATATTGATGCCTTGCTTCGCAAGGCACACTAATAAGTATGTTTGAGAGTGATGGTGATGCCTTGCTGCGCAAGGCATCACTAAAAAGCGTTCTGGGGTAAGATAGTAATAGTGATGCCTTGCTACGCAAGCACCACTAATAATTTAGTTAAGTTTGAGAACAGACGCTACAATTAAAAACTGAACTGAGCAATATAATATATACGGCGGAAGATTCAGTTTCAAACCTAAATGTAAAAGCGCCCATTTAAGCGAGTTTGTCATTGTCATTTTCTGTTTTTGTGTTTTTCATTAAGAATATTAAACACACCATTCAAGCAATTTACTCCCAAATTGATGCTCATTCTAAAGTGAAAGTATAATCCGCGCGGCCGCACGGGAATTCATAACGGTGCGCATTTTATGCAGCCTAGTGCCATTCTTCGTTAAAGATAAAGATAAAAATGCACACAGGAAACAAAAACCTTGCAAAAATGATATACGATCCGCCTAAACCCGGCCAAATCACAGAGATGCCGATTCGCACGGGACTAATATTATCACAGGGCCTCGGTGTTTGGTGAAATATGGAAGGTCATTTGCGGGGGAATTTTTACTTTACATATTACAGACATGGCCGATTCGGACGGGATTAAGATCACAGACATTCTCTGCAATTAATACAAATCACCAGATGTCCCCAGATAATAGCCTACCCCGTGCGAATAGGGCTATAGTGTGCTAGAATGTTTACCGTTATAATATTGCCTGCCTAGTTCAAAAGCGACAGTGTCACCTTTTACAGTGTAGATTTGTGCTGTAATATGAAAATACAATTGGTGCTAGTATAGTAGGCTATGTATTATGAAATGTGTCTACTTATAAGAAACAATGGTTTGCAGCTTTCTCTCTCTCACACACAGCGCGCGCGCGCACATAGACACACACAGCGCGCGCGCACATACATAGTCGTAGACTTGTTTCCTATTGGCTATTGTGACAGTACTGACGTTATTACAATCTTGCTCATCCCGATAAATATCAAACATGTTTGATATGATCGGGGCGAGCCCGATTTGTGTGAGAGCAGATCGGGAGGGGCAAGATTTTATCTGTGAACGTCTCACATTACCAGATAATCTGCGCCGAACATCGGAACCGATCGAGGTCGTGGACAAGATTTTTTCTCAGAATCTCGGGAGGGGAAAATCGGCCATAAATCGGCCTAAAACTCCTGTAGTGTGAGCCAGGCATTAGGCTAACTTTATGAGAGGTAACGTTAACTTAGGCTAACGTAACTAGCCTTGAGCTCTTGTTTATGAAAGTTTGGGGTTTTAATCACATATTATGTGAAGATAAGAGGGCTTTGATAGTTTTGTTAACGTTCTGCTGGCAATTTGTCAATGGATGAATGGAAGTAACGTTAATCAAATTATTTAACCTAAAAGTTTGCACTTTAAAGTTAATCGGTGACGTCACTCACATGGAGCGTGACAATGAGCTGAAACTATTTCAAACACCTTTTTTCTTTTATCTTACATGGTTTTCCATCAATTATTATTATTACGTATATATCTCCATGCATCTGTAAAACCCCAAAACATAAATTCTGATATCTAAAGATATTATATATTGTATAGCCTGTATATTCGTACTTTTTTTTAGCATTTTAACCACGTGCTCTAGTTTATTTATTTCTAATAAACCTGACATTGTATACCACATATTGTTGGCTCTGTGACAAATTGTTTATGTTTTTAGATTCTGATAGATGTGCAGAGAACATCTGAGAGGGGGTAAAATCTTTGCGTGGCAGGGGGAGCTGCCACAAAAACCTGCCAGTGCTGAAGGCAGCCGTCACAAAACCCGTCACTGTTCAAGGCAGCTCCTCTAAAACCTGCCAGTGCTGGAGGCAGCTGCCAATCCGGTAGATGCGTGTGAACGAGGACAACGCTGTTCTTTTTTTCACAATATGTAATTCCGCCGTTTTTACACAAACTACAGTACGCGAGAGACACTACGGTACGCACAATGGGTCAATATTCACCACTTACCAAACGCTTTTCGCCTGCCTCAAGATCTCTCACTGTTTTAAAGCTGCCAGACACAGAGACTGAAGCACGAAAGCAACAGACAGTGCTATCATGTTCTTATTTTACTTATTTGCGACCTTACCATGTATTTTAATCCACTCATTTGTCTGTAATGGAGCGCGCGTCCCGTCACCTAAGCGTCCGCCAGTTTAACGTCACGCCTGCCTCGAGATCAACAGACAGTGCCTCAAGATCTCTCGGTGTTTTACAGCTGCTTAGACCCAGATTGATACAGGAGATCAACAGACAGTGCAATCTGTAAAACACCGAGAGATCTTGAGGCAGGCGCGATGCTAAATTGTGGCTGCCGCGACGCTTAGGACGCGCGTTCCACACAAACACAAATAAAGGAATAAAATATGAATTAAAGTGGTAAATATGGTCATGATTGTACTGTCTGTTGATCTCCTGTATCAATCTGGGTCTAAGCAGCTGTAAAACACCGAGAGATCTTGAGGCAGGTGAGACGCTAAGTTGTGGCTGCCGCGACGCTTAGGACGCGCGTTCCACACAAACACAAATAAAGGAATAAAATATGAATTAAAGTGGTAAATAAGGTCATGACTGCACTGTCTGTTGATCTCGAGGCAGGCGTGACGTTAAACTGGCGGACGCTTAGGTGACGGGACGCGCGCTCCATTACAGACAAATGAGTGGATTAAAATACATGGTAAGGTCGCAAATAAGTAAAATAAGAACATGATAGCACTGTCTGTTGCTTTCGTGCTTCAGTCTGTGTGTCTGGCAGCTTTAAAACAGTGAGAGATCTTGAGGCAGGCGAAAAGCGTTTGGTAAGTGGTGAATATTGACCCATTGTGCGTACCCGTAGTGTCTCTCGCGTACTGTAGTTTGTGTAAAAACGGCGGAATTACATATTGTGAAAAAAAGAACAGCGTTGTCCTCGTTCACACGCATCTACCGGATTGGCAGCTGCCTCCAGCACTGGCAGGTTTTAGAGGAGCTGCCTTGAACAGTGACGGGTTTTGTGACGGCTGCCTTCAGCACTGGCAGGTTTTTGTGGCAGCTCCCCCTGCCACGCAAAGATTTTAGTCCTACTGGAAGATCTCTAAGGTACTATGAACCATCTGACTTGTAAGTAAAACCTCAAACATTCCTGTGTGTATATGATACAACAAATGTTGATAGTTCTTGTAAATTAAATGGTAAAATGTTCATGAAGTGACTCTGAGAGCAGCTCTGCAGATAAAGTTAATGTATAGAGAGACAGCAGACACTGAAATCATTGCAAGCGTCACACACGCTTTAGTTTGCGTAGTAGTCGAAACTGCAGCGCTCATTCACACAGACATGGCAGAACATAAATACTTAAGATTTCATTAGCAGTTTTTTTAGCTTTAATATTCACAGACACTAGTCTGTATCGGTATCTGATTCATTGTACCGCCCTACTTTTAATTTATTAATTCAAAAATTGCCAAATTCTGTGGCGTTCCGCTTTATACAGTAAATTGTGACTGGATTCTGTGGTTTCATGCATGTTTTTGCATCACGGAAATCATATGACTCTACGTGGTATTTGCAGTATTAAAGAGATTTAGTTTTGAGAGTTATTTATTGTTGTGTTATAAATTTGTTACCATTAGTATAAGAAGGGTATGAATGACTAAAAGACTAAATTTCAGTCCGGCAGAATTCTCTGCACACTTTAACACAGAGGCCAAATGAGCATTTTGAATGTAAGAACCTCACATTATATTTATAACAATCCTTGTTGATATTTGAATTGTATTTCAGGGCAGTTTGTGAAGACAGATAAACAAGAGATGTTGTGACAACCTGGACAGAAGTCGGTTCCAGATCCACCTTCCACACCAGATTTCTCTCTCATATGGATTGCTGTCTGCTGTCATATTATATGTTCTCTGCAGAATTAGGTGCATGCAGATATTACTCAGGAACATGACTAAACTTTATTTGCTATAATACATCTATTTAGTGCACCAGTGTGAAACATACTTCCCCCCACATTTGCTGTATATCTATATCTTTGTCATAGTATTCTTTCAGTGGTTAAGGGGATTTTAGATGACAGGCGTCAACGTTAGTAAATGCAATGATCTCTATGAAATGAAGCGTCAGATTTCTGGTGTTGTGCCGAAATCTGACCTACCAAATTATGTGACCCTAGTTGACTGTTACAACTAAACCCATCCCTAATCCTAACCTTATAACTAGGGTCACAGAATTCAGCACTATAACAGAATGAATCTGCATTGAATGAATGGTTTACTTACTAACTCACTCATAAGACAGCCCCTTGCTGCCACCTACTGGCATAACAATGTAACCTGCTACGGAAGCGCTGAAAAACAACAAAAACATTGACTGTTTCTCAAAATCAAGTATGCAAATATTATAAAATATTATTTATTGAACAATAATAGCCATTATAAACTTTACATATGTAATGTATATTAATTGATAAGTTATAAATTGTATTTTAATTATTATAACAATTGCAATAAAATAATTTGTAACTAGTTAGAGAAAATGTAAATTTTACAGATGAGTTTTTTTCTGTTATAACATCTGTGCACTGACATTTCTTGGATTTTTCTATTTGTTAATGTTCTTATTTAAATTTGCTGTACTTTATTTGTACCATTTTGTTTTATTGGCGTAGTTTTATTTATCTGTTAAGAATTTTCTGTTATTATTAATGAGGGCGCTAATTGTAGTCTTTGAAAAAAATCTCAAGGTCCTTGAAAGTACTGGAATTTAATTATACATTATCTCTACAAACAATGACAAAGGTGTTATAATTTAACACTTTTGTTGTTGTTCCAAACTTGTGTGACTTTGTTAGACCTTAAAGTTAATGTTTCTGACCTTATTCACCATTCACTTTCTTTGGTTCAAAAAAAGTGAATGGTGAATAAGGAACATTATGCGTATCTCCTGACTAAGGTTGACATTAACACCTCCATTTGTTCAACAGTGGAAAGAAAGTCATACAGGTTTACATTGGATTTACGCAGGGATGAGTAAATGACAGATTTTTCTTTTTTGTGAACGACCTAATCATATTTCTTATATTGTGTGAATAAATACAATGAGTGACTACATTTGTGTATAGTATAAATTATTAGTACTACATATGTTTATGTAGTTTTATAAAATGGGCAACAACCAGAGGTCCGCCCTACAGGTAAGGTGAAATGTAAAAAGTGTTAGTAATGAGCTGAATATTCAGATGTACAGAAATATCGTAACCTGTGACTAGCCTATGACGAATTATAAAGAGATCTATAAATACCACTTAATCTATTTCTCTTACTGTAGTTATAATATTGTTTTATATTAAAGTCATTTTTCAAAGATAACAGTAAAAACATTTTGATTACATGTGTGAAGTGAAGAACAGTTTGGACGTGATAAATACGTTTCTGCAACGTTGAAAGGAGACGTGGGGTAACGTGATAAAAACGTTATAAATACGTTTCTGCAGCGTTGTGAAAAAACGTTTTTATAACGTGAAAAAAACCCGACATCTGTCGTATTAAATACGTAGGATAAAAACGTTATCACGACCTTTTCACAACGTGAAAAAAACGTTTTTACAACGTTGCTGTGTTTGCTGGGACTTTACATTCAGCCTTTGGAGGAGACTTTCGGTATAATGGACCGTCGTCAGTGAGCGACATTCATTTATTCATTCATTCATATAAAATACTTTATTTTGCAGTAAAGTCAGCAGTTTTCGTTTATTTGCATTTTGACTTATAGTTTTGAGTGACAGATGTCGTATTTGATTTAGCCTATTTTTGTCTGTGACATATTTTAGGTATTGACAGTAGCCTATGCCTAGCCTGGCTCCGCCCTCCTATGTACTTCCGCTCAATTTTCATTTTCCTTCAGTACTACGTCTGGGACTGCGGTGTATGCTTAGGTTTTCCCCCGAACAATTTTTTACCGGTCCAATCAGCGCACAGAGGGAGTGGCTGAGAGCGATGACGTTGATGTCGTGCGCTAGTTTGAGTTGTAGTTCAGTAATGGCGTCGGAGAAAGATGCGAGTGTGTGGCAGCGCTGACGAATGTCCAGAAGTTAAAAGTGTGGCGAGGTGGACGAGCGAGCGAGACCGGTGTGCGTGATTGAGACACACCGGTCTCGAGTCCTCTCATGAGGGAGCACGGAGGCATATAAGGGCGAGCGACACCGGTGAAGGACGAGAGAGGACCAGGCCTGGATTTTAAGTTGGGTTTTGTTATGTTTGTGCGCGGCAGTCGTCCGTGAGGGGCTGCTGCTTTTACTTTCATTTTGTGTTTATTATTTGATTAAAAGTTGTTAAACGTTCGCCGGTTCCCGCCTCCTTCTTCCCTGAACAAACGAACTCCCGTTACACGGAGCAAGAACAAACACTGCTGTACTGCTGATGTTGTGGTCCGGGAAAAGTCTTTTCCAGCTCGCTCCGTTAGTGGTGAAGGAGTTGCTGAAGTCGTCCGTCTCCCACCACCCGCGAGAAAAACCCAGGCTGAATTATCGACTTTTGACAAACACCAAGGTCGTGTGGTAATGTAATTGCTGTCCGAATCCACATCTCTGAGTTTTCAAGAATATATCACTTCAAAACTCACTGTTTATATCCTTTATAGACCCTTTCAGAGCACTGCGCGGTTGCGTGAGCTGTAATTTGCATTTCTAGACTTGTATTTCTTTAAATACTGGCAAGTGTTTACAAAAGCAAAATATTTCACCACCGCTCAAAAAATAAAATAAAAGCACGTAAACATTTGAATTGGGCTGTTATTCAAGGCAGCATTTATTCTTATCATACCAAGCATATGACATTTTATTGACAGCATACAATCATGTTATTGATTGCACGAGATATGCACCACGAGAGCAGCGCGTTCCGATCACAAAACTCTCCTCTCCACCGTGAATAAATAACAATCCGAATGCAAGAGGTTTTATCACTGATACTGAGGTGGTGTGCTCAGTTAATGTGAGAATCAAAGGCGAACGGCGCGTGACATACGTCACGACCAAACGTTAGTGATTGGTTAGGCAGATCCAGAGTGACTCTTGGCAGATCCAATAGTTTTAAACTTCAACAGAGAACCCGCCTTCAAGGAAGTAAACGTTTGTCAATGGAGAGTGGCCAGACTCTATGTACAAATGAAATGTACGAGAGTCTGGTAAAACCAGGCTAAGTGTATGAGTCTAGGAGTGGTAATTTCAAGGAGTTTGAACTAGTGTTAGACCGATATATCGGCCGGCCGATATATCGGGCCGATATTTGTGATTTTTACGTGTATCGGCATCGGCCGATACAAGGCTGCTGCGTTCGCCGATATTTTTTTCCCTGCGTTATTTACAGACAGGCGTCCACAGGCAGCTCTCACCGTCTTCAAACTGTCTTGCTCTCCCTCCCTCGCGCATATTAATCAAAATCAATTGAGAATTGACACGATGGTAAAAGGTCGAAAAACTGAAGTTTCACGTGGAGCATTCTGAGATTTTTTCCTGAATTACCGCTGGTGTTGTATGGGATCAGTTTCCCGCCAAATTTATTGCAGTCACGCATAAAAAAATAATAAGCATGAATCAAAATTTTAAAAGCACATGTAAAAATATAACGCACAAAACTGAAAAATCAATGCAAAGTTAACCAGAATCACAAACAACGCAGTCACGGAAATAAAAATAATAAGCGTAAATCAAATATTTAAACAAGTTTAAAATTATATTGCTCAAAACTGAATCATGAATTCCAAATTTTCCGAATCGCTCACAAAATCATGTTTTCTGCTCTTATTTAAAATTTTTGCATGTCTGCGTTGTTTTCTCCTTTGCTCTTGTTTCCACATTCTCTGCTTGCAGTTTCAAATGTTGCAGTTCAAGTTTCATGTAAATTAGGGGCGGGTCTTAGCAACACCATTGGTCCACTAGCTCTAGATTGACAGCTCATCCTCAAGCCAATCAATTGAAGAGGGAAGTTTACGTCACTCCAATGCGACTCATGCCGCAGTTCAGCCAGCCGCTGTTGAGCTACGAGTAACGCGTTCTATATCTGCAAGGAAATACATTATTGTATTGTTATGAATATAATCTTAGGACTCTATTCTTTTTATGATAGACGTTTTAGGGGGGTTTCCTCACAATTAAAGCAGTAAAATGAACATTATCACTTACTGACGCTTGACTGGCCATCCAGCAGCCGCTTTTGAGCAAGTAACCTATAATGCGTTCTCTATCACCAGTGGTGGAAGTAGTATGCCTAATAGGCTACAAATAACCAGAGACATATTGACTTTAGTAAAAGTAGAAGTACACAATGACAACCCTACTTAAGTAAAAGAGTACCTGATTTGAAATGTACTTTATGAGAATTAAAAGTAGTTGCATGACAATTTATTCTATTAATGTCTATTCTAATAATTTAAAAAAGTTTAATTAATTTAGTTTTGGGTTAATGTAATTGTGCTTACCATCTGTAGCCCAGTTTGCGTAGAAAGAGTGGTCATTTTCCTCCAAAGTGGAGAGTGACTTTCTGAAGATTTCTTTCATTTCTGAAGCTCATTCTGCTCGCAGCACCCTAAACCCAGAAAGCCCTTTGTGACATGCGCTGGTTCGAATATAGGCTATCTGAAATAAGTAGGTAGGACTGCTTCCAACTAAAAAAAAAAAGCCTATTCGTTCATTTAAGCCATTGTTCACACAGCGCTGGCGCCTCCATGTCATTGTCGGCTTACTCTGCTATATTTGCTTATTGTTTATTAAATCCAGGCAAATGGTTGATAAAACATTGATTAAAATTAAGATACAATTTATTTAAAACGAAATTCACTGAAAAGAAAGGCTTTCAACAAAACAAAACTTGTTGTCAAAATCAGTTCTGACACATTGCGCATCTTATCCTGTTCACTTTCATAATCAACGTAGATTAAATAAATAAAAAAACATTATAATATTTGGACATATGAAATTAAATACGTGTTTTAATTGGCTACGGGTTCTCCTTGTGCTTCGTCGAGTTTTGATGTGTTTTATAGATGCGATAATGTTTCTTATTCATATGTGGTTACATTCCACCAATGGCTGTGAAAAAATATTTCTTTGGAATGAGAGTGGCACTAACCAACTATTTGGGGTCATGATTAACCTCTCTAAAATGTTGATTGTGTAAATTTATATATTTAATAATATATTCATGATTGTAAACAAATATATTTCCTTGCACAAACATTGGGCCTTAGAGATGCGCGGCATGGCAAAATTTTATTTTAATATTTTAAATTCAGACGGGTGGTTCAACCATTCAAATTAATAAAAAATAAAAAAAACATATAGGTCTACATTGTTAACTATTGTTGCAGCGCCTGGTAGGCCACTAAGCAAACCTGCGAGGAGCCCATCTGTCAGTATGGAGGCCTAAACATCTCGTACATACTGCCTGCTTTGTTTCGATATTAGTTATATCTTAAAACAGCCAGTCATTGTAGTATCTCTGGGAATAGCCATTTAAAAGAGAGAACGCAATAGCTAAACTTCTACCAATTCAATAACATCCACAGCAGAAAACGAAAAAATAGTCGGAAAACTTTGCCCATTAATTAGACATGTAAGGCAAGCAGGCAAGTTTTGGAGTTGTTATGGACAATTAAAAATGTGAACATGCGTTGCACAGTTGTGCGGTGGACTTTCAGCGAACGAATAGAGTCTGTTTTTCTTTAATCGAGGCTCTATAGTTTGTTTCTTGTATGATTGTTAGGCCAAGACGCGCTCTTTTCCCATGCAGTCAAAATAACGGTTTAATTTCTTCAGTCTCGTCCTAGTCACCCTGACATGACAGTGCATAGAGTTAATTAGCCTATAATGTGAATTACTTGTTATTTTATTCTTTTTGGAATAGGCATTAATTGGTAGTAGGATAAATAGCAGCATGTTGAAATTATGTGCCAAATTGCGTTTTTTATTACAATGATAAAATTGTACAGTAGCCTATTCAGGTAACGTCAGGTTTGCCGATGTGCGTTTTATTTATGGTGTTTATTTATTTTTGTCCCTGTGCGCCGATCGGTTCCCTGCTGATATTCTGGAGTACAATATAGGCTAATCATAGCCAATATAGGCTAGCAGGAGCACGGCAAGTGGAGGTGCTGCAAATTTGAGTTAATTTACATGTATTCATTTTTAGCAAGTAGTAATTTATTTGTACACTTTAAGTGGCCATTAAAAAAAGGCTTAATATTTATATGTTGAATTATGTTTTTAAAACATACATGAGGTCATATTGTGACCGTTGCGGTGTGCATATAGAGAATGCGTAGAGCAGTAATATTTCCTCCAGAGTGAGAGCGCCTTTCTGAAGATTCCGTTCATTTCTAAAGTTCACGCCTTGTGTCATGCTGGTTCCAATATATGCCTATCTGAAATAAATAGCTAGGGCTGCCCCCAGCTAAAGTTTTTTTTCCCTGTTTATTTAAGCGCTGGTGCCTCCATGCCGTTGTCTGCTATATTTGCTTATTATTTATTAAATCCTCGAAATTGGTTGACAAAACATTGATTAAAATTAAGTTACAATTTATACAAAACGAACTAATTTCTGACCCCCATGTCTTCTTACATATATAATAATCATATTTCATAATCAACGTAGGCTAAATGAAATGAAAAAATAACATTATAATATTTAAACATATGAAACTAAACAAGTAAATAGGCTACAGTAGCCTACAAAGAAATGTCATGTTGGAGCGGGATTTGAGCGCACGCCGTTTTACCGGTGAGCGGTTCATGAGCCCCTTTAGTCAAATGCTCTATAGGCTAAGGTAGGCAGGTTTTTTGCGTTAATTTTCATTTCCTGTCGCTGTGCAGGCTCTTTTATTGTATATGACAGTGTAAACAGCTCAATAACTATTTTAGTTAAAGGTTGAAGGCATTACGATTGCTCGCGTCAGCATCGCCTTGCATCGCCCAACAAGGCTTTCTACAATCAGCGGATGGCGGGCGGGTGTGGCTTTGAACATTGGTCAAAAAACGTTGGGGCCGACGGATTTTGTGATGCGGTTGCGGATAAAATAAAAGCCCATCCGTGCATCTCTGGGCCTATAGTGAACGTGTTTCGCTCACAGCCAAGCGTCAGTATGCACCAGTCGTGATCATGTACATTTTACTGCTTTAATTGTGAGGAAACCCCCCTAAAACGTCTATCATACTAAAGAATAGAGTCCTAAAATTATATTCATAACAATACAATAATGTATTTCCTTGCAGATATAGAACGCGTTACTCGTAGCTCAACAGCGGCTGGCTGAACTGCGGCATGAGTCGCATTGGAGTGACGTAAACTTCCCTCTTCAATTGATTGGCTTGAGGATGAGCTGTCAATCTAGAGCTAGTGGACCAATGGTGTTGCTAAGACCCGCCCCTAATTTACATGAAACTTGAACTGCAACATTTGAAACCGCAAGCAGAGAATGTGGAAACAAGAGCAAAGGAGAAAACAGCGCGGACATGCAAAAAATTTAAATAAGAGCAGAAAACATGATTTTGTGAGCGATTCGGAAAATTTGGAATTCATGATTCAGTTTTGAGCAATATAATTTTAAACTTGTTTAAATATTTGATTTACGCTTATTATTTTTATTTCTGTGACTGCGTTGTTTGTGATTCTGGTTAACTTTGCATTGATTTTTCAGTTGCTTTTAAAATTTTGATTCATGCTTATTATTTTTTTATGCGTGACTGCAATAAATTTGGCGGGAAACTGATCCCATAGTGTTGCTCTACAAGAGATTAAGTTAAGTGCACCTACACTCTAAAAAATGCTGGGTTAAAAATAACCCAAGTTGGGTTGAAAATTGACTAATCCAGCAATTGGGTTGTTTTAAGCAAACATTTAACCCAACCGCTGGGTCAAAACAACCCAATTGCTGGGTTAGTCCATATTCAACCCAACTTGGGTTATTTTTAACCCAGCATTTTTTAGAGTGTAACCATTAAATGAGTAGGTTGTAAATAGTTTTAAGTATAGTACAGTCAGTGTACACTTTATTATGCTGCTTGCTTGTTGATAATGTGTGCAATAGTGTAATTATTTTATTTATGCTTAAATATTTATTTTCAGAATTTATTTTCACCACTGAACTCTTTTTTTCTTCTTGTTCTACCTCACCTGTTTTTACTATTTGTTAAATATTGTTTTTTTTAGTTCAATAAATGTTCCTTTTTTAAATTGTAAATTTTAAATTGTTATCATCATGATCATTGTGTCATTTTTATGATGTAAATTGAGGGAGCAAAAGCAGTATCGGCTCCAAATATCGGCTCAAGAAAATCGTCAGCCCGTATCGGTCATCGGCTAAGGCTGATGAAAAAAAATCGGTATCGGCACTAAAAAATCCATATCGGTCGATCCCTAGTTTGAACATGTATTTGCCATTGGGAACGCAGAGTCATCCAAGAACTCTATTTGTGGCAGTGGTTCCAAGCCAGATGGGGGAAGTGAAGACAGCCCAGTAGCAAACATCAAAACATCTTCCACAGACACAGCAGCCTGGCCTTCTGCAAAGAAAAACAATTCAGATACATAATTAGGGGTTCAAGCTCGAAGAGCTGGATTTTTATTATAAGTTTTACGGCTCTGTAATCACGTGATGGATATAATTTGATAGATATCCTTATACTGAACAAACTTTGCCTCAAGAACTACTGCTGTCAATCAAACTGTTCATAAAAATTCACTATTATCTTAAAAACCAACTTGCACAAACTAGTCCTAGATTTTTTGCCCAATCGCAACCAAACCCGTGCAGTACAATTCTCTGGACACTCTAGATCATTGATTCCCAACCACGTTCCTGGAGGCCCACCAACAGTGCACAACTGCACATTTTGCATTGTCTCCTTTGTCTGACACACCCACATCAGATTTTGGAGTCACTCACAGACATGATGACTTGAATCAGGTGTGTTTGATTGAGGAGACATGCCAAATGTGCACTGTTGGTGGGCCTCCAGGAACGTGGTTGGGAACCACTGCTCTAGATCAATAATTATAAAAAAAAAGTTGAACTTTACCATTTTGGTAGCCATAACAGGGTCATTTAGAAAATGGGCATGGCAAAACACTCAAAAGCCTATAAATCCTAAACGAAAACTCAGAACTTCACAAAAATTGGTGAGCATATGGGACATAACATTGAGACATAAAGAAGCATGCACAATTTCATGGAGATCGAACCATAGGTGGCACTATAACTTTCAAAAAGCTTTGAAAACTATAATTCCTATGGTAAATTGCCTGTAATGGTCTTTTCCTTCAGTGATTAAAGCAGCACTAGGTAGGTTTTGCTCTCGGGGTCCCCCTACAGTTGGGACACAGTATTGTCCTCTACTACTGTCGTAAACTCTGTCATTCTACATCAGGGGATGCATCGCACGTGCATTTATTGACATGACAACCATGATAGCCCTGAACACTGCAGGAGTTCACATGCAGATGTTCTGCTTGCGTCGCGTGTGAAATGTCTTCATCCCAGGTAACGTTACAGTGGCATATGTTTCAGCATGTCATATGAATATCATTTCATGGGTTTTATTTTTTTTTTTCAAATGCCAAATAATCGCGATGCTCACATTTACAAGCCAGCGTCATTATAGTAGCCTAGTCTATTGGTTACCGTTTTACAGAATCTATATGATACTTCAATTCAATGTTTGAGTGGTAGGTAATAACCTTAAATCGTCAATATTATAATATCAAGCTACCCTAGATGAATCTGCAAATTTGAAAAATCGATTTGCATTATAGCTTGAGGCAAGACAAATAAACAAATATCACAGACATGTTAGGTATCCGAAAATATGATTTTGTACGTCTTATGTATTTACTTGCAAGAATGTAGCCCCTCCTCCTTCAGCTCACGCCAACGAGCAAATGCTGGCCCAATGTTGATCCTCGCCCTGCCTTTAATCCGATCACTTTCTCGTTTCCTCTTTTTGCTTTCCTCCGACAAAACCTTTGCTTTCTTATTTTTCTGTGCTGCTTCGGCCATAACTATAACATCCGGCAAACAAATGATAGTTGGGCTCGCACGTCCGAATTTAAGGAAGTGGGGGTCGTGGTGGAAGTGACGTATATGCTGTAAAGCAGTCGAATTTTGTAGTTCTTTTTGTTCTCGGGTTACTACCCGAAACCCGAAGTTTAAAAGTACGATTAAAAACGATACAGACCCCGTCAGGCTATGGCAGACGTGTCATTCAACCTATTGTAAGTCGATGTATCATCACAAGAGTCTTGAAAATATATTATAAAGGTTGAAAAGTTACCTAGTGCTGCTTTAAGGTGGTTACATTATTGCTAAATAAAACTTAATGTCTTTTGATGCTTATGTGCTTAAAGGCCGAAATGCTTGAACCCCGATAAATGCTGCTGTTTTATTTGCCATGTGTTTTCTTAACTAGTTATAAAAACAAATAAACTATCAAACCTTCACAATCAAGGAGATAGTCTGCCCAGTAGCCCATGGTTTGACTTTCTTTAAGTCTTCGATTACTCCCCAAAGGACTATGGTCAGGTTTGATCGTCAAATAGTCGGAATCACGTTGAATATCGAATAATGAATGTGACTATCATTATCTCAATTACTAAAGAAACTCAAGAAAAAAATAAAAGAAACACGCACTAGAAAGGCAGATGTGTTCCTGTAACACATTAGATCCAACCAGAGGGTGTCGCTAAAGTACCAAAACCTCCGACATACATATTTATGTGTATTGTAATAAAAGAACCGAGAAAGAGCATACTGCCTGTCTTGCAACCGTTAACTGCGGCGTGGCGTGAACGATGCAGACTCAGCCGAGTAAAAGTTCTGTATGGAACTCGTTTAATAAAATAAATGCAAACGAAGTTCAGTGTAAACTATGTCAAGGAAAGCTGGCACGGATCGACCACAACCATGCACAACCACCTACGATCAAAGCATGCTTGCACTGGGGTCCATCTACAGGTCAGCAGTCAGTGGCTAGCTTTTTGGTTAGACCACGAAAGTTAGATGCTAAGCGGGCAGAGAAAATGACTATCTTGCTTTCAAAGATGATCGCGAAAGACATGTTACCCATCATTTTCGTTGAAGGGAAGGGTTTTCTGGAGTTCATGGCATTTGTTGAACCGGAGTACACTGTCCCATCTAGAAAGACGGTCACTTCTAGACTGGAGAAGTTTTATGATGATGGTGCATGCGATCTACGCACCCAATTGGCAAACACATACTTGGGTGTGCCTGCTACATCAGGTGCCATCAGAGCGTGTGTTCTCCGCAGCTGGACTAATTGTCAACAGATTGCGCACCCGTCTTCATCCCGAACATGTGGATATGCTCATTTTTTGGAACAAAAATATGGCATAGATAGATTGTGCTAGACTAGACTATGACCACTTACTTTCGTTAATAAAACGAGGTGTTAATAAACGTTCACGTTAGGCTATATTGCCGACAACTGTGTTCCGCTAACCTATAAGACTAAATCATTTTGGCATAGATAGCACATTTTCTTATGAACATTTCATTTTGATAACGAAACTATGGGTGTAAATGTACAACTATTAATAGAGATTGATTTGTTTAAAGAGTTTGATGTCAAGTTCATGTTGTAGTCTCATTCCTGCAGCCAAATCATTAATGCTTGAGGCAACATTACGAGATTATCAGTTTTGAAGACTTGAAGAGGATTTAGCAGTTTTTAATATTGAAAAGGTTATAAACAGTTTCCGATAGGCCATCGTTTCCATAGACTAAAGACTTGTCTAGTTCAGTCATGCAGGATGCGTTCAGTAAAAAAATAAATATATATATATATATAATTTATTTATTTTATTATATATAGATCTGTTTTCGGGCATGTAGGCCTATCTGCCTAAGCCTACTTTGAAATAAATTGATGTTGATGGTACAGTTGTTGTATTAAACAGATTGATTTCATACAAATCATAAAAACCTCTCCGTGTCATTGTGTGTGCGTGTATCCAAGGTGCGTGCGTGCATGTGCGGGTCAATTCTTGATTGACCGATTTTCGAATAATATTTGAATACTTATTAGCGAATATCGAATAGTATTTTTGCCAGAAATGCACATACCTAGTTTGAAGAGTATCTCAAGGTCAAAAGCAGTGAGTTGCTTTTCAGAGTGGCACAGGCCAGCAAAGTTGGGTGTTGCTGCAGTGCAGTCAAAAACTCCAGGGTTGAAAGACCCTCACTGAATCTACAGAGTGAACACAAGCATTGTTTTACTGCTGTGTACTGGCAATTGAATTTAAATTAAAGAAAACTATTAAATATTCTTTTCTCTACAATGAGAAAAATGAGGGGGATGGTTGTGTATAGAACGTCTCGGTTACGTATGTAACCCTCGTTCCCTGAAGGAGGGAACGGAGACATACGTCGGAACTGACCGACGAATTGGGATCTGTCTTCAGAGACCAGTCTACTTCGAGTGTATTAGAAACGAGCCAATTGTATTGGCATGCGGTCCACGCACCGCCCCGCACCGCGGGTAGAAATACGGAAGTGGAGTACCGCATATTGCTTTTCCAACTGAGGAGCCGAATAAGTGACTCGGCCCTTCAGCGGAAGCACAGCACCTGGCGACGGGACGTACGTCTCCGTTCCCTCCTTCAGGGAACGAGGGTTACATACGTAACCGAGATGTTCCCTTTCAGTCGGTCACGTTCGACGTACGTCGGAACTGACCGACGAATTGTGATCCCTACCAACACGCCAGGGATGCTGGCCCTTCCAGCGCCCTGTCTGAGCTCACTGGACCACTCCTATGTTGGAGTGGGAGTCAGGGCTCCCGGCAGGGAAGGTCAGTCACTGCTGTTCCTGCAAGACCCACTCAGCGTGACTACTGGATAACGCTGGGAAGCGTGCCAGTCTCAGGGAGATGGAACGCTGCGGAGCCACGTCCTCCAAGGGAGGAAAGGTGGAATACTCATAAGGACTAACCTATCAGGGTAGTGCAACATATGGCAGTCTCTGGGGTGGATCCAATCTGGTCCCAGGGGGGAAAGAACACACCCAGAGACGAAAGAGCGGGGCTCTGTCAAGGGAAAGACACGGGGCTAGCCGAGTAGGGTAGCAGGTACCGTGGAAATACACATATGGGGTCGCCGTGAGGGGACCAACACATATGGAACCCAGCCTACACACACATTCCACAAGCATACGGGTGCAGGCCTGGCGACAGACGGCCGCAACGTCTGACACCGAAGGGGTGACGGAGGAGCTCGACAGGGTTCACCATTTCTGGGGAACACAACTGGAGAAGATAAACGCATGAATCCGGCCATAGGCGGGAGTGGCGTAGCAAGCCGACACAGGAACGGGCACTTCACGTCTACCGGCCGTTGGAGGCGAGTACACGGGAAGAAACCGGCTCCACACGGAGGCTATAGAATCTAGCGAACGTGTTAGGTGTCGCCCAGCCCGCAGCTCTACAGATGTCTGTCAGCGAGGCGCCTTTTGCCATTGCCCAGGAGGAGGCAACACTCCTTGTGGAGTGCGCTCGCAACCTGAACGGGCAAGGCACGTCTTGCGATTGGTACGCTAAGACGATAGCATCCACTATCCAGTGGGCTAACCTCTGCTTGGAGACACCCTTTCCCTTCTGCTGGCCTCCGTAACAGACGAAGAGCTGCTCTGAGGTCCTAAAGCTTTGTGTCCGGTCAACGTAAGTGCCAAGAGCGCGGACAGGACATAAAGCCAGGGCTGGGTCTGCCTCCTCCGAGGGCAGAGCTTGCAGGTTCACCACCTGGCCCCGAAAGGGAGTGGTAGGAACCTTGGGCACGTATCCGAATTCGAATTCTAGGCACGATTCGTTGACCGAAAGCGCATGCAGGTCACCCACCCTCTTGATTGAGGCCAATGCAGTCAGGAGTACCGTCTTCATAGACAGGATTTTTAACTCAACGGACTGCAAAGGCTCAAAAGGAGGGCCCTGAAGTGCTCTGAGCACCAGGGCTAAGTCCCAAGAGGGTAGCGAGATAGAACGAGGAGGATTTAGTCTCCTCGCACCTCTGAGGAACCTGACGATTAAGTCGTGCTTCCCTAAGGATTTACCTTCAACTACATCGTGATACGCCGCTATTGCTGTGACGTACACTTTCAGGGTGGAGGGAGACAGCCTTCGCTCCAACCCATCTTTTAGGAAAGAAAGCATAACATTAATCGAACACTTTCGGGGGTCTTCGCGAGAAGGACACCACTCAACGAACAGGTTCCACTTCAGAGCATAGAGGCGCCTCGTAGAGGGGGCTCTAGCTGAAGTGATGGTGTCTACCACTGCCTGTGTCAGGCCACCTAGAACCTCCGCGTCCCGTAGGGACCAGACATAGAGTTTCCAGAGGTCTGGACGCGGGTGCCATAGAGTGCCCCCTCCCTGAGAAAGAAGGTCCTTCCTCAGGGGAATTGGCCAGGGTGGGGCTGTCGCGAGGAGAGTGAGTTCAGCGAACCAGGTCCCGTTGGGCCAGTAGGGCGCAACTAGCAAGACCTGCTCCTCGTCCTCCCTGACCTTGCACAGTCTGTGCTAGAAGGCTCACTGGGGGAAACGCATATTTGCGTAGGTCCCGGGGCCAGCTGTGCGCCAGTGCATCTGCCGAGGGTACCCCCGTTCAGGGAATAGTACCACTGGCAATGGGACGAGTCCGGAGTGGCAAACAGGTCTACCTGTGCGGCTCCGAAAAGGTCCCATATCAGCTGGACGCTCCGGGGGTGGAGTCGCCACTCTCCCGGAAGTGGACACTGACGAGAGAGCTTGTCGGCTGTCTGGTTCAGCGCACCAGGGATGTGAATGGCACGAAGCGACCTCATATGCTTCTGACTCCACAGGAGGAGGTGGCGGGCGAGTTGGAGCATGCGACGGGAGCGCAGACCACCCTGACGGTTGATGTACGCAACAGCCGCAGTGCTGTCCGTGCGGACCAGTACGTGTTTGTGCTGAAGCAGCTTCTTGAAGCGACTTAGCACAAGACGTACTGCCATTAACTCCAGGCAACTGATATGCCAATGCAGCTGGGGCCCCGTCCACAGACCCGAGACTGCCTGCCCGTTGTACGTGGCCCCCCAACCCGTGGCTGAGACAGACAGAGGACAGAGTTTGCTCTTCTCTCGGTTGACCCGAAGGCCCAACAGGCTGAGGTGACGGAGCACCAGGTCCCTGTGTTCGCACAACTGCTCTCGAGACTGGGCAAGTATAAGCCAGTCGTCGAGATAGTTGAGGATGCGAACGCTGCGTTCTCGGAGTGGAACAATGGCTGCCTCCGCGACTTTCTTGAAGACGCGGGGCGACAGGGACAGCCCGAAGGGCAAGACTTTGTACTGATATGCCTTCCCCTCGAAAGCAAAGCGTAGGAACGGTCTGTGTCGAGGGAGAATAGAGACATGAAAGTACGTGTCCTTCAGGTCGATCGCTGCAAACCAATCTTGGGGACGGATGCATTTGAAAATGCGTTTCTGCGTTAGCATTCTGAACGGAAGCTTGTGCAGGGCCCGATTCAGAACAAACAGGTCCAAGATTGGCCGTAACCCACCGCCTTTCTTGGGTACAATGAAGTAGGGGCTGTAGAACCCCGACTTCATATCGGCTGGAGGACGCGGTCGAGCCGGTTCCTTCGCCAGTAGGACATCGATCTCTGACCGCAAGACATGGGCATCGCTGCTCCGCACGGAGGTGAAGAGGATGCCCATGTACTTGGGAGGCCAGTACGCGAACTGAGTCGCGTAGCCGAGTCTGATAGTACAGATGAGCCAGCGAGACGGTCTGGGGGCTCTAGCCAGGCCCCCAGAAGCCGTGCAAGCGGGATCAACGGCACTATAGACGTACCCGGGGTGGGGCAGCGAGGTGGAACGTTCAGACCCAACCCGGACGGCCCGGAGGCGACCCGGAGTGGTGTCTGATCGTTCCAGGGTGGGGCAGTGTGTGGGAGAGAAGGCCCGGGGGCGTCCTCTAGCCTCACACCGCCCCCTGGCGAAGAAGAGAGGGAAAGCCAGGAGTGGCAAGGCCCGGGGGCGTCGCACACAGCCGGCTTGAGCCTCTCTGGGCCCAGGGACAAAGGAAACTGCTCTGAGAACGTGGGTACCGCTGGACTCCGGAGAGCCAGCGGCAGGACCGAAGCCGAAAAATATATTCTCCCCCCGGTCCTCCTCCGGGGGAGGGAGGGGTGCGGACACCGACTCCCTGAGCAGTTCCCCTCTTGCTGGGCTGCCCGTTTCAGGGCCGCTTGCCCTTGTGCTTTCCAGCGGACTTTGCGGGACCCTGGACGGGTTGGGCGCCTCCCTTGCACCCGGCCACCTGCTGCCTGGGTGGAGGCTGCTGCTTGGCGGACGCAGGGAGACACCCTCGGCGACAAGCAGATGAAGGTGCTGCGGACGACAACTGGGTGGAGGCATCAGCTGGTCGTCATGGCAGGAAGTTTTTTTTTTTTTAACTTTGTCGGGCTCACGCATATCTGCCAGGTTAGCCCCAGCTTTCTGGACCACTAGTGTGGACATCGCCTGACCCAGGGAGCGTGCAGTGACTTCCGTCACCCGGAGGGCAAGGTCCATCACAACACGCAGTTCCTGCATAACCCCTGGGTCGGGACTACCCTCGTGCATGCAGGACAGAGGGCAGTGAGAGAGGGAAAAAACTTAAACATTATGGCCCTTTTGGCGTTCCATATTTTGGCACCAAATAGTTCCACACTGCTAAGTTTTTCCAATGCACATCCGGGCAGCCACCCCAGAAAGCATGCCTGTCAACTCTGAATCTGATTCAGCATGAGCACACTATTATAGTGGGAAACTCAGCATTATCATTTCCAGCGCATAACAGCCCTCTCTCCGATGCAGCAATTGACATCTGTCCTCCGCCAGAGCCCCAAATGAAACGCTAGGTCCCCCCTTTTTTCAAAAAAGGACCAGCAATCCCATCCGTAAGCTACCAGCAGGCATGTGGGACAATGAGCGTGGCCGTCCGACTTGACGGCACACGGCGCGCTGAACACTCAAGCCTCCAAGAAAGAGGCACGGTGAACAACGCGCCGACGTGGTCATGTTCTCATAAGGTAACATGAACCACCCACGAACAAAGTCTCAGCATGCTTGTGATGCGATAGAGGAGTGGGGGCCCACGGGGAATGTACCCGGCGGGGAAGCCCCACTATAATCCTCAGGCCACCAAGACTTATTAGCCAAAGTAGACCTTTTCCGGTGCACCAGAAAAGGAATTAGATCGGGGAATAAGCAATGGGACTCAACCCCGTTTGAGGTATCACAGTCTCGACCGCGCACCAGAGGACCGAGTGACGCGCTGGGTTGCCGTGGCAACCCCCGCTGTCAGCCGGCGCCAGACGGCACACAGCGCGCTGAACGCTCAAGCCCGAACAACGCGCCGACGTGACCACGTTCTCCTGGGAGAACGCGGATCACCCATGAACGCAATCTCACATGTTTATATGCGAGAGAGATCGTGGCCGTCAAATGAGGACAGGAAACAACCGCATCCAGAAACACACGGTTTGAAAGACATCGTGAAAAACGCAGGGTCAAACCGTGTTGCTCTTTTTAGAAGGAAATGCTCTTTTAGAAGTGCTGAAGCACTCAGGGAGATGACCGCGGCTCACAGCAGTCCGATTGCAAGCCTGCGTGTGAGCACTCAAGAACGGAAACGCCCAGCCAACCAACACAGGAACAAGTGTATGTTGCAGCGGCCGCTCGCTGACTCGCGCCGTCACACCAGCACCCAAGTAAGAGAGCGATCCTCCTCGAGACTCGTTTAAACACTCTTCGCAGAAGCAGCTTGATACAGCAAACCGTTCGGCTCCGAAGTTAAAAGCAATATGCGGTACTCCACTTCCGTATTTATACCTGCGGTGCGGGGCGGTGCGTGGACCGCATGCCAATACAATTGGCTCGTTTCTAATACACTCGAAGTAGACTGGTCTCTGAAGACAGATCCCAATTCGTCGGTCAGTTCCGACGTACGTCGAACGTGACCGACTGAAAGGGAACCCTATTTTTGCGTAGCACATAAAAAGTGAATTGTTACAAACTAAGTATTACACACAGAAACAGAAGACTGGAATGACACAAACAGCTGGGTGGCTTGAGCACTTATACGGTGCCTTCAGAAAGTCTACACGCCCCATGCACTTTTTAAAAACTTTGTTGTGTTATAGATTCAATTTAAAACCGTAATAAACTGTTTTTTAGAAATTGTAGCAAATTTAATTAAAACTGTTTTTTATGTTTTCAAAACAAAGCATCATGAAGCTTCGAAGCGTTATGAATCACTGAGCCGAATGATGATTCGGATCGCGTGTCAAACCGCCAAACTGCTGAAATTTGGCGATTCAAACTGCTGAATCGACTCAGTGATTCATAACGCTTCGAAGCTTCATGATGCTTTGTTTTGAAATCGTCATCACTATGTAATTCGTTATTTAGGGTTTTTTTGCGCACAAAAACTATTATCGCCGATTCATAAAGTTATTTTAGAACCACTGTAGTGAGATGGACTTTGTAACGACGTCTTTAGTACCTTTTAAGGGTCTTGATAGTGAACCGTGCCATTGAGCCAATGGAGGACTTTCAGAGCCATCAGATTTCAACTAAAATATCTTAATTTCTGTTCCGAAGATGAACGGAGGTCTGACGGGTGTCGAACGACATGAGGGTAAGTAATTAATGACAGAATTTTCATTTTTGGGTTAACTAACCCTTTAATATAATCAGTAATTGAGTTCATACAAATTTTTCACTTATATTCCATTTAGTAAATATTATGTTTAAACAAAGCACTTCAAAAGGGAGATGACTCTATACTTAGCAAAATAAAGAGCACTGCGTTTAGATGTATATCTTCAGCAAGAGCATGTTGAATACGGCTGTATATGCATACAAAATATATTGCAAATACACTGTAAAAAAAGAAAAGTTGACATAACTTAAAATTGTAAGGCAACTTGCAGCTCAGCTTTTTAAAGTTTACTCAACTTTTAAACAGTAGTTCACTTAAATCAATTAACTGAGTAAGGTCACATGTCTCCCAATTTAAGATATTTTGTTCAGCTGGTTGAGTTATAGTTTTTTTATTTTGTGTTGAATTTTTTTATTTTTTTATGTCACCATCATGGTGATCAGTGTCTGTTTCTTTAGTTGGGCAGTTTGATGACTTTTTAATGTTAGTGTTTGTCTGGCTGCTGTAACTGAGTTTGCTATGGCAAGAAAAGCAAGAGAAAACACATTCAGACGCTGTCGGCTGATCGGTGATAAGAATATAATCATTGTGTAGTAGCTTATTTTCACTGATTTTATGACTGAATTTAATATGAGCAATATACTATATATTAACTTTGTTTTATTGTGATTCTAGAAAAGACCCAGCACAGATTTAATCGGAAAAGCTGAATAAGGTTTAAAACAGATTGTACACGTGTCCTCCTGTGAGATTTACTTCCACAGACATCAAGAAAATCAGGCTTTGAATTTCAACAATGGTGACTTGCTTCATGCCGCAATGCATTCTGAGAGCCATGGATGAGCTTTGCATAATGCACCCATTGTTGCAACTTTTATGCTTGTTAATATGCATTTACAAATAGAATTTACAATTAATACTAGGTTGGTCCAACGATTGTTGAACAAACTTCTTTTCACTGGTTTAGTCAACTTTTTTGCATTTAATTGTCCAGTTAACTAAAACAAACAAACTAAATTTTTGTGAGTTGGATGTTTTACAGTGTATAGTGTGCTATTGATGAATACCTAATTACATTACAAGAAAAATACGTAAATTGCCTCATTCACTTACATCCCAGGGTGTTCTGATCGTTTTGAGAAAATACCCTGCGCTGTGCTGTTTCTCTCGGCTGTGGGTAGAAGGGATGTGTTTTATTAACGTCTACACCTACCCCAACCCTAAACCTAAATAATGCAAATACAGTCATTTGTTCTTCAGGGTGACAAACAGGATGCAATATTGATGTGTGCATGCCCAGTAAGCCCTGGTAGAACAATCTATAGCTGTATCCCTTCTAATCCCAACCGTTTCTCTAACTCACTCTCTCGTTCAGGCAAATTACCATGAGCTACAACTTGTTGTGAGCATGCCTGAGACTGAGCAGAGGAGAATAAATGGTGCTCTCAGAAAATCCTATACTGAGGAACACAGTTTCTTATAACTTTGTGTTAGGAGTGGGACCAATAGTCTTAGTGATGGGAGAAACAAAGCTTTGAATCAATTCAACCAATTGCATCACAAAATGATTCACTGTTTCAAAGTGTTCGAAACTCCACACGCTGGTGATTCCTGCTGGTCAGAACAGTGTAAAAGCGATAAACGCTCAGGCCAAACATGCATAAAAACAGCTTTTATAAACGCATTGAAAATGCTTTATTTGAAAGTAAAATGAAATTAACTAATCATCTAATAAGATTAAATAGCAAGTGTCTGTGTAATATATGTTCTTGTATCAAGTTTCAGGGCTTGCTCAGCTAAACAGGCCAATAAAAGACTATTAACGACTATTATTTCTTTAAATTATACTAATGTCTAATCTACAAATGTATAAAACTGATCAGAGATCAAGTTAAAACCATAGACACTTGTTCAATTGCAGTAAATCCGCATGATTCATGGCTTCACAGAGATCATTGCCCATCAGCGGTGAACCATTATCATTTTGAAACGTTTGAAACAGTTATGACGTAACGAAGCCTAATTTCATGAAATCATGTGACTTTGATACATCCCCGAAACACTGATTCGAAACAAAAGATTTGTAAAGGTTTCGAAGCTTCATGAAGCAGTGTTTCGCTGCTTAAAGGGGGGGATGGTGTAATGCTGTTTCATGCATACTGAGTTTTTTTCACTGTTAAAGACTTGGATTTCCTAAACATGCACAAAGTTTCAAAAATTAAGTTGGACGTTTGATGGAGTATTTCTATGTCGGAAAGTTTTTTTTCCAAGTATGGGTCTGCGTGACGTCAACAAGGGGGAAATTTCCCTGAAAGGGCGCGCGCGCACCCACCCGTCGACCAGAGTGAGAGAGCGAAAGCAGTACGCTCATCAAAACGCTTTTCGTGGGAAGTCGTTGGCTGCGCTGCACAGGTCACAGGACTTCAAGAAATCAACAATGTCACATTTTGTTGTGAGGGTAAGACAACCCTCACAGAGAAGAGTGTTTTTTGGTAAAGGGCATTTGTACACTCTAAAAAAAAAAAGGTTCTATATGGCACCAAAAATAGTTCTTGGCTCGTAATCATAGGGGAACCTTTTTTAGTGCTATATAGCACCATTTTTGGTGCTTCAGTGGTTCTTCAGCGGTTCTTCAGAGGTTCTTCACCGGTTCTTCAGAGGTTCTTCACCGGTTCTTTGACTAAGGTGCTATATAGCACCTCTGAAGAACCACTGAAGCACCAAAATTGGTGCTATATAGCACTAAAAAAGGTTCCCTAATGATTACGAGACTTTTTTTTTAGAGTGTATTAAGCCCAATTTATACTTCTGCGTCGAGTGTACGTGGCACGATGGCATCGACAGTCATCAAAGTAATCCATGTGACTCCAGTGGTTTAACCACAATTATATGAAGCGACAAATGTGCTTTGTTTTGCAGCAGCAAAAAAAAAAAACCCTTTATTAACAAAATATTAATCTTCAACGCACGTTCATGAATGCCTGCTCTCACGTCTTCACCTATGCATGCGTCACGGTGTTCTCGTGAACCTGCGTTAAAGAGTCATATTTTGTGAGTAAAGAGCTTTTACTCACAAAATCACTCAAGTCAAATATACTAAATGAAACAAGTTAATATCACTCAGAAAGTTCCTTGCACTTTGCAGAAAACAAATGAAAAACTCAAATAAAAACTCAATAAAAGGAGAGTAAATGCTGAACTGAAGTTTTATTTTGTGTTTTTGCACATAATGGTATAGAAGAGATCTGTTAGTGTTTAATGTTCTGTTGGGATTTAAAGGGTTTCTGTTGAGTTTTGTGTGTCACCATTGTGTTGAAGAGTCTGTGCTTCAGTCCAGGAGAAGACCATGAAATGATGAATAGTAATGTAAACGGCATTTGTGGAGGGGGTACTACATGTTAACAAGGGGGAGAAAACTTCATGCATTTTCCCCCCACATATCTCAATCCTCGGTTTCCTGCGGTCTGGGACAACCCTGTTAGCCTTGAATATTAATTGCATAAAACATCTCGGTTACACTTTATTTTAAGGAGTCTTTGTTACACTGTAATTATAAATTTAAGTACTGAGTAATATTAAGTGACTACATTACTACAGGATTTGGTTTGGTTTGGGGTTAGTTGCATGTAATTATGTATAATTTATAGTTATTACAATAGTAACTAACTACATGTGTAACAAGGATACTGTAAAATAAAGTGTTACCAAAATCTCTACATTCACATGTTTTACTCTGGCAAAGGAGGAAAACACTGTACACCAGATATCAATTTACCTGCCCAAGCAACAGAAAGCATCGTTCAAATCGCAATTTACATTCTGCATAATCTGCAACATTTTTGGTCTAATCTGATGTGGACAGCTTGTCTAAAATGTGTGTATTCCCGCATGAACATTTAGTGAACAGTGACCTATTCTTTCTCAGAGTTGTGTAGGTCTACTTTTGCCATTAGTTCAATCCACTTGATTCGAGAACTGATTGAACTATGTCAATCTTTTTTATTATTATTCAGTCAATTCTCTTAGAAGAAAATTGCACCTTATTTAATCATATAAAAAAACAGCAACAGATTGAGGATATTTTTTACAATATTATGTTGGGATCGTTTTTCATTTTGGGACCAACAGTTTTTATACATTAATGTCACCATTACAATAAATAATAACTGTGGATTTACCTGCCTGGATACATCACTACTGTAAACACAGGGAAATACTAATCAGCACTTGAAGACGTAGCAGAAAGATTTTTTCATACTTGAACACTTCTATAAAATTAATTCTCTCAACATTTATTTTTATTGAAATGCACACTAGGGCTGTGCAATTAATCGAATTTCGATTTCGATTTCGATTTTGCCTCCCAACGATCACCAAAATAGTACAATCGAGAAAAAACGATTATTTTGCCATGTTCAGTTTTGCAAGAACACTCTTATTTTGTCTTGCGTTCTGAATGAAACGCGCACGCGCTCATCCGCCCCTCCCGAAGCCACAAACTTTCTCAGATCGTGAGTCTCGTGTGCATATCATCCGCTGGAATTTAAAAACTCGGCGCGAGTAAAGATGGCAGAAGGAGGGCAGTTACAGCAGCGTTTGGTGAGCAAAAAAGGCTAAACCAACTCCGTTGTCTGGGAACAGTTTGGCTTCGAGGAATCAGACGACGAGCAGAAACATGCTACATGCAAGATTTGCTACATGGCAGTGGCTGCGACGCAAGGAAACACCACGAATTTGTTTAACCACTTGAAAATTAAACTGAGTGACCTATGACAATCTAAATTAAAGAAACAAAAACTGACTAGAGCAGGGGTGCCGTGTAAACGTCCTTTTTTCCCCTCATATTTTTCAAAAAATTCTCTTTGTAAACTTTGTTTAATGCATGCGAGTGTTGCCGTATGTTTGAATATGACCAGTCGTTTTCACCGTCATCACCCGGGTTTAGTGCCAGAAGACGCGAATGAGAAGACGCGCGCGCTGTGAGAAAATGTGCGTCTCTCAGCGCGCAAATATTGAGTTCTCTTTCAAGTCTTGCTCTTGAACGGACTAACTCACACAAAACGTATGTCAACATATCCATCTTGATGAGTACCCTAGCAGACATAGTCTGTATATGCCTTAAGTGAACTTTATACAGTCGATAAAGACGACGCATATCCGATCCGGATTGAATAGCTTTTGTAAGTTTAATAGGATTCATCTTTAATTTATGCACTCAAATATGCAATGTTATTTTACATTTGATACATTTCTGTACCTGAAAACTAATGTTAGACGTACCTGAAAAGCATATCTAGCCGAACCATATTGTTGATCTTATTTATTTGTGGTTATCATTTTTACGTGAATACTTTTATACTTTGATTTGAATATATGTTATATTATTTATTTTAATAGTTCAAAAAGTACAACAAATGTTACAATTTCAATTGAATTGTTGAAAGGTGTATTTTTAATAAATACAACACATTCCCAAAGTCATGTGAAATAATCGTGTTACATAATCGTGATTTCAATATTGACCAAAATAATCGTGATTATGATTTTTTCCATAATCGAGCAGCCCTAATGCACACACAGTACATAAACTAACAATTCAGACACTTTCCAAATGGATTTGTTTGTTTTTACAAACTGCAAACATTACATAAACATATTTGCATAGATTTCAATTTGGCACCGCCAATTCTCCTACTTCAATGTATGTACATACCCTGAGACATTATCAAAAACACGAACATAAGCAGATCCATTTTCAGTTGTAAAAATGGTCTTCGAGTCATTGAAAGTAGTAACAGCCATAAAACATGACGCCTGATACAGATGCAAAAGCCACATAAACATTTACAAAACATGTTCAACTCTGTCATACTTAACTCATAAATACTCAAAAATGAATATACACATCTTTATACTATGCCACATTTACATAAGAGCAGTACCGAAATGTAAAACGCCTCGGTTTATGTATATAACCCTTGTTCCCTGAGAAAGGGAACAAGCACTGCGTCGGAACGACGATTTGGGGATGCTCCCTTAGCAACAGCGTGTCTGAAGTATGAATGAAACTATTCCAATCCTGATTGGTGTTGCGTCATGACGTAGATGTGACGGCATACCCGGAAGATACATAAGGGGAGCCGACGCATAGTAACGGCAATTATCGCGATGAAGCATGCGCTCCAGGCATGCCGAGGTGTGGCGACGAGATGCAGTGCTCGTTCCCCTTCTCAGGGAACAAGGGTTATATACATAACCCGAGCCGTTTGCTTTCGAGGTAACTCGCACTGCGTCGAAACGACGATTTGGGAAACGAGTACCAACTAGGCCACACAGAGGGTAGCGCCTGCCCTAGTGTGAAGCCGGAGACCGGGCACAACTAGGACTGGAGCACCCTAGCGCCAGGCATCGCATGGAGGTGCAAGCACGTAGCCCACCCTAGGATGTAAGATGGCCTTAACTCCGCCAGGAGCAAACTCAAAGCAAATCGGCGTCACCGCCAAGGCCTGGAGGTCCCCCACTCTCCTCAGAGAAGTGATAGCTAAGAGAAAAGCCACCTTAAGGGTCAGGTTCTTTGCCTCAGCCGACTGCAGCGGCTCAAAGGGGGCCTCAGCCAACCCTTCAAGAACCACTGCCAGATCCCAGGTTGAAACTCTGGAACGAGCCGCAGGCCTCATCCTCCGAGCCCCACGGAGGAACCGTACAACCAACTGGTGCCTACCCAAAGGCCCATCACCCAAAGGAGTGTGGAAAGCCCCAATGGCAGCCACGTACACCTTGAGTGTGGACGGGGTAAGACCTGCAGAGAAGCGATTTTGGAGGAACTCCAGCACTGAAGCCACTGGGCAGTTAACTGGGTCCACCTCACGCTCCCTGCACCAAGTGGAAAACACATTCCACTTAAGGCTGTACAGTCTCCTGGTGGAAGGAGCCCTGGAGCTAAGCAAGGTCTCGACCACATCTGCTGACAGTCCAGCCTCTAGGTACCGGGCCCCCTCAGTGGCCAGACCCAGAGGTCCCAAAACTCTGGGCAGGGGTGAAATATTGTGCCCTCTGCCTCAGACAGCAGATCCCTCCTCAGACGGACCTGCCATGGGAGACCGTCTAGCAGTGCTACATTGTTTGAGAACCATACCCGGGTCGGCCAGCAGGGTGTTACTAAGAGTAGGCTGATCCCTTCTCGGCTGACCCGCTCCAAGACTCCCGGGAGCAGAGTGATAGGGGGATATGCATACAGACGCAGCCTCGGCCACGTCTGCATCACTGAGAGAAAAACCCCAGTGGACAGCGAGACGACTCTCGAGACGCAAACAGCTCCACTCACACTGGGCCGAATCTCTTGCACATGGCCTCCACCACCTCTGGGTGGAGTCGCCACTCCCTTTGGCTCAGCCCCTGCCTCGACAGGACATCTGCTCCCTGGTTTTGATCCCTGGGGACATACATCGCTCTGAGAGACGACAGTTTTCCCAGGGACCACAGG
Source organism: Gobio occitaniae (assembly GCA_033150135.1). Taxonomy (NCBI): domain Eukaryota; kingdom Metazoa; phylum Chordata; class Actinopteri; order Cypriniformes; family Gobionidae; genus Gobio; species Gobio occitaniae. The sequence goes on from JARQWZ010001114.1 coordinate 252,971, forward strand.
AGGGTCCGGTGAGCCAATCTGCATATAGGGCGCGACCTCAGACCCCCCTGATGATTCAGATACGAAACTACAGACGTATTGTCTGTTCGTATCAGGACATGGCGGCCGCGGAGGTCCGGGAAAAAACTCCTCAGAGCTCAGAGACTGCCAGCCTTTCCAGGCAATTTACGTGCCAGGAGGAATGCCGGGTCTCCCACGGACCTCTCGCAAAGCGGCCATCCATGACCACGTCCCAACCAGTGAGGGAGGCATCAGATGAAACGGTTTCCCGGCAACATGATGCTCCCAGCACTGGCCCCTGGGACAGGAACCAAGGTCTCTTCCATATGAAGAGGGAACGAAGGCATCTGCCCCTTCGTTCCTTCGTCCCCCTTACCCTGATCATACAGAATGGTTTTCCCCTCGAGGAAAACCCCCTGATTCCCAGCCACCACTGTAGGGGTCTCGTGCAGCAGGCCAAGAGATATTCTGTTGGACACAGCCGCAATGAGCCCCAGCAATCCTTAAAACTGCTTCACAGTGATGCTGTGGCCTAGCTTCATTTTATAGACCACCGCCCGTATGGCCTCTATACGCGCGGGAGACACTTGTGCCCACAACGTAGCGAATCCCATACGACTCCCAGGAACATGGTTCTCTGAGAAGGCGTCAACACGCTACTGCGTGTAGAGTCTCAACCCCAAGCACTGAGAGCAGCCAAGGACGACACCTCAATGCCGAACTGCTGCTACTCGCGACTGGGCCAGTATGAGCCCAGTCGATGTAGTTCAGCACACGGATGCCCCAGAGACTCAGTTGGAGCCAGAGCTGCATCCATGCACCCGAGAACGTGCGAGGGGAAAGCCAGGCCATATGGAAGAACCCGATATTGGTACGCTTCGCCCCCGAAAGCGAACCTCAGGAACTTCCTATGACACAGAAGGATGGATACATGGAAGTATGCGTCCTCTTCAGATCCATCGTGACAGACCAGTCCTCAGACTGGATCTGAATCACGATGGATGAATTGTAAGCATCTTGAATCTGAATCTTCTCAGAGAATGATCCAAGTACCTCAGATCTAAAGTTGGACACAACTCGCCATCCTTCTTAGGAATTATGAAGAACCGGCTATAGAACCCGGACTCCCTGTCTGGCGGAGGAGCACGTTTTGTGGCCCCCTTACCAACAGGGAGTGAACTTCCTGTTCCATTACCCGAACCTGCCCAGGAGGCTGGCTTCGAGTGTCCACTGAGCCTCACTCATGACCCCCTGAAGCGGCTGACCGGCAGGGAGAATTCGAGAGTGATTCTCAGTGCGCGAACGCGTTCGCTGCCATCCGCAGGTCTCTCTAGAGGCAGATGGAGCAGCGTGCGTTCGCAGGAAATCGATGTGGCCCGAAGCGTACTAGACGGCGGGAGCACAACATCGATTCCCAAAAACTCCACAGGGGAGGCGACCTCGATCGCTCCTTCCCGTGAGAGGGGGCTGGTCAGCAGTAGCCTCATCTAAGGGAGCAGCTTGACAGGGCCACAACAACTAGGGCGGACACTGCAAATAGCAATTGCTGGAAACTGATGTGTCCCGCAGGCCACAAGGCGGCGAGAACAACATCAACTTCCTGAGGACTCCAAGGAGGAGCAAACCTCACAATGCATGAAAGCAGCCCCCTCAGGAACTGCCCATGCATGTTATGCTCCCACTCTTAGATGAAAATTTAGACAAATGACACACACTTTGGATGACAGGCTGATTTAAAATATCTAACTTATCAAAGTCAGATAAAAATGCCATTTAATTCCTCAGAATTAAATTCTACCATAATCACCCAACACGTGCAACCTGGTCTGAATGTTAGGCTGAATAAAAATATCTAACTCCTCAAAGTCAGATAATATTCCATTTGAATTCCTCAGAATTAAATGCAGCCATAATCACCAGATGATACTGATTAAATAAATATTTATACAGTCTCCTAATCTACACGTTGCCTCAGCAATGTGAGATTCCACAGTTATAATACAATTGGCTTTCCTCCCTCGAGAAGAAAGTCAACAGGCGCGAGGCTGAAACACCCGAAAAGCGCACGGCTGTACGCGTCGAGATATTTCTCAATGAAAACAGCCAGCACCCTCAGGAGCTGACTGCATGCCTCGCACCCAACCAGTATCACATGCACACCGATCACGTGTGTCACTTTAATTGCAGACCCGTAACATGCGCGCTGCCTCGGCAACGTGAGATTGAATCTTGCATTAAGAAGTGGCAAGCTCTCGTTATAACTTCAACTGCCCCGATGCTGAGCACGTCTAATTCCTCAGAACCAGACCGCTCAAGCATCGGATCCTCCAGGGAGAACATCTGAACTGTCAGACGAAGACTGGGAAGATGCCTCAGCAGTCCCAAATCTCACTGACACGTCCATCTGTGAGCCCCATGACCGGCATCGCCCCGATCACGGGGCTCACGAGGCTGGCCGGCCTCATTGAATACGGCCAGCCGCGAGCGAAGCACCCTGGGCGGCAGCTTATCACAATAGCCGCAGGCAGCTTCCTCGAAAGCCGCCCTAGCGTGCTGCACGCCCAGGCACTGTCCACAAAGCATATGTGTGTCCGTGCCTGACATATAACAGGGACAAGGGTGCACACACAACGCTATTATTGAGTCGCCATACTTTCTTTTATAAATATATTATTTTTTCTGACAAACAACACCAAATAGACAGACAGTTTTGTAAACAGAGCGCTATGCTGAAGAGCGATAATTACCGTTACTATGCGCCGGCTCCCCTTATGTATCTTCCGGGTATGCCGTCACATCTACGTCATGACGCAACACCAATCAGGATTGGAATAGTTTCATTCATACTTCAGACACGCTGTTGCTAAGGGAGCATCCCCAAATCGTCATTCCGATACAGTGCGAGTTCCCTCGAAAGGGAACTACTTTAGTTTGAACTACCGCCACAAAAAAAAAGGATGAAATGATTACGTTTGAAATGATTGAACCAATATAAAACTATCCAAGTAATTTGCAACAAAATGCAACACATTATGAAGTCTTCAGTCTCATTTTGTTGCTTTTTACTGGAAGAGTCTCATTAGAGTGAAACAGGAGAGACGGGTGCAGACAGATTCTCCATTTCATGAGTCTCTGCTGTGTTCTGATTGTGTGTAGATCTGCATTTGAAAACACAACAGATTTAACATTCATATACAGTTGAATATACTATATATAAATACATACATGAGAGCAGCATTGAATAAAAATATGAACTTACTCAGTTGTAAGAATCTTCCCTATGTGACAGGAGACAGAGAGAGAAAGTGATTTCAAATTAAAATAGATGAGCAAAATCAGAATCACAGCAAGTCAATCAGACTCTGTAAGGAGTAGGTGAATGTTTGTCTAAATTTACCAGCATTGAACCTTTCAGTAACTGTTTGCATCTGTTACAAATCAGCATTATAGATGTTGGCAAATAAACCAGTGACCCATCATCAGCCCTGTTCACTGTGAAATTGATCGACCGATATATAGTGTTCCCGATATTTAAGCATTTTCCCATAAATGGGTTTCGGTTTTGAAATATCGGATTCACCGATAAATGGCGCCATCTTGTGGACGTTTTGAGAATTGCGCGCAAGACCGCCATTAAAGCACTGCGTCTGAGGGGAGATAAGTCAACAACGGTGTTCAAAGGTAAAATAACTTGCATCCCTTAATTAATAAATTTTATTTAACATAACAGCCAGTAATGCACAAATAAGATGTTATGAGATGCTACTATGTAGTTATGTAGTTTAAACTAAAAATAGTAATCGAAATAATAAAGCTCTGTAAAAATGAATTATTAGGCCTATGACGTTCTGTGTAAACGCAGATGAAAACAGCACTCTCAGGTATTTCATAATCTAGACCGACAAAAACATTATTAATAATTCTGATAACGTGCCAGATGAGATGGACTCTATAATAGCGAATGATGTATTCACAGTTTTGTTTATTGTTCTTACAATTTTGCATATTCCAGAGAATATTCCCTCTTTAGTCTATTAAACACAGAAACCTTTTAAAACTGTAGTTTAAAACTAATGCTGATATTTATGCTTATATTTATTGATAGACTCACCTCTCATTTATTTATGTTCTCCATTTGAAAACATTGGACTTTGTAAATGTACTTAGCCTGTTGTTAATATGCTGTAGTTATAAATAAAAAGATGCATCAGCATTAATGTTAAAAAGACTTTGCACTGTATTTAAAAAATGCACTCTTTCAGACTATTAATTGATGTAGAAGTGTGTTTTGTTCTGTAAGGGAGTGAAATAAGTAAAAAGTTCAGTTCAGTTGTTCAGTTCAGTTGCTATAATTGTAAAAACAGAAATAACACAATAATAAATATTGGTTCTATATATCGGTTATCGGCACATAAACATGCAAATAATCGGTAATAAAAAATCAATATCGGTCGATATTTAATTTTGACAAAAAAAAAACAAAAACCTCATGGATAATAATAACATTCCTGCATTTGAGTCATAATTTATAATGTGAACTGCTGGAACATTTGACAATCAGACAACTCTGTCTCCTTTAACAAAGATTTTAGTCTATCTCTCCCTGGCACAAAAAAGGCACAAATAAAAAAATGAAAAAGATACTTACAGAAAGCATGCAGCAGCCAATAACAGGCAAAAACACATTCGGAGGGGAAGACGACGACTCTGAGATCCTTCATGAAACGCTCACCGTTCCCTAAGAATTCAAATTATAGAAAAACATTGAAGACAAATGTTAGTAGTTGAACAATGTAACCGTGCCATGTACGATTCATTTTCAGCATGTTTTTTGTGTGTGTAATTAGATAAAACTGTGTGATGTTAAAAGATCTCTATAATGTAATATAATATTTTAGATATGTACTCACGAGCTTTCAGGATCAGTTCTGCTGTCAGTGTAACAGAGCTCAACAAAACAAGACCAACTGCTCCAAACATGTACACGACTTCATTACAGAGATGCACTGTAACACAGACACACACAACAAACATCAAACAATCAAATACTTCCATTCATTAAGCAAATCTCTTGTCAATGCAATATTAAAGAGTATATGTATATAGACACTTATTTAGGATATTAGGATGCAGCAGTGAGTAATTACATGCATTTGATCCTTGTTGGCTCGTCTCAGTCTGCTGTCGTCGACTCTTTTGTCTTAAAAGTTTTGCCACTGTTAAAACAAAACTGAAATCTGATTCAAAAGTCAAATGGATGAGCAGAGAATATGGATTTATCCAGGGATCATATCTATTCTAGTAATAACAAAATACAATAACAAAAGTAATAACAAATATACAGTGAAAACAAAACAATTATAAAATGAATCAAGAAGGCCTAACTTAAGACGTGTTTTTTTTGCCGTTAAGTAATGCAGCAAATACCAGTAAACTGTCTACCGCAAAACGTATTGATTCATGTTGCATGATTTATTTAAATATTCTCCTCTCCAGTTTTGCATATTTTGTTTTCAAGTGATTTAGCATGAAGCTGCAACTTAACAAAATGTGCAAAAATGAAGGAATCTGAATACTTTCAGACATCACAGTTCTACAGGGAAGACTCGGGAGAATTATATCGACAATAGTGCATTTATTAATAGCACAGCAAGCTAATAATATACAAAGTCAATTTGGCGTAGGCCCCGTCCGTAGGCATAATCCGAGGGTATCGGATCTGCATTTCCTGCCTGAAGACGAGGGCAGGGGCGCAGCCGACCCCCCGGGAGGTATGGACAGGACCATCCTGGTGGTGGTGGGGAGGATGGGGGTAATCGTCGCTTCAGATCTGCGTAATCGTAACTTCAGTATCTGCGAACTCAAACATGTGTAAGTACCGGGCTTTTATACAGTGAGCATGAGGATATAATTGGGTTAGAATGAAGGCAATAAGTGACGTAGTAATTGAGTCTTTCCAGCAGAACTTATGCTAGAGCTTCATTTCTACAGGGAAGACTCGGGAGAATTATATCGACAATAGTGCATTTATTAATAGCACAGCAAGCTAATAATATACAAAGTCAATTTGGCGTAGGCCCCGTCCGTAGGCATAATCCGAGGGTATCGGATCTGCATTTCCTGCCTGAAGACGAGGGCAGGGGCGCAGCCGACCCCCAAAAGTAGGTGGAGTATGAATACACCGGGACGGGGCCCGCCAACCCCCAAAAGTTGGTTACTGAGTATACCCACCGGTCTAGAATCCTGGGGTTCCTGAAAAATGGAGAAAAAAGTTACTATGTGGTAGAATTAAGATGTGAAGAGATACGGCATGCCTATAGCTTAATGGAAAGACAATTTATTTATTTGTATTATTATTATTATTAGTCGTATTATATATTTATTATATATGTAGGTTTTTTTTTATTTTTTTTTATATATATATATTGCCAGTTCACTCCTAGGAAAACACAGAGACAAGGCCTCATTGGACCATACAACAGCCGCCTTGGCAAAAATAATAAACAGGCCTCATTGGACCACACGGCCTCATTGGACCACACACGGCCTCATTGGACCACACGGCCTCATTGGACCACACAGACAGAGCCGCATTGGCTATAATAGAACGGTCACATTGGACCACATATAGCAGGCCACCTAGGGCCGTACATAAATCACACATAATCTGGCCTCATTGGACCACACGGCCTTTATAGACCACAGAGACAAGGCCTTGATGAGCCACCCGGCCTATACAGACCACAGAGACGAGGCTTCTAAGCCACAACGGCCGCTAATGCCACAAAGAGACGAGGTAAGACTGGACTGCACGTGAACGAAGCCACTTGGCTAGAAATGTTTTTTTTTTTTTTTTTTTTTTTTTTTTTTATATACGAAGACTTATGCCCCCAGGGGGCGACTGGCCACTATTGGCATCTTTTAAGGACAAGACCAAGCCACTAGTGCCACACGAATACAAACCACACGAGACTACGGCATCTAAGCCACATTAAACATATGCCCCAGGGGGGCCACTGGCCGATCAGGCATCTTTTTAAAGGACAAGGCAAACATATGCCACAAGGCGCCAAGCCCCACATGAACACAAGGCCCACGTGGCCACAAGGCCACTAATGCCACACATAGACAGACATACTTGAATACAAGGCCACTGGGCCACATTTAACCATGCCATGAAGGCCACAAGACCACGAGACAAGGCCACATTAGGCTACACGGTCACAGTAGACCACACAGAACATAGAATGTTTCCTAAACCATAATCCCACACTTAGACGAGACGTACAGACGATGGCCACTAAGCCACACGAAACGAAGCCATAAAGGCCGCACCCTTGAAGGCCGAACATGGAACAAGGCAACATTGTACCACAGAGACGAGGCCCGCCGGGCCACAAGGCTGCTAAGCCACACTGAATGAGGCCAACGAGACAGAGCCGCTAGGCCACGCAGAACATGCCATGCTTAATGGCCACAAGACCACGAGACAAGGCCACATTAGGCTACACGGTCACAGGAGACCACATAGAACAAAAATATCGCATTAAATAAGACATTCAAGTTTTTTTTTTTTTTTTTTAATATTATTAACTTAAGATTATTTAAATAACGAACATGTAACAAAGGCACAACGGCTGCTACAGCCACATAGAGACGAGGCCACATTGAACAGAGCCGCTAGGCCACACATATTAGATGACTAGAAGTCGTTGAGGAGTGCTGGCTAGAATGATAACTGGATGAGGGAAATATGATTATGACACCACCACCAGTAGTTGCATAGGAATTTACCTTATGGTTACTGTAGAGCTTGCTGGGCTTGAAGAATGGTTTTAGAATCGGGTCTTTTGTATGATTCAAAGGCCGAGGAGACCATCTACCCAAACTTTGATGGCCGGCATGGGGATTACTCGTTCAGCTGCTGTAGTAGCTGCCCCGATTCTGAATGAGTGGCCGGTGTAGAGAGAGGGGGATAGACTGCAGCTTTAACCGGCAGTTTAACTGAGTTCTGAACCAGCCTTTTGAAAAGAGGTGCGCCGTTAGGTAAGATAAAGAGAGGGGCATAATTAGAAGTTTTAGGGTGGTTTTTAAGGAATTTGACCATAGATGAATGGACAAAAATCATTATTGATTTTAAGAAAGATGAGGTGACGCCGTAGCCTTGAGCGTTTTTTTTTTTGTTTGTTTTTTTTTTGTTTAAGAATTAGAGTGGAGCGATTAGGTGAGAACGAATATCAGAAAAGGAAATACCAAAGGTAGGATCAAATGTATTAGTATCTGAGGAGAATTCGCCTGGACGCATGAACCGTAGAAAGCAACTAGAAACACTGCTACTAGCAGAATATTGATGTAAAAGGAAAGAGACCGTTGCGGACGGAACTGATAAACCTATGCCGCTACGGGAGAGTAATGAGCAGACGTTTATCTATTTGTTTACTAGAGGATTTAGCGAAGCCTTTAAGGAGTAAACAAAAGGAAGTTTCGGAGAAAAGACTTGGAAAATTAGGACTATAGATTTTTGCATAGGATTTGATGCCAGCGAGGAGTCGGCGGATGTAAGAGGTCTTTTTTTTTTTTTTTTTTTTTTTTATAAGATGAGAAGGGAACAAATGGTCGAAATCAAAGTGGGAAATACTGACATTTGAGGCGAAACAGAACATAGAAAAAACTGACGATGCGGACGTGTAAGTTTTGAAAGTTGAGGAAGCGACACTTTTAGGAATATATTTTCTAGCCTAAATTAGCAGATAGTTTAATATAATATTAATGCTGCTAGGGGAGGACAGGGTGCTGGGTCCGGGTTGGCTTATGGCAGAGCCGTCTGAAGTCTTGGACGATGTTCGCTCTAAGAGGGAACGCTGTAGCTGCGGATGGAGAGACAAACGCCTACCGAAAGACTGAGCTGGGATTGCTGAAGAAAACCATCTTGACCATCATGGCATCCCGCATACTTAATAGAGGAGACCTTGGTAGAGGATGCCAACTCCACTCATTGAACTATGTTCGTAGCAACACTGACCTGAAAAAATGTCCCATGCACATGCGAGTTGGAGAACGTATTTCTTTCCATCTGCAATTAGGGGGATTCTAAACCCTTGCGTAACTCCCGCTCACGTCTTGATAGAACACCATCTAACCGTCAACCTGCTAAGAGAGCCCCTAAAGAAAATAAACCAGACAGCATGACAAACATAACATGGGCATGTGATTGAGAACATCAGCGATACCCTTGCAAAAGGATAAGAATGTTTTATATGTTTAAGCTTTACTAACTAATAAAACCATAGCTAGCTATATAGGACCCGGCACGGCTACTGAACCTATGAAAAAATTCATCATTTGATAACCTAAGCCAGGATAATACTGTGTGATTGTGGCCACATTTGGCAGTACGAGACGAATATCCCAATCCTAAAAATTCCTTTGACCCTGGAATAACATCTGAAGTCTATAATAGTTAGTTTGACATACTCACCAACGCCATGATATAATTTTGGCCTGAATAATTTCACTAAGGTGAATGGGTTGATGTAAACTCCAGACAAGTCCTCGTGGATCTGATTAACGTACCTGGCATTAATGCACTGAAATCCCACAGTATGACATCAGATCGCAGTCTGAAAAGCAACGAATCACAAAGATTATAAGCGCACTGTGTGCCAGCTTTAGCGAAGAGAAAAGCTCACTGCGAGAGAGCTCGTTATTTGCGGTGCACCCGGAAATCAACAATCATGTGCAGACTGAGTCAACAGTCAACGCTATATTTACTCCCCTGTACTGTATATTGTGTTAGACTCAATAACTGAAAATGTTGCGTTAATGGTGCAGTGTAGCCGATTACAGACATGTCTTCCTGAAGCTCGAACAGTAGAGCGTGGCACCAGCAACGCCAAGCCACGGGCCCGGCTCCCAGGGAAAGCAAGACCGGACAGAATACCGAAAGTGCACCCCGAATTCAATGCAAGTCGCCCGGACAAAGCGTCTGCCAAATGCATAATGCAATGTAAGGTCTGTTGAGCGCTTGGATGCAGTGACGAATAGGAGGAATTAACATGACGATACACGCGATCGCATTTGAATGGTTCAGCGCTTGTTCGCTGGTTAATTCTGCCTTCTAGTGCAAACATTTGACCAACAAAGAATAGAGCATGCAATAGATCATGATTCGGTGTAGATTGACCGCAGCAGTTTCCGCTAGTGTAGGAGTTTATCTGAACTAAAGCACTTCCGACGGTTTTGTGCATTTATAAAGGGAGCACACTCTGCTCACTTACTGTTTTCGTTAAAGATTTGAATAAGTGTTCCCGTGCTGCGATTTAGATGCAATTTTTATGTAATAGGGGTCGATTGAGTACGGAAATATATTAGTGCTGCAATCGAATATCGAAAACTTGTTTAGTATGCAAACCTTACCTGACCTATGGTGCTGTGAGTACAAGCGAGATACACGTTTGTTTTATACGAGTTGCAGCCATGGCGTCCTAGCACGGAAGGACCAGGTGAACCGTAATACTAAATTCTAAAGTTACTAAAATAGAAAGAGGTATACAGATATCAGCTGAATAAAACACAAGTAATTAACTGGAGTTAAGTGAAAACAAAGCATCAATTACTATACATAACGTGTTTATATCAATTGACTAATATATAATATAGCGCATATTTATAATGCAATAAGACGACACCTTTATGGAACACAGAACGCCTCAGTACTTCCTCATCAGAAAGGAAGCCATGTCAAATCACTAAGGGAAACCATTTCAACGCTGGGTGCCCCGTATGATTGAGCAGATGATGTACTCTGCTGGATGACAGCCCAAGACACTTTTAAGCTTAAAACTTTGTGTCAGTTTTAATTGCATGTTGTATGTGACGAACTCAGTGCTGCAAGAGAATAACGCCATTGAATGAGGACGGATCAAAGCGCTGATGTCGGTGCTGTAGCCTACTTAAAAACTATGCTGAGCAAATTAGCATATTTAATTCAATTGTATTGATTAATAACGCAGAACCCATTGCGATTCCAGCTTAACTCTGTTAATCATGAGCCCCGATTAACTGGGTGCATGTTGCTTTAAACTCATGTTGGTTTCCTTGCGTTCATAGGGAGAGTGATAGAGGCTAATATGCTGTGCCATCTGATTTGTTTCAGCTTTTCTAAACAATTTGCCATCAATACAGGCCGTTGTCATGCGAATCATTACAGCACTATGGATTACGACACAAGTGAGCCCTAACGAGCGCTCACGTTGCACGAGCAGACCGGCAGACACCTGTGCGCATCTCATATGATGCTTGTGTCTGCACTGTACAGACATGCTTGCGACAAAATTGAGAAGAGAACAATACTACACCCAGTCGGCATCGGAATGTATAATCATATACATATCGCTGTGGTGAATGCTGATGTAGAGATGACGCCGGAATGGTGATGAAGATTACAGCCGTGTCTTTGATAACATGCCCAATAGTCCTCCGTGGAAGTGATTGTTCTGAATCTGAACGCGAGATTGCTCTCATTAGTGAAGGCACTCGTGTCTGTTGCCGCGACAGCCCGGTGAATAGAATGATGGCTGACATGGACTTAGAACACCACTGTGTGCATATTATTAACTTTATAATAGGACCAGCGATCGACCGCTACGGAACATCCAGAACGTTAACTGAATCGTCGCTTCAGATCTGCGTAATCGTCGCTTCAGATCTGCGTAATCGTAACTTCAGTATCTGCGAACTCAAACATGTGTAAGTACCGGGCTTTTATACAGTGAGCATGAGGATATAATTGGGTTAGAATGAAGGCAATAAGTGACGTAGTAATTGAGTCTTTCCAGCAGAACTTATGCTAGAGCTTCATTTCAGTCTCACTCATCATGACCAATAAAGTGATCATTGTGAAATTAAAACAATAAAGGATATATCTGCTTTATATAACTTATTAATTTTCCTTATAATACTATAAATAATGATTTATACATTTTACATAAACAGCATTGATTTAAAGGCACAATATGTAAGATTATTAGATTAAAATATCCAAAAACCACTAGAACAATGTTATATATTTTGTTGAATTGTGTACTTAAATTATCACAAATGTTTCCATTAATGTTTAAATCCAAAGAAATAAGCAATTTTAGCCAGAACACAGACCGTGCGTCGCCTATCAATGACATCATACCCACGTTACCCTCGATTTCTGGTTTTATTTTGTAGAAATGCTTTAATATATTGTGTGTTTTATTAGACATGTGAGCAACTGTTTGGAGACATTCATAGACAGAAAACGCCTCGGTTACGACTGTAACCCCGGTTCCCTGAAGAGGGAACGAGCGTTGCATCGAATGACGCTATGGGGAACGCTTGCGTGATGAAGTCATGAAGCACATGTGAAATCAGTCCAATAGTGTGAGGGAACGTCAGAGGCGGATGACGTCATGAACCAGGAAGTATAAAGCCTGCCAAAACAAAGCCGCGCTAGCTTCGAAAGTCTGAAGTAGTCACTTTGACAGGCATGTAGGAGATATGGCAGGACGATGCAACGCTCGTTCCCTCTTCAGGGAACCGAGGTTACAGTCGTAACCGAGGCGTTCCCTTTCAAGGGAACTCCCGTTGCATCGAATGACGCTATGGGGAACGTTAATACCAACGCCACCATAGCGAGACGTGCCTGTCCAGTGTGAAAAAGCAGCACTAGGACGACAAAACCCCAGACCCTGGTGTAGAGTCCAAGTCCAAAGAGTAGAACCTGACGAATGTATGCGGTGAGGACCAACCCGCCGCATCACAAACGTCCTGCAGAGCCACTCCTGAAATAAGGGCCTTAGAGGCCGCCATACTCCTAGTAGAGTGGGACCGGACGGCCAAGGGAGAAGGCCGTCCGACCGACTCATAAGCCAGTGAGAGAGTCTCAACCACCCACTTGCTCATTCTTTGCTTAGATGCTGGGGACCCCTTGTTGGGGGGCCCGAAGCACACAAACAGTTGTTCTGTTTTACGCCACAGGGCAGCTCTGTGGACATCCGCATCTAAAGCCCTCACAGGGCAAAGCAAATTATTTTTCTCCTGGTCCGGATTGAGGAAAGGTGGAGGACAGAAGGCCTGAAGAATAATAGATCTAGCTACGTTAGTAGGGACCTTAGGAATATAACCTGGCCTAGGATGAAGGAAAGCCTTGACCATGCCAGGTGCAAACTCCAAGCACGAGGGTGCAACAGAAAGAGCCTGAAGATCTCCTATCCTCTTAAGAGATGAAATAGCAAGGAGGAACAGAGTTTTTAAAGTCAGAAACTTAGCCTGAACCTCTTCCAGCGGCTCAAAGGGAGCCTGGGACAGGCCCTGGAGGACCGTAGCCAGGTCCCACGCCGGCACCCTGGTGCGAACTACAGGCCTCAGCCTCAAAGTACCACGAAGGAAACGAGACACCAACGGATCTTTACCCACAGATAACCCACCCAGAAGAGTGTGGTAAGCACCAATGGCCGCCACATCCACTTTCAATGTGGAGGGGGATAGACCTGCATTAAACCGTTCCTGCAGGAACTCCAGCACTGTACCAACTGGGCAGTTAACTGGGTCCTGGTGACGGCTACTACACCAAGAAGTGAACACTGTCCATTTCAGAGCGTAAAGCTTCCTCGTGGATGGAGCTCTGGAGTGAAGAATGGTATCTACAACCTCGGTTGAAAGACCCGACCTTATGAGCTGGGCCCCCTCAGAGGCCACGCCCATAGATTCCATAGTTCTGGACGGGGGTGGAATATTGACCCCTCTGCTTGGGACAGAAGGTCCCTCCTGACCGGCAACTGGAGTGGATGCCCGTCGAGGAGCGACACTACATTGGGAAACCATACCCTACCCGGCCAACGCGGGGCTATCAGAATAAGGCGCACTTGGTCCCTGCGAACTATCTCCAGAACTTCCGGGAGCAGAGCGATCGGGGGAAAAGCATACAGGCGCAGCCTCGGCCACGCCTGTACCATAGCACCCAGCCCCAGCGGAGCTGGATGCGTGAGGGAGAACCAGAGTGGACAGTGAGACGTCTCTCGAGACGCAAACAGATCCACTTGAGCCCGGCCGAACACCCTCCAAATCTGCTCCACCACCTCGGGGTGGAGCCTCCATTCCCCGGGCCTCAGCCCCTGCCTCGACAGGACGTCTGCTCCTATATTCTGGGCCTCAGGGATATAAGCCGCTCTGAGGGAGAGGAACTTCCCCTGAGACCACAGGAGGATCTGGCGTGCCAACTTGCATAGCGGACGTGAACGCAGACCCCCCTGGTGATTTATATAGGCGACCACCGATGTGTTGTCCGTACGAACCAGCACATGCTGCCCCTGAGGTCTGTGAGGAAATTCTTGAGGGCAAGAAACACCGCCAACATCTCCAGGCGATTGATGTGCCACGAGAGATGGTGGTCTCCCCACAGACCCTGAGCTGAGCGACCCTCCAGGACCGCTCCCCAGCCTGTGAGAGAAGCATCTGTCGTTAGCATCTTGCGACGACCAGAAGCTCCCAACACAGGACCCTGGGACAGGAACCAAGGTTTCTTCCACATAACCAGGGCACGTAAGCAGCGCCGCGTGACCCTGATCATGCGAAAGGGGTTGCCCCTCGGGGAAAACCCTTTGGTTCTGAGCCACCACTGTAGGGGTCTCATGTACAGCAGTCCAAAAGGTATCACGTTGGATGCTGCTGCCATCAGACCCAGAATTCTTTGAAACTGTTTTATAGTGAGTGACTGGCCTAGTTTTACTCTCTTTACTGCTGACAGTATAGACTCTATCCGTGCCGGTGACAGGCGCGCCTTCATCGACACTGAATCCCATACCACGCCTAGAAAAGTGGTCCTCTGAAGTGGAGAAAGCACACTCTTTTTGGCGTTCAGCCGTAACCCCAACTCCTTCATGTGAGCGAGAACGACATCTCGATGCCGAACCGCTACCTGATGCGAATGAGCTAGAATCAACCAATCGTCGATGTAATTCATGATACGAATCCCCTGCAGGCGCATAGGCGCCAGGGCTGCATCTACGCATTTCGTGAAAGTGCGGGGTGAAAGTGCTAGACCGAATGGAAGAACTCTGTATTGGTATGCTTTCCCCCCGAAAGCAAACCTCAGGAACTTCCTGTGATATGGAAGGATGGAAATGTGTAAATATGCGTCCTTGAGATCTATCGTGACAAACCAGTCCTCTGACCTGATCTGTGGCACGATTTGTCTCAAGGTTAACATCTTGAACTTGAGTTGCATGACCGCCTCGTTCAGCACCCGAAGATCTAAAATGGGACGCAGACCCCCATCCTTCTTTGGAACTATGAAGTACTCTAGTACTCTAGTCTATGGCCCCTTTCTCTAACAGGGCTTTTACTTCTTGTTCCATTACCAGAACCTGCTCGGGGCCCACCACTGTGGGTAGGACCCCCATAAACCTGGGCGGGCGAGACCCGAACTGTATTTGATACCCTTTTTCTATAGTGTGCAGGACCCAACGAGAAACATTTGGCAGTAGCTTCCACGCTGCCAAGAAGTTTTCTAGAGGTACCATCCTCTCGAGAATGGCTTCTGGTTTTTGTTGAACTGTCAGAACGGTGCCCTGTAACGGCGAACCGGCAGGGAACACCTGAACTGACTGCTCTAGGACCCTCCTTGGAGGGGGCATGCAGCCCAGGACCACTACATTTCTGGGTGGACCCTGGGATACACACTCTTGGGAGACCGCTGCGCCCTGTAACACCAGAGGTGGCAGGGTTGGCAGACCGACCTCCAGAGGGCGCCGAAGGGAGACAGGCACCGTATAATGAGGTGTACACTGCTTCCCTTCGGGGAGGAACGCCCCCATAATCCTGACCCCTCGGGCGTCAGGACCTTTTCCCCGCAGCCTTCTTGGAAGTAATGACGGTCCGCAGATCCGTCTTACCCCTCGAAGGCTGCGGCAGATTGCGCTTCCCGTGTCCCCAATCTTTCTGAGGGGGAGCACGGGAAGCCACACTCTGTTTCTGAGTGGCACGGTATGAAGAGCTGGCTTTTGATGTTTGGGGCTGCTCTCTGTGATCGGCAGCCCCAGTGAAATGTGAGCGGCGGGGGAGGAGCTTCTGGAACGCGACCGTCTGTTTGGATGCCTCCTGGAACCTCTCAACAACAGCATTAACTGTGTTGCCGAAGAGGCCCGAAGGAGACACGGGCGCGTCCATCAGAAAGTTCTTATCTTTCTCCTTAATCAAACTGAGATTCAGCCAGAGATGTCTCTCAGTAGCCACCAAGGCTGCCATAGAGCGGCCGATTGATTTAGCCGTCTCCTTGGTAGCCCTAAGAGACAAATCTGTGGCCCGACGTAGCTCACACACTACTTCGGGCCCAATTCCCCCACCCTCATCAATATCACTTAATAATTCAGCCTGGTAGGCCTGCAACAGCGACATGGTGTGTAAGCATGCTGCAGCCTGACCAGAAGCTGAATAAGCCTTACCCACTAGAGCAGATGTTGTGCGAACTGGCTTAGTGGGTAATGCCGGGGCCTTTAGGGAAGATGCCGAATCAGGGGATAAATAGCTCGCTAAATTATCTTCTATTTTGGGCATCTCCCCATAACCGTGCTCTTTATAGTTTAATATAGTGGAATAGTTTGATGTTTGTGCACTATACACCCTATATGAAACTGGTTTCTCCCATGAACTCGACACCTCAGTGTGGAGATCAGGGAAAAACGGCAGACCCCGGCGTTGAGGTTGTGATCGAGACGGCAGATAACGTTCGTCTAACTTGCTTTTTGAACGAACGTCCTGCTTATCAGCGGGCCAATCAATGTTTAATCGCTCTACAGCCCGTGTCACAACCTCAACTAGCTCTTCAAATGCTTGTGACTGAGGTGGCGAATCCTCTATTTCTCTGACACTAACACTTTCCAGATCCTCAGAACTGGAAAGCTGCATCAGAGGTGCCTCAATCGGGGCGGAAGAAACCACAGCGCGTGCTTCCAAACCCAGAGAAAAGGCACTGGATCTATCAGGTGAAGGAAGAGATAAGGCTGGGCCCGTCTCTATCCTCGCTGATACATCCATTTGCGAACCCCAGGACTGTGATCGCCGCTGTGCCTCAGCAGAGCCCTGAGGAACGCGAGCCTGAATGTCCTCGCGAAAGAACGCCAGGCGGGATCGGAGTGTCCGTAAAGGAAGCACCTCGCAGTGCTCACAGCCAGCGCCCTCGAGCGCTGACCGTGCATGCTCCTCTCCCAAACAAGCAACACAAAGAATGTGTGTGTCCCCACCCGTAATGAAACGAGGGCAAGGGTGAACACACACTCTAAACTGCTGCTTATCCGCCATAGTGTTGTTTAAAGTTATTTTACTGAACTAGAAAAACACTGAATCACTGATCACACAAAGCGCTACTGAAGACAACAGAAGCTAGCGCGGCTTTGTTTTGGCAGGCTTTATACTTCCTGGTTCATGACGTCATCCGCCTCTGACGTTCCCTCACACTATTGGACTGATTTCACATGTGCTTCATGACTTGATCACGCAAGCGTTCCCCATAGCGTCATTCGATGCAACGGGAGTTCCCTTGAAAGGTAACTGATCATTGTTATACAGCTCAACACAGTTAGTCTTATTGTTTAAATTTGGTTTTCTTGATTTACCACGAGTGCCATGTTTTACCATGCCTAATATCCATCTCGCTCACTGAAGTGTGAACAAGAGTCTCATAGTAGCTGTCGAATGAAAGCACAGAGTAGCATTATAACATAACTTTCAACACACTGTATAAAATGTATCTAGTATGATAAAGCATGGCTGTGTTACCCCACATACACCTGAGCGGAAGAAGCAGAAGCAGTTTGTTGTTATGGGAAGAAGGAGGCGGGAACCGGCAAACATTTAAAAGACTTTAATAAATGAAAGTAAAAGTGGCAGCCCCTCACGGACAACTGTCGTGCACGCACATAACAAAACGTAAAGAAAACACAACGTAAATCCAGGCCTGGTCCTCTCTCGTCTTTCACTGGTGTCGCTCGTCCTTATATGCCTCCGGGTTCCCTCATGAGAGAACTCGAAACCGGTGTGCCTCGCAGGTGATGCTCATTCTCAATCACACACCAGTCTCGCACGCTCCTCCCAAGTCACTCGCTCGTCTACTTCGTCACACTCGTCTATCACGCTCAGCATTATAAAAGCTCAGAGAAATCAAGGTGTCATCAAGCTACGCCTTTGTTTTGACCGGCTTTAAAGCTACACTATGTATTTTTTCGCCGCTAGGGGTCGCTAACCTCTTCAAAACAATAACGAAGGCATAGATTGATAATGCAGTGAATGAGCGTTGAACCATGGAACTTGTTGTCATACCGATGGATCTAATAATGTTTATGGGGAAATCATGTTTATGGATGAGTGAATGCATTCATGTTTTTTTAACATGACTGTGGTATGAAGGGCACGATTACTGTTTCACCTGTCTAATAAAGCAAGAACGGCATCTCTGTCAAGTCAAAGTTTGTTGCGAAGCTCTCGCCATCTCGAAAACACCACGTTGATACTGGTCCTCTTTTAGTTCTGATTTTGTTCCAAAGTCTGCGTGCCACTAGACATTACGCAGTGGTCCACAGTTTCTACGGCAGTAAAAGCGTAAACCGAGGGTAACGCAGATATAACGCCATTGACAGGCGACTCCCTCACACGTCCCAGTTCCTTGGTTAAAATCGCAATTTTCTCACGATTTACAAATAGTTGGAAATATTTGGGATATTGTAAGTACTCAACTGCACAAAATATATAACACTGGCCTAGTGGTTTTTGGATATTTTACTGAAAAAAATCCTACATATTGCACCTTTAAAACTTTATATGCATATGTAAGACATCGCATCACTGTAATCTAATTTCTACTTCTCAGTAACATACTTTTAGGCTCTTTATAAATACAGTGTCGGATAATAAAAGACAATGTAAGCATTGTAAGTCAGTGATGGATAATACCTGTCACACAGCTTTCAAAGACCACTATCATCTTCAGAACTTCAATAAATGCAAAGACACTGGTCCATTCCAAGTAATCTGTTAATTAAAACAAGCACTTTTGAACAGCACATCTCGTACAAACGTTTTATTTTGTGTGATTTCCTACAACAAATCTACTTAAAAAACAAACAAACTCTCTATATACATCAAGATTACAGTAACATTTTCTAGATGAAAAATGAAAATTACAAAAAATGTAAGTAGCATACCTTTCTCCCTTTCCAATATGGCTAGATTAAAATAAATCACAAGGATGATACCCAGGAGTGATATTGGTATTATCCACAATGATGTTATCCATCTTCGGCGGAGAACTGCGAATGAAAAGATGAC
Organism: Gobio occitaniae; assembly: GCA_033150135.1. Classification (NCBI taxonomy): domain Eukaryota; kingdom Metazoa; phylum Chordata; class Actinopteri; order Cypriniformes; family Gobionidae; genus Gobio; species Gobio occitaniae. The sequence goes on from JARQWZ010001114.1 coordinate 272,321, forward strand.
CATCTGAATTCATGAACTCTCACAGTACACATACTAGAACTGATCTGATACAGATCAATTGAATGAAATCAAAATGGACCCTTAAATGTTCTTACTGTGAATAATTAATCTGTGCATTGCTTTAGGTTTAGGGGTAGTGTGTGTGTGTGTGTGTGTGTGTGTGTGTGTGTGTGTGTGTGTGTGTGTGTGTGTGTGTGTGTGTGTGTGTGTGTGTGTGTGTGTGTGTGTGTGTGTGTATGCGTGTGTGTGTGTGGTCGGTTTAGGGGTAGGGGTAGTGTAGGGGGATATAATGTACAGTTTGTACAGTATAAAAACCATTACGCCTATGGAATGTCCTCACTTAGATAGCAAAACAAACCTGTGTGTGTGTGTGTGTGTGTGTGTGTGCTTGTGACTCTTTTGCGCTTTTCACAATACACATTGTTTCAAAGCAGCTTTACAGAAAGTGCATTTCATAAATGTACATTGAAAAATGTTAGAAAGAGAATGTTAAAGAAAAATGTTAGAATAAGTTAATCAATCATATATTAATTTAGTTTATCCATATTATCCATTTTCAGAAAGAATCGGTTCAGTGGACCTGTCTTTTATAAATATAATAAAACTAAAGACTCTTCAGAGATATGAAGGAGGCAACACTACTCTATAGGTACTCAAGATTAACATGAGATTGGCAGAAACTGTTATGACCCCTTTAAAGAAAAATAACTCTCTTCCATATGACTCACTTGACGTATGTAAGGCCATGCTCAAGTTAAGCCAGTCGCACAATCACACATGCCTCCATTCTCTTATACACCGCTCACTTTTCACAATAAAATCAGCAACCAATGGATAAAATCAAGTCCCTCAATTTTTATACAGCTGTTTCACTCAAAAAAAAAGGTCACAATACAGTAGCAAAGCCTGTTTAATTAAATCATGGCTTGGCAAATTGTATATATTAGGCGTATATTTTATTTAAGCACTATTTCTATTCATACAGTATTCAAAAATCACAAATTCACACATACAGGAATATTATTACGGGATTTACTCTTTCCACATCTATACAAATACAAATGATCAGCATATACTTACATTTGAATTTTGCTTGCAGAAGAGGTAATAGTAGTATACAGAGAAGCAGTAGTGGTTGAACAAATGCCACAATCAAAAGTTCTAGTATAAGAGAAAAAGTCTATTATTTTCCCATTTAAAAAAAGTTAAAATAATGTACATTTCACACGATTGCTCAGAAGATCGCAAACATTTTCTTGTGGATCACTTAATGATTTAATTCAGTTTGCACATTTATGTCAACATGTAGTTCTACAGGCAGTTCTATGGCAAGCTGAAATTTGCTGCCTCATAATCTGAATTATGAGATTTTGGATTTTGGACTGGATTTTACACAGAAAATGTCTCGGTTAAGTATGATAACCCTCGTTCCCTGAAGGAGGGAACGGAGACGTACGTCGGACGTACAGACGAATTGGAATCACTTCAGAGAGCCCCTATCAGCTTCGAGATATGGAGAACAGGCCAATGGCCATTGTTGTGCGAGATTTTTATCTCGCGCTCCGCCCCGGAACTGCGGGTATAAAGTGGAAGCGAGAGCAACACGCAGTGGTTTTTCACTGAGGAGCCGAACTAGTGACTCGGCCATGCAGTGATGGTACAGCAACTGTGGCAACGGGACGTACGTCTCCGTTCCCTCCTTCAGGGAACGAGGGTTACCATACGTAACAGAGACGTTCCATTTCAGTCAGTCACGTTCGACGTACGTCCCGACGTACCGACGAATTGGGATCCCTTTGGAAAACGCCACAGTTACTACCACTTCCAGCGCCCAGCGAAGAGTCCCTCAGACCCCGTCTGTTCCGGGCAGGAAAACTCATGCAGGGAGAGTTAGACTGCTGTTCCGCAAGACCCATTCAGCATACCTTTATTGGATAACGCTGGGAAAGCGTGCCCGGAAGGGCCGCTGCGGAATCCACATCATGCCCGGAGGGAGTTAACATTTGGAGAATACATGTATGGACTAGCCTTGGGCCTGTCGGCGGGGGAACAACATCGCACTAAGACGGCAGAGGAACTCTGCCAAGGGAAAGACACAGGCTCGCCGTAGGGAGCCGTACCGTGGAAGAATACACATATGGAACCCAGCCTAACACAAGTTCCACCAATGCATATGAGTGTTAAGCCTGGCGTTGGATGCTCCGCCACATCCGACTGCCGCGGGTTGCGGGGGACTCGTCAGGGTTCGCCTTAGCTCGACTGGAGCAGATAAGCGCACGTATCCATTCCATGGGGAAGGGAATGGCGCAGCAAACCGACACTAGAACGGGCACTCCGGTGTTACTGATTATGGAAAGCGAGCACACGGGAAGCTACCGGCTCTACACGCAGGCTATAAAATCTAGCGAACGTGTTAGTTGTTGCCCAGCCCGCAGCTCTACAAATATCTGTCAGCAAGGTGCCACGAGCCAATACCCAGGAAGAAGCTACACCCCTAGTGGAGTGGGGGTAGGGCACGTCTTGCGTTTCATACGCCAAGACGATGGCATCCACTATCCAGTGGGCCATCCTCTGCTTGGAGACAGCCTTTCCCTTCTGCTGTCCTCCATAACAGACGAAGAGCTGCTCTGAGGTTCTGAAGCTTTACGTTCTGTCCACGTATGTCCGCAGGGCGCGGACGGGACAGAGAAAAGCCAGGGCTGGGTCTGCCTCCTCCGAAGGCAGCGCTTGCAGGCTCACCACCTGGTCCCGGAAGGGAGTGGTGGGAACCTTGGGCAAATATCCAGGCCGGGGTCTCAGGATTACATGAGAGTTACCCGGCCCGAACTCCAGGCACTATTCGTCGACCGAAAATGCCTGCAGGTCCCCTACCCTCTTGATAGAGGCCAATGCAGTCAGGAGTACTGTCTTTAGGGACAGGATTTTCAACTCTGCCGACTGTTAAGGCTCAAAGGGCGCTCTCTGTAGTGCGGTTAGCACCAGAGTTAAGTCCCAAGAGGGTATAGAGGGAGGGCGAGGTGAATTTAGTCTCCTCGCCCCCCTCAGGAACCTGACGATCAGATCGTGCTTCCCAACAGACTATCATCCACCATGCGGCAACATAAACCTTGAGGGAGGGAGACAGCCTTCGCTCCAACCCATCTTGTAGGAAGGAAAGCACTGAACAGATCGAGCATCTCCGGGGGTCTTCTCGACGAGAAGAACACCAATCGACGAACAGGTTCCACTTCAACGCATAGAGGTGCCTCGTAGAGGGAGCTCTAGCGGAAGTGATGTTGTCTACCACATTCTGTGGCAGGACAACTAGAACCTCCGCGTCCCGTCCAGGGACCAAACATGGAGTTTCCAGAGGTCCAGACGCAGGTGTCAGGACACTCCGTCTCTGAGTCAGGAGGTCCTTCCTCAGAGGAATGGGCCAAGGAGGTGCTGTCGCAAGGAGCACTAGTTCCGGAAACCAAGTCCTGTTGGGCCAGTATGGAGTGACCAACAGGACTTGCTCCTCGTCCTCCCTGACTTTGCACAGTGTCTGTGCGAGAAGGCTCACTGGGGGAAACGCATTTGTGCAGGTCCCGGGGCCAGCTGTGTGCCAGGGCATCCGAGCCTAGGATTCCCTCGGTCAGTGAATAGAACAACTGGCAATGGGTCGAGTCCGGGGCGGCGAACAGGTCTACCTGTCTACGAAGTGACTCCAGATCCGCTGGACCGTCTGGGGATAGAGTCTCCACTCTCCCGGGAGCACTGGTAACCGCGACAGCTCGTTGAGCAGGCCCGGAATGTGAATGGCCCGAAGCGACCTCAGATGCTTCTGACTCCATAAGAGGAGATGGCAGGCGAGTTGTGACATGCGACGGGAGCGTAGACCACCCCATACGGACCAGAACGTGCTTGTCTCTGAGTGGCTCCTTGAAGCGGCTGAGTGCAAGACGAACTGCTAACAACTCTAGGCAATTGATATGCCCTGCAGTTGAGGCCCCATCCACAGACCCAAAACTGCACGCCCGTTGTACGTGGCACCCCAGCCGGTGGATGAGGCATCCGTGGAGACAACAGCATGCCTGAACACATGTTCTATGGGCACTCCGGCCTGCAGAAACGAAGGGTTCGACCACGGTCTGAAGGTTTGGCGGCACCCCGGCGTCACTTGGACGCGGAGGGACCCGCTGTGCCACGCCCATCTCTGGACTCGGTCATGTAGCCAGCATTGAAGCGGTCTCATATGAAGCAATCCGAAGTGGCGTTACAGCGGCCGCGGATGCCATATGTTCCAGGAACCTCTGAAAGTGTTTCAGTGGTACCACTGTCCTGCATTTGAACGAATTCAAGCAGTTCAACACTGACTGGACGCGCTCCTCTGTGAGGCGCGCTGTCAGGGCGACCGAATCCAGCTCCGTCCCAAGAAAAGAGATCCGATGCGCGGGGCAGAGTTTGCTCTTCTCGCAGTTGACCCGAAGCCCCAACTGGCTGAGGTGCCAAAGCACCATGTCCCTGTGTTCGCACAACTGCTCTCGCGACTGGGCGAGGATCAGCCAGTCGTCGAGATAGTTGAGGATGCGAACACCACGCTCTCTCATGGGAGCAATGGCCGACTCCACGACTTTCGTGAAGACACAGGGCGACAGGGACAGCCCGAATGGTAGGACTTTGTAATGATATGCCCGTCCCTCGAACGCAAACCGTAGGAACGGCCTGTGTCGAAGGAGGATCGAGACATGAAAGTACGCGTCCTTCAGGTCGATCGCTGCTAACCAATCTTGGGGACGGATGCACCTGAAGATGCGTTTCTGCGTTAGCATTCTGAACGGCAGCCTGTGAAGGGACCGGTTCAAGAACCGCAGGTCCAAGACCGGTCGTAACCCGCCACCTTTCTTTGGCACAATGAAGTACGGGCTGTAAAACCCTGACTTCATATCAGCTGTAGGGACCGGCTCTATCGCGTCCTTCGCCAGCAGGACAGCGATCTCCACCCGTAGGACAGGGGCATCCGCCTTCGCCACGAAGGTGAAGTGAATGCCTCTGAGACGAACTGAATCGCATAGCCGAGTCTAATGGTATGGATGAGCCAGCAAGGAGGGCTGTGGAGCACTAGCCAGGCCCCCAGAGACCACGCAAGCGGGATCATCGGCACCACCGACGTACCCGGGGCGGGGCAGCATAGCGGCATGCAGGGACCCGATTCGGACGGCATGGGAGCGGCCCGAAGTGGGGTCTGAGTGTGCCGTCCAACATTTACCTGCTTCCGCTGAGGGGATGTGCGAGTGTGGGAAGGCCGCTTGTGTGCGTCCCAACAGCCAGCATCCCCTGCTGGCGATTGGAGAGGCGCTTGATGATGACAAGGCATGGCAAGGCAAGGCAAGGCAAGGCAAGTTTATTTGTATAGCACATTTCATACACAGTAGCAATTCAAAGTGCTTTACACAGAAATGAAGTTAAAATAGTCATAAGTGAATAAAATAAAAAATATGGGAAATCCCGCATGGGAGCGTCGAACACCGCAAAGCGCGCTCTCTTGGGACCCAGAGATATTGGAAACTGCTCTTTTATTGAGAATTTGGGAATCGAATAGAAACAAAATGAGAACTCAAGATTCTCCCCCGGCCCTCCTCCGGGGAAAGAAGTGGAGCTGCGACCATCTCCTGGAGAGCAGTTTCCTCCATCTCTGGGTGGCCCATCTCAGGGTCGCATACGATGGCGTTTGCCACCTGGCTTGGCAGCGGCCTGAGCTGGCTGGACGTCCTTCCCACGACCGGCTCCATGCCGACACCCGGGTGGAGGCTGCTGCTGGGCTTTGGCGGGAGCGGAGGCGGTGGCGGGTGGACATCCTCGGCGACGAGCAGCCGGAGGATGTGTTTAATCGCCTCCATCTGCTTCTGGGCGGCCGAGAACTGCTGGGCAAAGCTCTCGAACGTGTCGCCGAACAACCTGGCCGTGGAGATAGGGGAGTCCAGGAACCAATATTTATTGGTCTCCCTCATGTCTGCCAGGTTGAGCCAGAGATGCTGCTCCTGGACCACGAGCGTGGACATCGCCTGACCAAGAGAACGGGCGGTGACTTTCGTCGCCTGTAGGGCGAGGTCCGCCGTCCGGAGCTCCCGGAGGAGCTCTGGGTCAGGCCTACCCTCGTGCATGTCCATGAGAGCTTGGGCTTGATGCACGTGAAGCAGTGACATGGCATGCAAGGCAGACGCGGCCAGTCCAGTTGGAAGAGGTCGCCGGACACAGCTGCATCGCGACAGCCCGCTCAACTGGTGGGATTCCCACGTAACCCTTGGCCTGTCCGCCGTCGAGGGTAGTGAGGAGCCACTAGGTTGTGGTCGACGCCGTTCAGTGCTCGGAACCGACCTAGTGGCTCCTCCCTCCTCACTACCCTCGACGGCGGACAGGCTCCTCATGCACCTCCGGGAAGAAAAGCACCGGGGCGGGACGCTTAGAACCAGCGCGACCCACCCCGAGAAACCAATCATCCAACCTAGAAGGCTCGGGACGTGGTGGAGGGTTCCTCTCATGCCCAACCTTTTCGCCGGCCTGGGAAGACCTAGCCTTCAACTCCGGGTCCGACCTGACCATTGCCACTCTCCCAGAGGGAGGCAGTACAGCCGAATCTTCATCCCCAGAGGACTGGAACTCCCCCTCCGATGCAGCGATCGACATCTGATCGTCCGCTGGAGCCCCGAAAGTCACCGCTGGACGCCCATGGGAGGGGCCAGCGGGTTCTCCCGGAAACTTTACCGGTTGCGGCGCTTGTAAGGGATCAAGGGCCCGCGGAGGTTCCCTGAACGTAATCATCAGGTCACCCCGGCCATCCGTCGAAGTAGGATTCTGCGGTGCAGGAATAGCACTAGATCGAGGTATGGGTAGGGGGACTCCGCCTTCCCGAATGTAGGTGAGTCTCGACCTAAGCGCCGAAATAGTCATGTTCCTGCAGTGGGAACCGCATGCAGCGGTGAGCATGCGGTCTCGCAGTTCACGTGCCGTCTTGCCAACACGAGCGTCCTCACGTCCTGCTTTCTCTCTCTTGCTGATAAAGCGAATTCTTTTGAAGATTTGTGTCTGCTCTTCGAATTAAACGCCAGTTCGGCTCCGAAGTGAATGACAACTGTGTGTTGCTCTCGCTTCCGCTTTTTACCCGCAGTGCGGGGCGGAGTGCGAGATGCAAATCTTGCACGCCAATGGCCATTGGCCTGTTCTCCATATCTCGAAGCCTATAGGGGCTCTCTGAAGTGATCCCACTTCGTCAGTACGTCCAACTTACGTCGAACGTGACCGACTGAAAGGGAACACTGTAAGCAGTGGAATTTAAAACATCATATAATTTTAATTAATTATGAAAGAATCTGTATTCAGGTCTTACCTGGAGAGGGAACTCCAAAAAATAAGATAAACTGAAACAATTGACAAAGAGATAAAAAAACAAAAAAATCAAACAAACAAAACAAAATAACTAAAAAATAAAATAAAATAATAAGAGAGAGAGAAAAGTAAGCATGAATGGAAGAATGAATTGCAGGATTCCCACTATACTGACTGTACAGGAACCTTCTCTCTCTCTCTCTCTCTCTCTCTCTCTCTCTCTCTCTCTCTCTCTCTCTCTCTATTTCTGGTTGTTCATTTTGAAATATTTAAAAACTACTTTCCCATCCACAGCGTGAGCACTGACTATATCATTTGTACAACAGTGAGGGAACACTGTAGTCTTCTGACTGACTGGTCAAGCTAAATGTCTGCAAGACTAAATGTTTTGGCTTAGTTACATGATGTCAACCAACACGACACACAAGGCTCAAGTTCATCTGACAAATCTTAACCTACAGCAGCTTTGAGTGCTTTTATAACTGAATGTTTAGGTCACACACAGACCATAAAACTCTGAGGAGAGTAACTCCAGTGGAAGACAGAGAAACAAAAACCTTCAGATGACACACAGCTCATTTCATCGTCTACGTTATAGAGCACAGTATGATGAGACAGACAACTCTGGTCACACAGTACAATGAGTACACCCATTCATTTTCCAAACTTCTTGTCTTATGCACGGTTGTGGTAATACTAGAGCTTATATTAGCATCTCATGCCATACGGAGGGTGGATTGATAGCCAGTCCATCACAGAGATAACACACACACACACACACACACACACACACTCGTTCACACCTACAACCTACAGACAAATTAGTCTTCAATTCACGTTTTTCTGCATGTCTTTGGATTGTCAGGGAAATCGGAGGACCTGGTGGAAACCCACGCCAACATGTGGAAAACATGCTAACTCCACACAGAAAGGCCTTATGGCTTTAATCTGTTGCAACCTTTTTTATTAAAACAATGTGGAGATACCGTAGATGACAAATTAATTTAATGTTAATGTACATAGGAAATGATCACAATGGCCCTCATTTATCAAAAGTGCGTACACCAAATTTCCAGCGTACACCTGGCGTACACCCAAAACCACGGTGACTTTGAGATTTATCAATATGGACGTTGGCGTACGGCACGCTCAAATCCTACGACAGCTCAGGAGGTGGTGTACGCACGTTTTGAGTTAGTGCGAAAATGCGCAGAAAAACAATTCCTAACACCACAAAACGCACTGACAAATATATGATATATTATGACCCACTGTGAAAAAAACAACAACAACAACAACAACTAAAGCCCTATTCGCACGGAATAAGAAGGCTATTATCTGGGGACCTCGTGTGATTTAGAAATTACTCCCCCACATCTGAGTTTTGCGTGGCGCATTCGCACGGGATAAGCTGTGATTTTACTCGAATTTACTGACTTATCTCCCGGATATGATGTAAAGACTTAAAAATGTTTTTTCGTTATAGATATAGCTGTATGAAATTATAAACAGTCGTATCGATATCATTTTGATTGTTTTATAGTAATACAAATAATTTCGTTCAGTTAGAGAACAGACGCAATTAAAAACGTAACTGAGCAATAACAATAGGCTATACGACGGAAGATTCAGTTTCAAAGCTAAATGTAAAAGTGCCCATTTAAGCGAGTTGTCATTGTACTGTTCTGTTTTTGTGTTTTTCATTAAGAATAATATTAAACACACAATTCAAGCAATTTACTCCCAAATTGCTCATTCTAAAGTGAAAGTATAATCCGCGCGGCCACATGGGAATTCATAACGGTGCGCATTATATGCAGCCTATAGCTCCATTCTTCGTGAAAGATAAAGATAGAAATGCGCACAGGAAACAAAAACCTTGCAAATATTATACGATCCGCCTAATCCCGGCAAATCACAGAGATGCCGATTCGCACGGGACTAATCACAGGACCGGTGTTTGGCGAAATATGGTAGGTCATTTGCGGGGGAATTTTTACTTTACATATTACAGACATGGCCGATTCGCACGGGATTAAGATCACAGACATTCTCTGCAATTATTACAAATCACCAGAGGTCCCCACAATAGGCTACTAATCCCGTGCGAATAGCCTAATTATAAACTTGTTTATTTTTGTGCAACATGGACTTCAATGTTTAATTTGTGTGACTTTGATTTGCAGGCATATGTATCCCTCCAGTTGCGAGCCTGTGCGCTTTACTTGACGGCAGCTGCGCACGGACTGGGACTGAAAATAATTCAGACTGACACAATAATAAAAATGACATTCTTCTTCTTTTAAATAATAATAAAATAAATAATAATAATAACGACATTCTTCTTCTAAATAACAATAAGCGTCATTAATAATACAAATCATAATAATAATAAGAAGAATCTTACAAATTGTCATGCAATTGGAATGGTACTCCACATCATCATCACTATTGTACACCCCAATACATGTGATGTGATACGAAATTAAATGCATATTATTTCAAAACACGTGCTGTAAAATAATGCATTGTGATAGGTAATTTCTCATCCAAACAGCTATTTAAACTGGATTTCCACCGTACACCTTTTTGTGGGCGCCTTTAATCCCACTCTTTAAACTCCCAAATAAAACAAATTTTTTTTTCCACTTCCCCGGTGATGGTCTGGATCTCCACGTCGCTGAAGTTTCGCTTCTTTACCGTCTTTCGTGTGTCCATGCCGTAAAATGAGGGCGTGGGGGAGGCAGAGACTTGAATATATAGGTGCGTGTTATTCTAATGACGATTGTTTTTAGCCGCAGCATTTATCAAGGGCAGGTTTTGCGTACGCCTGGATTTCAGAGGTGCGCACAGCTTCATAAATCAGGCGGTGAGAGGAGTGTAAGCATAATCTTACACCAACATATACGCCCGTTTCTACGCAAGATTGATAAATGAGGGCCAATGTGCTTATTCATGTTGTTGGTTTAAGTAGTAGAGGGTCAAGAATCATACAGATTTTTAATTCTGGATTGCTTTTTTTCTTTCATTATATTTTTGTTCTTTATCAACACTCAGTAACACATGGTCTATATTAAACTACTGTATATTTGTGTCTGTAAAATGGTGTATTGAGAGAGCATGATCAGAGTTTGTTTACCTTTAGTTTTGCATGAGGAAGCCTCTCTTAGCCGCTCTTGACTGTGTAACCTTAAGTCAACTAAAAATCAAACATTAACACAGTTATGGAAAATTGGCTCTTATGTATTTGATTATCATTTTTGGTAATTGTAGAATAATAAAAAAATATATACACAGTATATGTGAACAAAATCATTGTTAATAAACATTAACCTAATAAATATGTGCTTATATAAACTTGGCCTGTCACTCAGCTTCAACAATGTAAGGAATCAAATCATACAGAAACTCTTACTTATACACAGGATGAGACACAACAGCACAAGAGCTCCAAAGCCCATTCCAGACAATATGCGACGCTCATTAGTTGTATCATGTGCAATCTTTCTCCAGCCATATGCAAAAAGAACTGGAGGAATAGATTAAAATTAAAAATCACACAAGATAAATGATGTCCTGTCCAAGAACAGAACAGATCTACAGATGTGGTGAACTGAACAGTGTTTGGTTGTGTTTACACTTGGCAATAACATGCGACCTGTAACCGGATGTTGTCCACACATTGAAAAGACAAGTGTAAACGCGTTTCTGAATGTTATCTGATCAGCGTGTCCTGGGGTCCGTTCTTCATACCTCGCTAACTCTGTTAGCTGGATTTGATTGTTGATGATTTGTCATGATCTTGGATTGTTTGGTTCTTCGAAGCTCATCCTGGAGTTGCTGCCATAGCAACAGGTCTGGAAGCTTAAACCTGCTCGCGAGCAGCTTATTTCATGTGATACTTAAAATCTGTAGTTCATTACTGAACCAGGGGCATTAATAATTTTAAATAATAATAATAGTATAAAAATGTATTTGAAAAAAAATATTATAATGTGTATAATACTATAGACACAGAGCGACTTGATTGAGAGATGTATTTGTGATGGAATAATTACTTTATAATGTTATCGAAGTCACAGTTACACACATGCTGTACAGTTACTCTGAGCCATGCATTCATTTGAGTGATGATGGTTATTATGGGATGCTTGATGCAGTGCAGAGAACTTGATCTTGACCCTTAAGAAACTTTAAAATCGTGAATATAAATAATTGGGAATCATGTTTAAAGAAAACAGTGCACATTTAATTTATCTATTATAAATTTTATGTTGGTTTGATCATTTGGCTGTTTCCTTATAAAGGCCCAGAAATTCGTGTTTTTTTTTTTTTTTGCCAGGTGGCTTTTTTAATTATATGATGTCATTACGTTGTCTTGCCACCAGCCAATCGCTGCATTGCTGATTGTGGTTTTGAGTCTCGATGCATCTGCCCTCTTCAGTGAACACAAGAACGCGCAGTAATCTTAGACAATTTAATCCAGATATTTTAATTCAATCCGCAAATTTATTTGAAGAACCAAATTAGCCAGAGATCAGTTATCACGATTAAAAGATCTGGGATCTGTCAAATTATCTCAGATGTATTAATAACGGACCCCTGGTCCAGAGGTAGCCGAGGACGCACTGATCAGATCTGAGTGTAATGTAAACGCAATCCAGCCATCGTATCTGCATTCACAGGTGGACGTCATATAAATCCCCGCCCACTCTCTCTGAAAATTAAACATATTTCACCTTGACAATAATTTAAATCCGGTTATGCGTAGGGAGGCAAGGACTCGGATCCACCCACTTCCAGCAATGGGGAAAAGCAGACCCAAGGCAGAGGAGGGACATGATTCAAGCCGAGGTCCGACACCTGGAGGAAGAAAGGCGCAGGTCTAGGGCTGTCGAACTCGAAGCACAAGGAGCCTGGACAAAGTGGGACCTGCCGAAGCGGAAGATCACGTGGTCGGAGATCTGGAGACTGGAGCCCTTTCGTATCTCCTTCCTGCTCCGTTCAGTGTACGATACCCTTCCATCACCAACAAACCTCCACAGATGGGGAATGAGGGAGGACCCACTGTGTAGGCTATGCGGAGGGAGGGGAACAATGGCGCACATTTTGGCTGGATGCAAAACAGCTCTTAGCCAAGGAAGATACAGATGGCGCCATGACAAGGTTCTCAGTTGCATTGGCTGACATCTAGGAGTGGGAGAGGCAGAAAAAGCGCCAGACCAGTACAAGGCCTGCAACATCCATTCAGTTCATCAGAGAAGGGGAGAAACCATCAGCCCCCAAGAAGACTAAGAAGAGCCTCTTGCAAGCAGCACAATCCTGGGAGATGAGGGTGGACCTGGGAAGGAAACTAGTCTTCCCCCAGGTTGTGCAAACACAGCTGAGGCCAGACATGGTCTTACAGTCTGAGGAGGCAAGGAAGATAATCTTTATTGAACTAACGGTCCCGTGGGAAGATGGGTGCGAGGAGGTCTATGAGCGGAAAGCCACTAAGTATCAGGACCTTGTTGATCAGTGTAGGGCCAAAGGATGGCAGACCTGGCTATTCCCGGTTGAGGTCGGGTGTAGGGGTTTCCCGGCGCAGTCTGTGTGGAAGACACTCATAGCTCTGGGTTTAGCAGGTAGGGAGAGGAAGGTAGCTGTTCGTAGGTTGGGTGAGGCAGCAGAAAGAGCGTCTTGCTGGCTCTGGAGTAGGAGGGAGGAGTTGAGCTGGGGGCCAGGAGGAGGTGGGCAGTGACTGGCCATAACTGCCGACCCGCCAACTGGAGGGTGTTGTGGTTCAGGGTCGAAACACCCCGTGAAAGTTGGACGCCACCTGATGACATCTTCTCCTGGCTGAAAGCTACAGTCATGTACTGTTGTCAGTGACTGAGTTCAGCATCAGTATAGATGTATCCAATAGTAACACTCACATGATATCCTCGGTGCCATCTTTCATTTTAATTGTGCAGCATTATCTGAACGAGGTCATTGTCACTCAGCGCTGCCGCTGTAAATCAGTCGTGAGATCTAAATGAAGAGCTGCCGCTGCTCAAGTTAACGTTACTGCCAGAGGAATAACCAGAATACACATTGAATTTTACTTTTTAATGTTATATGTTTATTATAAGTAGGCTAATCTTCCATTTTTTGTCTACAATATGCATTGCACGCTACAATCTTAGCACTTAAACATGATATGACTCATTTAACATGGTCAACCCAGTTAAATAATCAACTTTGGAAATATTTCTTCATTTAAACAACTTTGATCTAAGACTGGAGATCGTAACAGAACGTAAGTGAATGAACGCAAGCATTGTTTCATTTGTACCATTTTTACTCTTTCATCAATAAACCATGTTTTGCATAGCCTACCCTTGTTTAGTTTTAATTAATGCTCTTTGTGATGTGTTTTTATGTTAGGGTTAGGGTTAGGGCCTCCTTTCATCTACGGAACACAAATGAAGATATTTTAGTTGAAATCCGATGGCTCAGAAAGGCCTCCATAACTTTATTAAGCAACAAAAATTAATTTTTAATTAATTTAAAATTAAACCCCCCCCCCCCCCCCCCTAAATAACAACTTGTATAGTGATGAGCGATTTCAAAACACTGCATCATGAAGCGTTATGAATCAGTGAATCGAATCAGCAGTTTGGATCGCCAAAGTCACGTGATTTCAGCAGTTTGGCGGTTTGACACGCGATCCGAATGATGATTCGACTCGCTGATTCATAACGCTTCGAAGCTTCATGATGCATTGTTTTGAAATCGGTCATCACTATATAAGTCGTTATTTCTGGGGGGTTTTGCACGCAAAAACTATTCTCGTCGCTTCATAAAGTTATTGTAGAACCACTGTAGTGAGATGGACTTTGTAACGACGTCTTTAGTACCTTTTATGGCTCTTGAGAGTGTACAGTGCATTGTGCCAATGGAGGCCTTTCTGAGGCATCGGATATCAACTAAAATATCTTCATTTGTGTTCCGAAGATGAACGGAGGTCTTACGGGTGTCGAATGACATGATGAGTGTAAGTAATTAATGACAGAATTTTCATTTTTGGGTGAACTAACCCTTTAATTTATATTTAAGATAGATTAACTTCAATCCTGTTGCTCCATAACTTTAAACTTAAATCTCAATTATGGATTAATTTTAAACTTGAATGTGAGGAGGTTTAAATAAAATAAAGGGGGTGTTTCGTCATATCTCAGAAGGGGTGCTTATTACTAATAAAAATGAAAAATAAAGCGAATTGAGCCGTCAGAGTGTGAGGGTCGTGGCGGCCTGTGAGTTTACGCCTGCTACCGAGTCCGGGATGCAGATCCGTCACCCATCTTGGAACACCTCGCCTCGGTGTCGGACAAAGAAAAGAAGAAGAGTAGGCTATTTTTAGCCTTTAATGGCAGCAGGGATGATGAGGTGAGCAACAGTGATCGCGGCTTTGCCTCGCGTTTCTCATGCCTGCTCCACTCGATCAAATGCAATGTTTTCATTACCTACAAGTTTATTTACTTTATCGGTAAGAGCTGTATACTTATGTGAGAGAGAGAGAGAGAGAGAGAGAGAGAGAGAGAGAGAGAAAGAGAGAGAGAGAGAGAGAGAGAGAGAGAGAGAGAGAGAGTTTCTGGTGGTCAATAAAGAAGGAAATTGAATATTAGTATTTTTGTTATCAATGGCGAATCCATCATAACGGCGAAAATGAATTGTAAATGGGGGTTTTAAATCACAGGTTAAATTCTAATCCCTGATTTGTTAATCTGGGTTTAAAATTAAGTGGTGCAACACAACTCGATTTAAAATAAAGCCTAGATCAACAAATCCTAGATTAGCTCTAAACTAAACTTAATTTAATCCTTGTTGGTGCAACCCACCCTAAAGTTGGAAAACTTAAACTGGTAGATTAATTACCCTATTTGAGATGTACATATATATTGAGTGTATAAAAATCCCGTGCTATATGGGCACTTCCTATAAGGTTAAAGCGAAAGTTGTTTTACACTCCGTGATAAAGGCCTATTACAGACCTAATTTTAATATTTTGCAGGAAAAAGAAATCTGCTTGATCGGATCACGGTGATCGCATGTTAATGCCAAGTGTAAACACAGCCGTTGTCAAACAGTATCTTGAATTAAATGAAGCCATACTAACTTAATCTGTACCAAAGCAAAAGTGGAGATCACCTCATTTACATCATGATATGATATTATTCAGGGTTGGATGAAGGGACTTTAGATCGAGGGTGGTGTAAGATTTAACGGCTAAATTCTGGTCTATTGAAGTTTGCAAAACAGGTCATATTTCATGAAGCACTTTTAATGAATAATGAGCATGACCTCTGATGTGTAACATTTGGATTTACCAACCTGCATAAACAACGACTGTAAAAACAGCCCATTCACTTGCTATTTTGAAAAACCTGGTCCATGTTTTAATGTTATCTGTAGACAGAGAGAGTTGAATACATCAAATTGAGTCATTATTTAATATCACATATCTGTTCCATTGCTTGAACTCTTGTACTTAGGTTGGATAGGACAAAGTGTAATTTTTTTACAAAACACTACAAATTTATTGACACATTCAACACATGCCAAAAATAAAGTTAGAAAGTAATCTAAAGAAAAAAAAATTAGGCCGAGTTAGTGGTTTTAAATAATTTCATGCTTCTGTATTTGACAATTTATTAAAGGCCCAATATGTAATTTTCACGTCTAGAGGTCGCTTATTCAAAACACAGGCGTAGCTTGATGACGCCTTGATTTCGTTGAATCATGGAAGTTGTTGTTCTCACCTCAGCCGGTGGAAAAGAATCCGACGGGACTCGGGCAGAAATCATATTCATGGATGAGCTAATGTACTAATTGCTGAACTGTAGTATGAAGCAGGGTGGAAGCGATTGCTAAAGAGAGACAAGTGCGACACACAGCTCGACAGCAGCGGAGCTTTTATTCTTGTCATAGACAAGCGCTTCTGCTTCATCTAGTCACGCGTATGTGGGGGAACGCAGCGCTGTTTATCATATTAGATACATTTGAGTGTGTTGAAAGTTATGTTATAATGCTAATATAAGACACTTGTTCACACTGCAGTGAGCTAGATGGATATTAGACATGGTAAAACATGGTATTTGCAGTAATTCAAGAAAACTAGGTTTAAACAATAAGACTAACTGTGGCCCGTCCACACGAAGCCAGAGCTTTCCCTATCCAATCTTTTTTTTCTCCTTGTTTCAAGAAATATCTGTGTACACACAAGACCACTGAAACCGACTCAAAACGATGTAGTATATATGCCAGGCCAGTGTGTGGCGCTATACTTCTGCCACAGAAATACACTAAAAATGGAGAAGAAGAGTTGTGTCAAGAACAAGGGGCAACCTCCCACAAGCTGTGTCCCAATTCAAGGGCTGCATCCTTTGAAGGCCGTGTCCTTTGAAGTGCGCGGCCGACGCAGCCTTCAAAGTACGCTCCGAGACTCGTTTACAGTGGAAGGTATAGCGGATTGCGTAACCGCGGCGCGACGAAGGCTGTCCCAATTCGTAGGTCCTTCGAAGGCTCCTTCAAAATACGGCCTGCAAATGCGTCCTTCTTTTCCCATGAAATGAAGGATACTCGGATGGATGCTTCGCAGCCTTGCCTACCCCAGAATTCCTTGCGCGCCGCGACGTCAGATATTTGAAGAGAAATTGCCAGATTACACTTTTAAATGCAAGTATTGGGTTTCAATTTACTCCAGTAATCTAATGTATCTACTGATAAAAATAAAATGTTGACTAATATGTTACCAACATACGATTTTATATAGTTTATATTCTTTATTATGCACATAAATGGGCCGAGGTAAACATCTTTAGTTGTTTTGTTTTTAGGCAGTTGAATATAACTTTAAAGTCCAGTATAAATGTTCATTTCAGTTCTCTTCAATGGCAGCTGTCAACAGTTGCTAAATAGTACAAATAATGTAACAAAATACATTTACTCTGTATTTGAGTATAATTGTGAAGTACCTTAGATTTTCATCTCAGAGAACTTCATCTCAGAGGCAAATATTGTGGTTTTGTGAAAAACTGACTTTTAACTCATGGATATTACATTTTGATATTAGTTATCATTTAAAAAAAAATCTAAAAATAAAATACACTAGAAATACGTCTTATAGATCAGGGATAGGCACCGTTGGTCTTGGAGGACCACTGTCCTGCAGAATTCAGCTAATAGAACAGTTATGCATGTTAAAATATTTAGTTGTTTGCTTTGAGGATGTGAGTTAATTTAATTTATTCTTCCCTCTTTCTGAAAACATCTTAGTGACATGGCAGCCGTCGAATAAGTCAGCACTGCAAACCTGTTGGTAGACAGTGGAAATATGCACTGATCCCAGATGATGTCCCGCTGACCCAGAAAGGCTTCACCAGGGTCAATAAAGCCCAGCTCAATAAAAGACTACATAAAAACATTTTCTTCCATCTGTTTTATGTACTGTTAATTTTAAAATTTATTTCGTTTTTCTAATCTTAAACGTAACTTATGTAAATAGTTGTAAAAAGTACTGTAAATAAAAATGTATAGAACAATTTATTTTTTCATTTACAAATTAATTGACATGACAAAAATAAATGTACAGAATTATTTATTTTATTTACAAATTATAACTTGCATAACAAAAATAATGTGTAGAACGGTAATATTTCATTTACACATTTTAATTTACAAAACCCAAATTTTAGTTCTCAACAATCTCTCAAGAAGAGAAAACAATCAGTCCATTCTCTCCCTGCTCTCCTCTGTGTCCCGCTGAAACTTCCTGTCCTCCCTCAGTATCTCCATCAGCTCCATCAGCTCCATCTCGTCTCGTCTCCTCTTGGCTGGAGTTGCTCCTCATCTTGGTCATCCACTGCTGAACTTGGCCCTGGTGTGTCCTCAGGGATGGAGGCAATGAGGACAGGGGGATTGTCCCAACACCTCATTCATGAAGACAAACCATGGCCAAGTTCCCCACTCCCTCACCTGTCCCAGGACACTTTCAATCCTAAGGCAGAGAAAATAAACATGTCTGTCAACAACAAACACAACAGCACAATACATTTCAGTAAAGATGTGTCTATTAACTTGCATACTTTTTATTTATTTTTTAAGTTGTAATAAGTTTTTTTTTTTTAGGGGTGCAATCTTAAGAAAATTAAAAAATATGATGCATCAGTAGCCTACAAACATACAAAATACTCCAGAAATCAAATTTATAGATGCTCAAATTCTATATTCTCGATTTTTCCGGCCTGGTAAATAAATACTCATTTGCTGCCCTCATTTTAATAAAGCTGCTAAAAGTAACTTGATCTATAAAACAAAACGAAATATTACCTAACGAATCACCTAACGAATAAAGCTGTGCCGTGGTAACACAGAAATAAAGACCACCGGCTTTTAAAACGTTTCGTTGGTTATTTTAGTAAATTAAAACAACAGGCTACTTACATGTATAAGTGTTCCTCGGCCGCGGGATGGGCAGAGGAATACACTGCGAAGGATCCACTTGTTCTGGTTGGTTCTATCCTTCGTGGCCGGGGAGAAGGACGGTGGGTTGGGTTGCCAGGTCTCTGCAACAAAAGTAGTCCAAAACTCCCAATGCGATTTTCTCCATCGAGCGGCCGAATTCTCCACTGCAGTTGTACGTTTGGGGGTGTTGGAGCGGCGAAATCGTACTTATGGGGTAGAACCAAACCTGCGGAAATAATTTTTCACCCGCGGCAACAACTTAAAAGTAGCCTAATTCGGCTGAAAAAACGGGGACTTGGCAACACGGACGGCAGGCTGCATTTGAAGGCTCCTTCGAATTGAGACAGCCTTCGTCGCGCTGCGGTGACGCAATCGGCCTTCAAATGCGGCCTTTGAAGGATGCAGCCCCCGAATTGGGACACAGCTTACAGTTTCTCTTGAAGCCAATACGGAAGTGATATAAACTGCTATTCATTGACTGGCCGCTAGAGACAGGCTCCAGAAGTGAGCAGAATCTCATTGAGCCCCATGTTAAAATGCCCAACTTTAGATTAGATTCAACTTTATTGTCATTACACAAGTACAAGGCAACGAAATGCAGTTTAGGTCTAACCAGAAGTGCAATAGCAGCAAGTGCAGGATATACAACGGTTGCATAAGTGCAGGACATGGATATGTACTGAATATATATAAATATGTATAAATAGAGAGATGATTATTATAAACTATAAACAGAACTGAATTTACAGGTGAATATGTACAGTGAATAAATATACAGATGGCTATTACTATAAACATAATTTACAGGTGGATATGTACTATGAATATAATATAATAAACAGATGGCTATTACTATAAACAGAATTTTACAGATAGAGGTATACAATGATATGTTAGGCTAAGATGAGGAATATAGCATTGGATTAAGGTAGTGCAATAAATTATGGACAGAAGCTATCCGAAAAAGTGTAAAAGTGGAGTGGAAAGTGGTTGCATATTACAGTTAAAAGTACGGTGCAAAATGCAAATGTAAATGTCACAGGTCGGGGCGGGCCAAACCAGACTGCACCCACCCCTGAAAAACCCGGGAACCACCTCGAGGAACGTGTCAAGGACCAGACAGACAAGGGAATAAAATAATACAGTTTATTTATTATATTAAAAGGTCAATGAATTGGATAAGTCCTAATTAAAATCTTCTTGCCACCAGGACAGTTCAAGAGTCTACAGACCTCCCGGGACGGGAGGGGAGG
This sequence comes from Gobio occitaniae, assembly GCA_033150135.1. Taxonomy (NCBI): domain Eukaryota; kingdom Metazoa; phylum Chordata; class Actinopteri; order Cypriniformes; family Gobionidae; genus Gobio; species Gobio occitaniae. Next base: position 292,408 of record JARQWZ010001114.1, read on the forward strand.
GACGCTCGTGACGGACCGGAGGCTCGTCGGAGGGGAATCAGGGGGGAATCCCCGCGCCGTCCAGGTAGGTCACTGGGTAAGTACTCCTCTACGGGACTCAAGAGGGGAGGCCGTGGTCATACGAACCCCATTCAGACTGGAACCAGGTAAGTATGCAGATGTGGGGGCAAAGCGAGTCACTGGGGTCACTCCGGAGGGAGGTACTCGGAGGTGGGGGCAAGCGAGCCACTGGAACGATACAGCAAGGTTTAACTGTCCATCAATATGTGGAACATTCGACTGAATTACCTCTCTTCTTCTGAGCAGGGTAAAGGCTTCCAATAAGGGCGTGTGGGGACCACCAGGCGGGGAGGACACTTTGAGCGGGGTGCTCACGTCGGCTGAACACTGGGACAGACGCAGCACAGTTTCGACGGTTCCACAGTATGTGAAGCTTTTCAACTGATATACCTTCTCTCCTTTTGAACGGGGTCAAGGCTTCCAATAGGGGCGTGTGGAGACCACCAGGCGGGGAGGGCACTTTGGGCGGAACGCTCCACTTCAGCTGAACACTGGAACAGTACAGCAAGGTCTCAACGGTTCAACAGTATGTGAAGCTTTTCAACTGATATACCTTCTCTCCTTTTGAACAGGGTCAAGGCTTCCAATAGGGGCGTGTGGAGACCACCAGGCGGGGAGGACACTTTGGGCGGAACGCTCCACTTCAGCTGAGCACTGGAACAGTACAGCAAGGTCTCAACGGTTCAATAGTATGTGAAGCTTTTCAACTGATATACCTTCTCTCCTTTTGAACAGGGTCAAGGCTTCCAATAGGGGCGTGTGGAGACCACCAGGCGGGGAGGACACTTTGGGCGGAACGCTCACTTCAGCTGAACACTGGAACAGTACAGCAAGGTCTCAATGGTTCAACAGTATGTGAAGCTTTTCAAGTGATATACCTTCTCTCCTTTGGACAGGATCAAGGCTTCCAATAAGGGCGTGTGGAGACCACCAGGCAGGGAGAACACTTTGAGCGGGGCGCTCACGTCGGCTGAACACTGGGACAGACACAGCACAGTTTCAACGGTTCAACAGTACATGAAGCTTTGCAACTGATATACCTTCTCTTCTTCTGAACAGGGTAAAGACTTCCAATAGGGGCGTGTGGAGACCACCAGACGGGAAGGACACTTTGAGCCGGACGCTCACTTCGGCTGAGCACTAGAACAGGCACAGCACAGTTTCAACAGTACATGATATATGAAGCACTCAGCATTAACGGGGCCGGGTCTTTTCAATGCAGGAAGTTGGGCGGTTGCTTTATCAAGACCCTTCGTTAGAGACAGCGGGTGGGAGACTGTAGGAGAAGAGTGCACGGCAGACTTCTATTACTTCTCCACACACCAATTTCACTTCACAGCACAAACCGTGTAAATCTTCACTTCAAGCACTGCAATTCCACTCGCACACCGTGTATTCGGGCCAGCACTCACCCACCGGTCTTTTCTCCCACCAGATCGGATCTCGTCCTCGATCAGGGCTTGACTTTGCTCCGGGAAAGCAGAAGAACGATGCAGCGATCACCACATTCGGCAAGGGGAGGACAGAAGTTGGAGACAGATCATTAATTCACTCGGTGTAATAGTTCACTCGTGCCAAACATTTTCCAAACTCTCCACACCACTTCAGTGTTAGTGCATATAAACAACGGATCAAATACTCATCACTTGCGTCTTTCTCACTACGGACGATATTCCTCAAGTCTTCGCTGCCAAATACTTCACTCCTTCCTTCCTCTTCCACAGCTCCAATCTTCCCCACTCCACATTCCAGCCTCAATAAAAAGAGCAACCCGCTGACAAACACAGCATCACACGGGAGGAGATCCACCCCACAGTCTGTTTTCTCTCTGTTTTTAAAGCCTCATCTCAATAGGTGTCCCTCTCACAGCGTTCTCTATAATTGCCCCACACCTGCTGTCACTCAGGCAATCAGCCCCGCTGCCATGGCAACAGATTCACAGGGCATAGACCGAGTGTTCACTGGAAAATCCTGAACAACTGCATTCACCAGGATCTTAGTCCCGTTCGGTTTGTTTTGTCACCCCGTGACATAAACAGTAGGTACTGTAAATAACAGTCGGCAGTGCAAATGAGCATAATCCAGTCAAGGTATGGTAGTGCAAAATGCATAAGTAAACAATTGTTACTGTAATAAACAGTCGGTAGTGCAAATAACAAAGTGAAGGCAGTTGTGAGGTATGAGAGTTATCAGTATATGAGGGACGTGGATCAACGGGGGTTAGAGTTCAGTAAAGAGACAGCTCTGGGGAAAAAACTGTTCTTTAGTCTGCTGGTCCTGGTCCGGTGGATCCTGAAACGCCTGCCGGAGGGCAGGAGAGAAAACAGTCTGTGGGCTGGGTGAGAGGAGTCCTTGAGGATGCTGCGAGCTCGATGCAGACAGTGTTTCCTCTGGATGTGCTCGATGGCAGGTAGTGGAGTCCCTGTGATGCGCTGGGCAGTTTTCACCACCCGCTGCAGTGCCTTGCGCTCCGCAAAAGAGCAGCTCCCATACCATACTGCGACACAGTTGGTCAGGATGCTTTCTATTGCGCAGCGATAGAAGTTCACCAGGATAGCCGAAGAGAGCTGATTCTTCCTCAGTGTCCTCAGGAAGAAGAGGCGCTGGTGAGCCTTCTTGACCAGGCTGGAGGTGTTGGTCGTCCACGACATGTCCGCCGAGATGTGGATCCCCAGGAACTTGAAACTGGAGACACATTCAACAGCCATTCCATTGATGTGGATGGTGTCGTGTGTGCCTCTTGACTCCTTCCTGAAGTCCACGATGAGCTCCTTCGTTTTGGTGGTGTTGAGGAGCAGGTTATTTTCAGTGCACCATGTGGCCAGGTGCTGGATCTCCTCCCTATAGGCAGTCTCATTGTTGTTGCTGATGAGACCAATCACCGTAGTGTCGTTCGCAAACTTGACGATGGAATTAGATCCATAGGCACAGGCTTGCAGTCGGAGGTGAAGAGGGAGCAGAGAAACGGGCTTAGCACACAGCCCTGTGGTACACCAGTGTTAAGTGTGATGGATGAGGAGCAGGTGAGTCCTGATCGAACATTCTGGGGTCTGTCAGTTAGGAAGTCCAAAATCCAGTTACACATTGAAGTGTTGATGCCCAGGTCTCCAAGTTTGGCTATTAACTTGGTTGGGATGACAGTGTTGAATGCTGAGCTGAAGTCAACAAACCGCATACGTGCATAAGTGTTCTTATTGTCCAGGTGAGTGAGCACAGAGTGCAGTGCCATGGAAACGGCATCCTCTGTGCTCCTATAGCTGCGGTAGGCAAACTGGTGTGAGTCCAATGTGGATGGTAGAGAGTCTTTTAGGTGTTCCAGGACCAGCTGCTCAAAGCACTTCATAACAATGGAGTGCTAAAGGGTGGTAGTCATTAGGGCACCTCGGGCTAGAGTGTTTTGGCACTGGCACAATGGAAGTGCGTTTAAAGCATGATGGTACAGCTGCTTGGGCAAGAGACAGGTTGAAAATGTCTGTAAAAACCCCAGCGAGCTGCTCCGCACATGCTCTGAGAACACGACCAGCGATGTTGTCTGGTCCAGCAGCCTTGTGCGCGCTGATCCGGCTCAGTGCCTTGCAGACATCTGTGGAGGAGAGTGTGATTGGTGGGTGGTCATCTGAGGGTTTGAACTTGGTCGCAGTTTCTCTGTTGTCTCTTTCAAAGCGAGCATAGAAATAATTTAGCTCATTCAGGAAGTTGACATCAGTGGCTGCGGGGGTGGAGTGGGTGGGTTTGTAGTCACTGATGGCCTGAATGCCCTGCCACATGCGTCGAGGGTCAGAGTTGGAAAAGTGTCCCTCTATCTTTAGCTTGAAGCAGTGCTTGGCCTTTTTGATCCCCCTCTTCAGGTTTGATCTGGATGTGCTGTAGGCTTGTGCATCTCCAGATCTGAAGGCAGTATTGCGTGACTTCAGCAGGAGTCGCACTTCCCTGTTCATCCATGGCTTCTGATTTGGGTATGTGGTGATCTGTTTCTGGGTTGTAACACTGTCAATGGTGGTATTGATATGATCCAATACAGAGGAGGTGTAGGAGTCAATGTCTGTGTGAGCGCCACTGGTGGCTTGAGAAGCAAACACACTCCAGTCTGTGTGTAGAAACCTTTCCTGGAGTGTGGAATCTGCTCACCTTGATGGTCTTCACTGATGGCTTCACACGGTTGATGAGGGGTGCATATTTGGGGCTGAGAAACAAAGAAAGGTGATCTGACTGTCCCAGGTTGGGGAGGGGTGTCGCAACGTAAGCTCCAGCCATGTTTGTTAAAACATGGTCTAAGGTTTTGTTTCCTCTGGTGTGGCAGGAAACATGCTGGTGAAACTTGGGTAGCACTGACTTTAAGTTTGAATGATTAAAGTCACCTGCAACAATAAAAGCAGCTTCCGGGTGATCAGTCTGTTGTTTACTGATGGCTGCATGAAGTTCTTTCATAGCAAGCTTGGCATCAGCATCAGGGGGAATATAGGCTGCAGTTATAATGGTGGAAGTGAACTCCCGCAGAATTAAACATGTTTAGCAGAATAACACATGCTTACAGTCTGGTACAAATTGTAGTTTTGGTCTATACAGCTAATTTTGCCTTTCATGACAACTGTGAGGGGGGTGATTTTTTTTTATAACTCATTCGTTAACATTATATAAAGCTTTAAAGTTCTGCATAATTTGGGGCCGTGGCCCACTTCGAGTGAGAGGTGGATAGCCATTTATCTGCTGTCTGTTCCCTTTCAGTCGGTCACGTTCGACGTACGTCGGTTGTACCGACGAATTGGGATCACTTCAAAGAGCCCCTATCAGCTTAGAGATTTAGGGAACGGGCCCATTTGCATCTCGCGCTCTGCCCCGCGCTGCGGGTATAAACAGGAAGTGAGAGCAACGCACTGACGTCATTCACTTCGGAGCCGAACGGCGTTGACGAAGACAGACTGCCTGCTTTCAGCAAGAGTTTCAGAGAGAGAAGAGGATGCTCGTGTTGGCGATAAGGCACGACGCTGCACCAAAAACAAACTGCTGTTTTCACAGCAAGTAATTTCTGACGGCTCGGTGAGGTCGTTCCCGTTGGTGAGAGCAGATACAGGCTACACTATTTTCTGTATTCCGCCGCGGTCTTCCCTGGGTGCTTCAGCACTACTGAAAGAGTGTTTCCTCACAAAGAGAGCAACACGAGTGTGACACCTGCATCTTTTTCAAGATGTCCATTCCACCCGTGCGTTTTCTGGATGCGGTCATTCCCTCTCGCCCGCTGACGGTCACAATCGCTGTCTCACGTGCCTGGGCATTCAGCACGCTGAGGCAGCTTTTGTGGATAGTTCATGTTCTCACTGCAGAAAACATGACTATCTCAGAGCTTAGGTCGAGACTCGCCTACCTCCGGGAAGGTGGAGTCCCCCCTCCGCATACCTTATGATCTAGAGCTATCTCCCGAGATAGACCTACTTTGACGGATGGCCAGGGTGACCTGAGGATCACATTCAGGGCAAAACCCGCCGAGCATACCTCCGCAGGCCCCCTGAAACCCTCCCAAGCGCCGCAGCCGGTGGTGCTTCCAGAGGAAACAGCTGGCCCCTCCCATGGGCGGCCGGCGGTGACCTCCGGGGCGCTCGCGGACGAGCAGATGTCGATCGCTGCATCGGAGGGGGAGTTCCAGTCCTCAGAGGATGAAGACTCGGCTGTACTGCCTCCCTCTGGGAGAGTGGCAATGGTCGAGTCGGACCCTGAGTTGACAGCTATGCTTTCCCGGGCCCCGCCGAAAAGGTCGGGGCTTGTGTGGAAACCTCCACCACCAGTCCAGAACCTTCTAGGTTGGATGACTGGTTTCTGTGGGGGGGGGGGGGGCTGCGGCGAAGGCCTACAGGTCCTGCGGACAGGCCGCGTCCGCCTTGCATGCCATGGCGCTGCTTCAGGTGCACCAAGCCCAAGCACTCATGGACATGCACAAAAGTCACCCCCGTTCCATTGGTCAGGCGATGTCCACCTTAGTGGTCCAGGAGCGGCATCTCTGGCTCAACCTGGCCGACATGAGGGAGACTGATAAGAACCGGTTCCTGGACTCCCCTGTTTCATCGGCCGGGGTTGTTCGGCGGACACGGTCGAGAACTTTGCCCAGCAGTTCTCGGCCGCCCAGAAGCCAGACGGAGGCCATCAAACACATCCTGCCCCGGCGGTCCGCTGCTGCCTCCACCCCGCCGCTGGCCGCAGCACCTCTATCTGCCCGTCGCCAAGGACATCTGCCTGCCCCCGCCCCAGCCCAGCAGCAGCCTCCACCCGGCGGTAGGCGTGGAGCCGGCTGCGGGAAGGACGTCCAGCCTGCTCAGGCCGCTGCCAAGCCAGGTGGCAAGCGCCGTCGCAAGAGACCCTGAGACAGGCCACCCAGAGATGGAGGAGGAACTGCTCTTCAGGAGATGGCTGCAGCACCACTCCTTCCTCCGAGATCTCTAGATGCCAAGAGAGCGCGTCTGTCGGTATGCAACGCTATCATGCCTTGTTCCCCTCAGACACCTCTTCCTTCGCCTGTCGGGACGCACACAATGTGCTTCCTCACACTCGCCAGCCACCTCAGCGGATGCAGGTTTGTGTGTTCACACACCCAGACCCCTCCACGGACCACTCCCATGTTGTCCACGGGTCCCTGGCTCATCCGTACCATCAGACTCGGCTATGCGATTCAGTTCACCCGACGTCCCCCCAAGTTCAGGGGCATTCACTTCACTTCTGTAACGAAGGAGAACGGCCCTGTGCTTCAGGCGGAGATCGCTGTCCTACTGGCGATGACGCGATAGAGCCGGTCCTCCAGCCGATATGAAGTCTGGGTTCTACAGCCCGTACTTCATTGTACCCAAAAAAAGGCGGGCGGTTACGACCGATCTTGGATCTGCGATACTTGAACCACTCCCTCCACAGGATGCAGTTCAAAATGTTAACGCAGAAACGCATCTTCAGGTGCATCCGTCCCAAGATTAGTTTGCAGCGATTCGAACTGAAGGACGCGTACTTTCATGTCTCGATTCTCCCTCGACACAGACCGGTTTCTACGCTTTGCATTCGACGGATTAGCATATCAGTACAAGGTCCTGCCCTTCGGGCTGTCCCTGTCGCCCCGTGTCTTCACGAAAGTCGCGGAGGCGCCATTGCTCCCATGAGAGAGCATGGTGTTTGCATCCTCAACTATCTCGACGACGGCTGATCCTTGCCCAGTCGCGGGATCAGTTTGCCGGGGCCACCCCTTGGACTCCGTATTTTGCACTGCCGAAGGCAGTCCATACGTGTATTCTCCACATGGTAACTCCCTCCGGGCATGATGTGGCTTCCGCAGCGTCCCTCCGGGCATGCTTTCCCAGCGTAATCCAATAGTCTGCTGAGTGGGTCTTGCGGAACAGCAGTGTGACTCTGCCTGCGTGAATTTCCCCGCCCGCTTCAGAACGGGGTCTGAGGGGCTCTCGCTGGGCGCTGGAAGTGGTAGTAACTGTGGCGTTTTCCAAAGGGATCCATTCAATTCGTTGGTACAACCAACGTTTGAACGTAACAGACTGAAAGGGAACGTCTCGGTTATGTATGGTAACGTACGTCCCGTCATCACAGTTCCTTACCATCACTGCATGCGCGAGTCACTGGTTCGCTCCTCAATGAAAAACGTCAGTGCGTTGCTCTCGCTTCCTGTTTATACCCACGGTCCAGGGCGGAGCGCGAGATGCAAATTTCGCACGCCAATTGGCCCGTTCTCTAAATCTCGAAGCTGATAGGGGCTCTCTGAAGTGATCCCAATTCATCGGTGCAACCGACGTACAACCGACGTACTTCTCCGTTCGCTCCTTCAGGGAATGAGGGTTACCATACGTAACCGAGACGTTAGTTATCGCGTCACCTCAGCTCCGCCCACATTGCGCCTTTTTGCCCATTTTCTGTTATCCGGGAGTGACACGCGATGAGCGCTGCCATGATGGCAAGCGCTAGCTCAACCCTACTTTACACTTCAGAACTGTTCATCAGAATCCTATGGGTGACGTCACGGACACTACGTCCATATTTTTTACAGTCTATGGTCTAGAAGGGGTACAGCAATGGTAGGAGGTGAGGTAAAAATCTCTAGGGCTTTAATCTCCCAGTCGATTAGTCGATTATTAGTCGATACGTTCTGCTCGACCAAAATTCTTATTGGTCGATTTTTTGCCGCGTTCATTTCATTCGTTTTGCCGCGTTCATTTCATCAGTTTTGCCGCGCCGGCTTCATTTCATCAGGTGGAAAGCACTAATTGCTAATGGGGGTGTTTTCAGAGCACCCCTGTTTCACATGTAACAGTCTGCCTTCAGAACACCCCCATTGTTTTCACTTCTTTTGGATTAGCCCAACCAACTAGCGAAGAGAAGTCTCTCGCTGGTCCTTTGTTTTTCATTCCCCGCTGGCTCAAACGCACGCCCATAGCGGTAAACTTGAGGAACGTCCATCAACATACACATGAGGGGAAGCGTCACAACACCGCGCTAAGTGGATCTGTACTGTCAGTTTTGCCGCGTTCATTTCATCAGGTTGGAAAGCACTAATTGCTAATGGGGGTGTTTTCAGAGCACCCCTGTTTCACAGGTAACAGACTGTCTTCAGAACACCCCCATTGTTTCCACGGTTCTTTTTTTGGATTAGCCCAACCCACTAGAGAAGAGCGACAGATTGAAGAAGGCTAGTTTTCTTGTATATTATTTATTTAATTGTGAGCGTTTTTTCTGCTCTTAATCTGGCTTGTTTAATAAATATTCATTTTTTATTAAAGTGGACGTGCCTTTTGTGTTTAAGAGTAAAAGCTTTAAGTTAACCCTTAATCGCCCCTCAAGTAGGGTTTACGTTTGAGTCCCTTGGGTCAGATAGACCCCAAACTTTTACAGAGCGATTGCATAAGGAAATATAATTTTTTTACATGGAAAACTATATATCATTTTTTTTATTTACTTCTCAACTATACATTTATGCTGTGTTTTTGTGGGTATTTGGTAGTTTTTTACCTATTTACTGCACAAATACTTAACTATGTCATAAATTGGCTCATTAAAAATTATTTTTTTATGAAAAAATCACTTGAATGATGATCTTAAATAAATATAAATAGTTTTTGGACATTGCTCTATGTGTTAGGGATACAATACCGCCATCTGTAGGTTTGTGGAAAAACTTTAGGAATTATAGTTAAAGAGAAAGAGAGTGCAATGACCACATTATCCAATAGAGGTCCATAGGGAAGTTATGCAAAAGTTAAGCTGCCTTTCATCTTTCTTTTATTTACCCTTTTCCCTCTCTTTCTCATGATTGTTCCATGTTGCATTTGTGCTCTAGTATTTGTCCTTCATTTATGTATGGAATTTTTTCAGATTTATGCCAGTTTTGTTGATTTTATTTGCCAGTTTCTATAAAAATGCTCTCTGTTGCAGTCACACACATGTGTGTGTTTGTGTGTGTGTGTGTGTGTGTGTGTGTGTGTGCGTGTGTGTATGAGACAGAAAGTTCGTTCCACTTTGTGTTTATGCTCTAGGACCAGATCTTGATATAAATGTAGACATTTTCAGATTTATACTGGATTTAGTTGATTTTATTTTACAAACAAAGTGAAAAAAAAGCATTTTTTACATTTTCCCATTCATTGCCAAAATACAAAAAAATGCTCCAGACACCTGTGTTTGTGTTTGTGTGTGTGTGCGTGTGAGTGAACATGCTTGTTCCATATTGCATTTGTGCTCTAGTATTAGTACTTCATTTATGTATGAAAATCTTTCAGATTTATGCCAGTTTTGTTGATTTTATTTGCCAGTTTCTATAAAAATGCTCTCTGTTGCAGTCACACACATGTGTGTGTTTGTGTGTGTGTGTGTGGCGTGTGTGTATGAGACAGAAAGTTCGTTCTACTTTGTGTTTATGCTCTAGGACCAGACCTTGATATAAATGTGGAAATTTTCAGATTTATACTGGATTTAGTAAAAAAAATTTGACAAAGAAAGTGAATTTTTTTTATTTTTATTTTTTACACTTTCCCATTCATTTTCAATGTGGGGTCAATCTGACCCCGAGGGACTTAAACGGTAAAAATTTTTTTACACACCTTTAGAACAACCAAATCAAGCCCAGATTTTTTGTGCATGTTTAGATAGATTATTTAGGAAAAGTCACCGAGTCTCATGGCCCTGAGATGAAGGGAACACTTTTAAAAAATGGAGGAAAAGTCCAGTGGGGTCAGCTGGACCCCAAGGGACGATTAAGGGTTAATAGTCTATTCGTGTCTCAGCCGCGAAGCTGAGCTCCTGTTCGAGCTGCACAGAGCGGCTGAAATTATTCTGTCTGTCAGTTATTATAATACACATGACAAAAACAATTGTCTAAATTATGTTGCATATTCCTCAAAAGTTCTTGTGATGATATCTAGTTGACAACATATAGTACTATATTTTCGGAAGTCATAGGCTATGATATTGCGCAGATGCACTTGATGCAACGCTGTCAGAACCGACAGACTCGTGTGTCAGCCTCATTTCAGTGCAAAATAATCAGCTCAAAAACTATTTAATATACTGCAAATGGCCTACTAGTTTTTAATGTTTATTTATAATTAATTTAGGCAGACAACAAGGCTACCAAGTGCTGCGCACAGTGCGCAGCTTATTCATTTAACGTTTTTTTTTCCTAACGTCATTTTAGTCGATTTTTAGACGAAAATTTCAGGACTTCAGTCAACCAAGATTTTCTTTGGTTGATTACAGCCCTAAAAATCTCACAATAAAATAACAATAAATACATTTGCTACTTACCAGATGTGTTTTATTAACTCCAACACCTACACCTACCCCAACCCTAAACCAACCCTTACAATAATGCAAATACAGTAATTTAAGGATTGGCTGTACACACGAAAACACAAGGGTGTCATTTTCAGATTTATCCACTCTGTTTGGACCCCGTTTAAAAAAATATCAGTTTCATGCTCCCAAAACGCCGGATCTGTGTGGATGAAACGCTGATACAGTACAACATTTTTACGTATACAGCTAAACACGCGCGTCTCCGTGTGGACGGGGCCTGTGTTGAGCTATATAATAATGATTTATTTTCTGTCAATGAATGTATCCAAACAGTTGCTTACATGTCTAATAAAACACACAATATATTAAATCATCTTTGGTGTTTCCATGGTTTCTACAAAATAAAACAGTAAATCGGGGGGTACTGTGAGTATGATGTCATTGATAGGCGACGTATGGACACGGTTCGTGTCCTTGTTAAAATTGCTTATTTCTCTGGATTTAAGCATTCATGGAAACATTTGTGATAGTGTAAGTATACAAATCAACTAAATATTAGGGCTGGGTATTGACACCAGTTTCAAAATTCAATTGGATTTCGTTTCACAAGCTTGCAATTCTTTTCGATTTTGATTCAATTTGATTATTTTGGATATATATCAGGTACAATACATGGCAAATTTTCTCAAGGAAAACAAATCTCTGAACTAATGTTGTAAACTATGGGAGTCAGTTACTACATTAGCCTACTAATTTTGAAGGTACAAATTAACAGATTTGTATACAAACACTTCAATTACAGTGATGTTTTTTTATAATGGGCGATTTGAATATGCGATTGGATGGGAGGTGCGCTACAATGTCCCATTCATTCATCAACTGAAAACAGGATGACTAATCGATTCTTGGGATTTACAAATCGATATTGTTTTGTAAAAATGAGAATTGATTCAAATCAAAAAATCTATATTTTTTACCCAGGCCTACTAAATATATACATATAATTTTTCTAGTGGTTTTTGGATATTTTACTACATATTACATATTGTGCCTTTAATGTTTTAACTACAATAGAATTAAACACTAACAATATTGTCATGCAATCTTAATTTGTTGCTATCAATTTGCATTTACTGATCCTGATCCGCTTAACAACAACAAAAACAATAATAATAATAAACTTTAAATCCTAACATACCTTGAAGATACTTTAAATAAGGCAAAGCGCAAATCAACATAACAGGCCTCAGAATATACAGAGCACAGCAAGTGACGGTCTCGAGCAGAAATCCTGCAACAGAATATTCATTGATGGGTATTAAACAATATTGATCAAATAAAAAATAAAAAGTCCCGTCATGAGAGAATACAGAAACACACCAACATACTGTACTTAGAGAAGGGGACGAGACAATTCTGTACATCATTACAACAAGATAAATAATTAAAACATTCTTATTATGCTTTAGTTATCTTATATTTAAATATAAAAACTACTAAACTCACCTTCAGTAAAACCCCAGAAGATGAAGGCGATGAACATACAGATGTTTGGAAATAAGACCAGAGAAAGCTGAAGATTCCAGATTGTGCTGCTGGAGACTGGAGAGAAGATGAAGAATAACCACAGTTAAATGAGTAAAACACTCAGACAGTTAATCACAATAAATATGATTGTCCTTTTAAACACACCTGTGCCTTTTGATCTGCAGTAAATCAGACGGCAGAGCAGAAGCACAGCTCCAGATGCAGCAGCGAAACAGAAAACCAACACAGTTATGTGCAAATAAGAGAAACCTGGAAAACAAACATGAGGTTTAACATTTACAACTGCACTGAATCAATTTGCTTTTTTTTTTTTTTAGAGGAATAATTATGAAGAACTTGCAATTAAAGCCATTCATTATTTTAAGGAATGACTAACTATCTTTTTTTTTTTTGGAAGCACGTATTTACACCGAGGGCCAGTTTTACATACTGTTAAGATTTACTAAACGTCTAAAAATTGGGGGGATTGCACCCTGAACAAATATTGAACATTTCAAAATGTTTGAAGGCCAAAAAACTAGATAACAATAGTTTTAAAACCATGTCAGTGGGCAGCATAAAATACTTGTCAAGCAGATTCTTAAAGTCCTCATGAAATCAAAATCGACCTTATTTAGCTTGTTAGCACACATTACAGGTCTTAGGGTGAACAATTAATCCGTGTAAGTTAATACACACAAAAAAACATTGTTTCTCGCGGTAATCTTTAATCAAAACCTGAAAAGTTACTTCCGGTCTGAAATGGCGTTCCCTTTCCGAGGACGTCGGTTTGACGGCTTGGGTTTGAATATCCTTAACCTCCCCTCCAACCGTTAGTCTGCTATGAACGAGAGATGGAGAGGAGGAGCGCTGAAGTACAACCCTGCCCTGAAAATATCTACTGATTATGTGTATGTGGAGTATCCTTTGTATTTGAGGTGTTGTTGGTTCATTGTCCTGCGATTCTGGATCAGACTCTGGGTCGAACATGTATGGGTGAATCATTCTGCTTGCCATTTTTCCACATTGGAAGTTTTCAAAACAATTCCCCACGTGTACGGAGTCGAAACTCATTATAGTCTTCAATGTGGCATGCATAAAAACCGAGCGTTTCAAGAGCAAGGCTCAAAACCAGGGCAGAAAACAGCCTATTACTTATTCATTATGATGTTTTTGAATGTAAAAACCGTGTGAACAAAATAAGTTGACCTCAGACAACAGTATTTAAAAAAAAATCCCTTTAAATGAGCAAGTTTTCTTTAGCTAATTTCAACTTGGCATGAATCAAAAATCAAATCAGAGCTGTAGGCTATATTCATATTTACAAGATGCATATTCACCAATACAACTCCTCGTAATTCACACCTTAATAGCACGCAAATATTTCTTCCTGTTTTCGCTCGTGTGATTGTCAGTCTCTGCTTTTCTGCTACAGACTGAAGTGCCGGGCCGTTACTTTCAGTTAATAAAGGATTTTTTGTGATTGTTTGGGGCATTCTAAAGCCCTTCATCAAAACTTTCAACACAAAGCCCACCTCAGATTTTTTTAATCAATGCGTAAATGGTAAAAATTATACCCCTGCCCATGTCTAGAACTGGCTCTGAAATACAGAAGAAACTAGTTTATTTATGTTTATTGTTATTGATACAGGTGAAATATCAGCATTCTTGGAACGCCTTTTGTTCAAAAATATTTGAGTACCAGGGCCTGATGTATAAATTGTGTACGCACAAAATGGCCACTGAAATACGCGTACGCAATTTTCCACCCAAATATCGGGAATTATAGAAAATAAACTTGCCGTAAATATGTGCGCACCATTTTATGATATTGCGGTCTTAAGCTAAATTAAAGCCCAAAGCTTACTTTGGCCGTCCATGAACCATCCGCATGACATCATTTTTGTCATCAGGAGGGTTCGCGGATGTCCGCACACCTCATGTGCTTGGAGCCCAATTTTTGAGACCACACGGACAGTGCACGTACAACAGCGCATGCGCAAGATAGACAGAAGAGTCTACTAGGGTGACAGTGTGCACAGTACAGTGCACATTGTGCAGTCGCAGAAGAAAAGTGCGGAAAGAGCAGTTCAATGGAATGTCGCTCACTGACGACGGTCCATTACCGAAAGTCTCCTCCAAAGGCTGAAAGTCGTGGCCGGGATGCACAGAACAATTTCTCTATATTATTATTTTTTTTATTTTTTTATGCAAGTTATTTGTAAATTAGACCAAGTAATTGCTGTCTATTGTTAATTTTCGTTAACTTGAAATGTGTAGGCTAAATAAAAGAGAAGTGGTACATTGTTTATTTTTGTAATGCAAGTTAAAATTTGTACATTAAACAAATTCATATGTTCATGCATATACATCCGCCTTCACTTTGTTATTTGCACTACCGACTGTTTATTACAGTCACAACTGTTTACTTATTCATTTTGCACTACCATACCTTAACTGTATTATGCTCATTTGTACTGCCGACTGTTATTTACATTACCAACTGTTTACATTTGCATTTTGCACCGTACGTCTAACTGTAATATGCAACCACTTTCCACTGCACTTTTACACTTTTTCGGATAGCTTCTGTCCATAATTTATTGCACTACCTTAATCCACTGCCATATTCCTCATTTTAGCCTAACATATCATTGTATACCTCTACCTGTAAAATTCTGTTTATAGTAATAGCCATCTGTATATTATATTACATATCCACCTGTAAATTCTGTTTATAGTAATAACCATCTGTATATTATTCACTGTACATATTCACCTGTAAATTCTGTTTATAGTAATAACCATCTCTCTATTTATAGATATATTTATATATACTCAGTACATATCCATGTCCTGCACTTATGCAAACGTTGTATGTCCTGCACTTGCTGCTATTGCACTTCTGGTTAGACCTAAACTGCATTTCGTTGCCTTGTACTTGTACTTGTGTAATGACAATAAAGTTGAATCTAATCTAATCTAATCTAATATTTTCTTGTCATGTAAATTAAAATGTGTAAATGAAAATAAATTGGTCTATACATTTTGCAGTCATTCCCAAACTGTGGTCCGCGGACCACTAGTGGTCCATGAGGGTACTGCAGGTGGTCCGTGGAAAGGCAAAATAAAATCATATTTTTTTTACCTTCATTTTTCCAGGAAATTCTCATAAAAAAGTAAACAGAATATGTAGGCCTATATTGATATAACATTTGTATTAAATTGTCAAGTTATTGTGCGATTACTAAAATAGGCTAGTGGCACTAGGCCGTGACGTTCAAGTTCAGTGCTGTTATGGATCGGTGGATAGCAACAGGTTCTCTGAAGAGAAAAGAGACAGAGGCAGAAGTTACAAAAAATGAAGAGATTAACAGTGAGTCGGATGCATCTATGAGCCAGATTCATCATAAAAAAACATAGAAAATACTGCGAAAGCTATTTAGCATTAGGTTTCAGCTACACCGGCCCCGAAGACGAGCCGTTGCCCGTTTGCATTTGTTGCTACGAGGCACTGGCTAACGAGAGCATGAAACCATCAAATCTTCGCCGGCATTTGGAAACCAGGCATGGGGAATTTAAGTCCAAACCAGTCAAGTTTTTCAAAAGCAAGCTCAGATCTCAGATTGAGGCTGTCATCAATTGAACCTGACATCCAGAAATTGATGTCTGCAAAGCAACATTATCCATCTCATTAGGTGAGCATTTATTTAGTTGTTTAATATAGGCCTATATTAGACAGACGATAAAAAGACGAAGGGAAAGATGTGGAGGGGGAAAAAGGTGGATTTAACGTTCATATCGGGCTGGCAAATAGACTCCGATGGCTGTTCCTTTTTCCTTTTTTTTAAATCTGGATTAGGCCTACTGTTTTCATTAAATGTGTTGCCATTATCACATCACACGCATAGCCTTTATAGGCAGTTTTATGAAACAAAATATTTATAAATGGAATGAATAAGACCAGTAATTTTAATTTCCATTTAGTTTCTTGATCTCGTGCTTCTGAAATGTTTTTTTCAGAAATGCCAGAGGTTTTAAAAATGTTGACTATCCAAGTGTTCTTTTCCATTGCTATGGAAATAAGCCTGTTGTTCAAATTAACCTGATTATGCCCTCGGGCGCTTGAGTAAATAAATAAATTAAATATGTGGCAGCCGTTGTGTGCAGTAAACTTTCTTTTAACGAGCCTGTTGTACTGATGTGATGACTAGTTATAGTTTTAGTGCTAGTAAGCCTATTTAGAGGTGCGGATTAATTCAGGTAGGACTGTGTGTAGACATATTTTATTATGCGTGTTATGAGGTGGTCCGCAAAATATTTTGATTACAAATAGTGGTCCACACACACAAAAAGTTTGAAAACCCCACATTACTTAAAGTACTTTTTACAACTATTCATAGGCCTACAATAAACATCAGAAACAACAGAAATTTAAATTAACAGCTGAAACAGAAGAACACATTTCTACACATTCATTGAGCTGAGCGGGAGACGCTGATGGAGCTGGACCGGGATGGTCATGCACAATAGAAACCCTGGTAAGGCCTGTGCCAGCGGGACATCATCTTCATCTGGGATGAGTGCATATTTCCACTGTCTGCAGGTTTGCGGGGCTGAATCGGTCGACAGCTGGTATGTCATAAAAAGTAGCTACAATTGCATCTGAGATGATGTGAGTTGAATAAAAATAAGTAAATAAAGACTTGGACGTAAATATATAAATGTTTAAAATATATTGTAACAGTTACATTTAACATAATAAATAAACAATAGTTGCAACTTAGCGATTAAATATTTAACCACATGCTACAGATTTACGAGCTTATGGTCCGGTCTCCCATCATCGCAGGCTTTGAAGCATGTCAAAATTCAATAAATCTCATAAAAAGCAAAAAATAAATAAATAAATTATGCTCCATTTCTCTTTTTAAAATCTCCTCACGAATGTCCGCTGTCAGTTGTCACACACCTGCTACAGCCCATTCAACGACGCTCGATTCAGTGTTGCCAAGTCTGGAATTGGGAAGCATTTACTGTTGAAGTGGGTTGTTTTGTTTGTAGCCTATAGTCCACAGGTGTAAGTTGTCTTTACTTTAGCAATATTTGTACTGGGCGCCCCCCCGCGTTTTGGCATATGCTGGCCCATTTTGGCCGTGATTCCGCTACTTTTGATTAGCAATTGGAGGGGTTTTTTGTGCAGACCTGGCAACCCTGTCCCTCGGTTCGCCCTTCATGCACTTCGTGCACTTCGAAGGCGTGGCCTGGTCTGGCCTTCGAAGTGCACGGCCTTCACTTTGGGACACAGCAAGAGACTCCCGTTGCCTTAATCAGAGATAAACCCTCAACTGTTGTCAAGGCAACACTCCACCTGTGTGAGAACAGAGGGGCGGGGTGAGCAAAGCTCATTATCATTTAAAGTCACATGCACTGAAATGGCTTGCTGAAAACAGAGCTGTTTTTGACCAGGTAAAAATAGTTTTCTTACAATACTACTAATGAGAATTTTTAATTAAAGTATATTACAAACTTTTCATTTAGACACTAAAGAATCATATTAACTTGTACAAAAACGGCATTATATGACCTCTTTAATATATTTTTTAATGAAAATGAAAAGAGTGGTGTTTTATGAAATTTCTCCTGGAGCACCTTGAACGCGTGACTATTTCGCTTCAAATGCTCGATTTATGCAAATGGCTTCAAAATGTTCAAGTGTCCCAACTAGACGCGTTGGTTTTCCCCCTCGTGGGTGTTTGTTTTGGTTTCATTTCATTTAATAAATCTTTCCTCCAGCATTCGAGTCCTCGCTTATTTTTATTGTACCCAACCATGACAAGTATACTTTGAAAGCTGTGCGGACAACTCCATGCAAGACGCATCCGAGCGCCGAAATTGTACAAATGTACAAAAAATTTAGATTTTTAAGTATAAATAGCTAAAGTTCCATCTTGTTTACACCAAGTGAAATTGCCTTTGCAAGAATGTTGGCTATTTGCACTTAAGCTGAAAGTATACATTTTTTACACCAATGCACATGTGCGCAGTCGAACGCACAGCATTATTAAGCCCCGGGTATACTTCAGTGTCCACATCCGGACGGGTCTCATGCGCAGTCATGTCCACACAGCTTTCAAAGTATACTCAACCGCGAATGAGCACAGATGATCAAGTTCGACATATGCGCAGTACAATTGGCTTTATGCACAGCTGCACTACTTCCTGAACTTCAGCCAGCTCCTTTGTTTCCTGTCTGCCATTATTGGACAAACTGATTAATCCAGGTGTGCCTGACCTCTGTAGTAACAACAACAATAATCAGACACACCTGGATTAATCAGTTTGTCCAATAATGACAGACAGGAAACAAAGGAGCTGGCTGAAGTTCAGGAAGTAGTGCAGCTGTGCATAAAGCCCATTGTTGTGACTTTCTAGCGCTTGCGCTGTTGTACGCGGACAGTCCGCACGGTCTCAAAAATCGGGCTGCACGCGGACGGGGTGTGCGGATGCCCGCGGACATGACTGATGACGAAAATGACGTCAAACGGAAGGCTGAAGTATACTTTGGTCTTTAGTACCTACTTCTTTTGACTCGTACACGTACACAGGCGTTGGATATATGCACAGTTTTTAGCAGTCTCTCGCCACATGTTACCCACCCATGTAAATACTGCAAAAAATTAAATGCACATGTGCAACCTTGCTGTACAAAGTATGCACGGTTACAAAAATCTGCCGGTGCGAGTTCAGATAACAAAATTTTTGTCACACACTGTACGTTGATCCTTGCGTATTTGTAAAAAGTGAAGCATATTTTGGGCTTTAGTGTTAACAGAGACTGCATTATTTAATTTGCCATGTCTGTTGACTCACCCAGTTGCTCCAGTTCTACAGTTGCATTGGCTGATAAAACTCCAGCAAACACTTGACACATGTAAACTCCTTTGTCTTCGGTTCTGACACTCTTCAGTCTGAGAGAGAAGTTTCCTTTGGGGATTTCATTGGTGAAGAACTCAACCCTGTCTCTGTATTGCTCATCTGATGAACCTGGTAAAGTCTTGTTGTCTTGGTAGAGCAGAACTAGAATATCTTCATCTCCGTCTGTTTTCTTCCATAAAAGCTCTTCAATGTGTTCAGGTGTGATGTGAGAGTCTACAGAGCAGTTCAGAGTGACGTCCTCACCATCATATGCAGATATGGAGCGACTCGATACTAGCAGACGCTCTGAGAGAATATAAATAAATAAATAAATAAATAAATACATAAAAAGACATTTGATTGAATTGATTGAAAGTGGCTCTCACCAACATCTTTTATCTGAACCTCAGTCTCTCCAGAGTCCGGGTCACTGTAAACTGTACATGTGTATTTTCCCTCATCTTCAGCTGTCAGATTGTCCAGACGGAGGGAGAAGTTTCCATGTTGAATCTGATCAGTAAAGAAATGAGCTCTCTCAAGATAATCCTGCGACTGGATCTCTGGTCGACTCTCACCATCCACAAACAAATGAACTACAGTCTCTGAGTCTGTTTCTGAATCTGCATCTGAGTCTGATCTTCTCCATTTCACCTCCAGAGTCTGCACTGGTAAAGGTTTATCAACACAACAGGGCAAAACCACTGAAGATCCCAGAGGAGCAACCAGAGGAGCAGAGGGACCGCGCACAGTGAACCCTGTAATAAAATAGAGAAACGTAGCTATTAGGCCTACGTTAAAAATCTGAGAAGAAAAAAAATAGATATTTTGCGTATCAACGTAAAGTGTTAATACCTACCATCAGCGATCACCAGGAGTATTGAAATAACAAACTTAACGTCCATAGGGCCTACAAAGACAGAGCTATAATAAAATAATGTGAATTTTGTCCACATGAGACCACGCCTAAATACACTTTCGCTTTCTTCTCCAGATGAGCCGTGAAGGAGAAGAGCAGGAAATACCGTTGAAATATCACTTTTTGTTGGCTCTTTAACGGCTCGTGTTGATACCATATAGACTGTAAAAAAATAAAATAAAAGAGTATTCCACAGATTCCCGGTTGGTCTGGGGGCGTCGGAACCTGTAGTATGTGGGTGCGGGACAAGACCCACCCACTTTGTACGATCAATGACATTGGACCCCCTCACTTTTATCGTCTCTAACATTCAGCACATGTCTGTTTACCTACCCCTAATCGATAAACACTTATTGTTAAACACATGTTAGACGCTTTATTTCCACTTTTCTAATATTGTCTTTATTTTTATTGAAAATAAATGCCTTTCCGATCTGATATGTGATGGGAAAAAGGAGAAGATTGAGCTCGGCGAAAGGCGGAGAACGGAATTTAAAGTAAGAGGTTGAGAAGTAAGAGGCAAAAAATTTTTCTAAGTTAAAGCTCACGCAAAAAGGTATTAATAGACGCGTTTTAGTCAAATATTCATTGTTTATATAGCTCCATCCAGTGTTCAAGTAGAACGCAATTTGGTGTTGTAACAGCTAATCCAATATAGCCTACTATATAAAGAATCCAACGATTTAAGACATAATATAAGTGGCATGGTGATAAGTTTTTATGTAGCCTACATCTCAGCATTAACCCTTTAGTTAATCACCCACATTATCCTATTTGAATCCTCTTCATATGAATATAAGTGTGGCCTCTTTTCCTTTCTCTCTCTCTCTCTCTTGATGACCAGATGTGTTGTATACATTACACTGATATCACGTGCTCACATACCATGATATATATATGATGTAATTCTTTTCCATTGGTTAAATCCATATTACCCTCTTTTTTTTACCCTCTTTTATTTGAAATCCTTTGTCCAATAAATTGAAGATCTTTGCAACTACCAAGGCACGGAATGGGACAAATTGGCAACTCTGTCACATGGCAACCAATTTACCATATAATTCTTATGTGTTATGTAATATCTTAATACAATATCAAATGTCTAACTTCGTTAAGTTCACACCTCCATTGTGTAAAGTAATTGTAAAGGCCATTAACATATTTAAACCTAAAATGGTTCTCAAACTGGTGGCCATCATGAACATTTTATGAACTAATCTTTCATAAATTCAGTATAATAACATCAGAGAAATAATCAGAGAAATAAATTTATTAAATCATTGCATAAAACATTCTACTGTATTATTTCAAATGTATGGTTTGTAATTTTAAAATTGTTTTGTGTCATTACATTTTTTGTTTTGTGTCATTAACTGTGATTTGTTTAATCCACATCGTGTTCGTGCTTTTCTAGTCTGTGTACTAAAAGTTATACAGTTATATAACAAATATCATGTATTTTTTTTAAATAAAGTTTTTGTATTTTCCTTGCTCAGAGTTGCTCTCAAATCTTTAAGAAGACCAGCCCAAATGTGTTGATCTACTGTTGAAAAATAAATGAACACAAAAAGCTGCAAGGTCAAATTAGATAAAACACAAACTTGGTATTGAACACGTGTTCTATAAATGTTGTTTTTAAATAGGCCTATGTAAAGACAAACTTTACGATTACATTTTTAGTAATTGCGTATAGTATATTATCTAGTATTGTAGGCTACAGTGAATAAATACAGAAATTTGCAGTAGCCTACACATTGCATAGGCCTATACACAGTGTATGGTGGTTGGCGCAGAATGTCTGCTCACATTAGTAACCTTTTATATTGTAGATGTAAAATGACATAAAAATACATTTTAAAAGTTCGTTAATTTGATAAATAGGCTTAGTGAATATACATTTGCAATCATATGCAAACATACCTATGTGTCAGTCAAATAATACATTTAGTCTATATAATTATTTAAGAAATAACCCAGTCCAAGGGTTATGGTCACAATAAACAAAGGTATATTATTTCAGTCAAATGCTTTATCAAACTATTGCCATGACACATGTTATTGCTTAAATTGGCGCTGTTTCTTGTCGAGGTCGGAGGTCCTGCCTGCTGCAAAGTGCAAATAACGTTAAGATGTCTTTGGGAGCAACAACCTATACGCTAAGAAGGGGCAGTTTGTCTGCTGTACTGCGAGAAGATGATATAACAGTGGACAACTTGGCGAGGATCTTCAAGGTTTGTTCTCATTAAACTGTTTTAATCTTTGATATTAAAGCCCCCATCCCCCACGTCCCAACCCAAACTTTAGATTGTCCAGTCCTCATAGAAAGTAATCATTTTCGAATATGTTAAGTGTAATATAAATTCCTTTAAAATAGAATATTTAATTGGCCAAATGCTGAGAATAATTAGATAATAATAAAAAATCAAAATCCAGTTATCATGTAGGACTGGAAAACTAACCAACACTTTTGTTTTTTAAAGCCATCTTTTGGACAAATGAGGGCAAAAGCGTTTTTTTTTTTTTTTTTTTTAATCTGAGCGGTACAAGGCTTGGTTAATTTTTCTACAATGTGCTTTTTTTCAGTGCTTGAAAGAAAAAACTTCTTAATCCCTTCCTCGTGGACAAAAATGGGCACCCATACACTCTAAAAAAAAAAAAGGTTCTATAGGGCACCAAAAAAGGTTCTTGGCTCGTAATCATAGGGGGACATTTTTAGTGCTATATAGCACCAATATTGGTGCTTCAGTGGTTCTTCAGAGGTGCTATATAGCACCTTAGTCAAAGAACCGGTGAAGAACCGCAGAAGAACCACTGAAGCACCAAAATTGGTGCTATACAGCACTAAAAAAGGTTTCCCTATGATTACGAGCCAAGAACCATTTTTTTAGAATGTAGGAATGAATGGAAAAAAACTAATTCCGAGCATTTTTTTTATTTTATTTGTCCAATAAAAATTAACACAATGCAGATCATACATACACACAAATGAAGGACTGAGCCTATACAACATTCTCAATGTGAAAAACATACACACACACACACACACACACACACACACACACACACACACACACACACGCATTGCATTGAAAGCCATTGAATGAGCCTATAACAGAGTGAGTTTTATTTTTTTATTTTTGTCAAATAATACACAGTCACTCACATACACAAACAAAGGTATTAAATGAGCCAATAACTGGGCAATAAAAAAAAATGTCAGCCCATATGCAGCCATTGAGTTCTATTGCCATCTAGTGGCTAAGATAATAAAGCTATTAATGAAATGACAGTTACTGACATTCTTCATTTAATACTTTGTGCAACCTCTGTTTGACAAGATAACAGCTCTGAGTCTTATATAACCTGTAATAGTACATTAGATATGTATTAATACAGAACAACAGGACACAGGAGTAGCTTACAAAACCAGAAACTAAAATAATTAACATAAGATTGCGAAAACAAAAGCAAAAAAATCTGACAAAGGATGAAGAGAACATAAGATTTTAAATAAACTTATCAAGATACAATTCACATTAATGGACTAATTAAGATAAGATGCAGATGAAAACAAGGTGTTGAGAAAAAGGAACCCAACTTTAAAATAAGTCCAACAAAACTGGTAGATAGACACAAACATAAGCTTAATTGGTAGGGCATTCGTTAGTAGCAAAGGTTATGGGTGTGATACCAAGGAAGCAACACACATGCTGATAAAACATGAAGCCTGAAAGCACTGGCTTTGGCTCAAAGCAACTGCCAGTTGCATAAATGTAATGACACACTTTCCAATAGAGCATTATATGTGTATGTAGAGAAAAAAACACACATTACAAGAATGAGTCTGGTTTCTAGGTTGCAGAAATAAACAGTTAGCTGACATTGTTCATTAGACAATGTGTTTGTGTGTTTCCACAGAACGATTTTCCTTGGTCAACTTGAGGGTGAAAAAATAGTTCAGGACAAGGCATTGATTATTCCATTTGAAGAATCTGAGGCCTGTTTGCCTACGATGACAGATAAAGTAAAGGAAGCCCTTGCTATGGGTGCTGATGAAAAGATAATTTTGATAAAAAGATAATTCAATGAAACCTACTCCTTGATACCCCTGGCACTAAAGGTTTGTGGGTTTAGGCTAGAATGAACATTGAACAAGTTTATTAGGAAATTCATCACTGCTCGTCAACATGCATGTTACTACTTACTGTATTACCATGACAGTACCATTCTGAATTTCATTATTCTATTTACACCCTCTGTCACAGGTTCTGCTTATTGGAAGCAAAGCATCTCAGAGATGGGAAGAAGGAAAAAAAGAAAAGTCGGGTAAGTTCATGAATGTTCTCACCAGAAGAATCTAGTCATCTTTGAACTTTTCATATATTCATGCAAGTAAAAATTGAAGTGCTGTAGTCTAGTGCATAGACTGTCATTTCTAATCACCCGACATCTGTGATTTTATGTACAAGTTCGGATTGGACTAGATGTACAAAATGTTGTGATGATGCACATCAAGGCATTTCAAAAGGTCACATTTTAATTGCATGCATCAGGTGCATTAAATGACTTTTTATAAATTACTTAGAGCATTTTAAAATGCACTTGTGGAGAAAATTAAAGTTAAAGGGTTAGTTCACCCAAAAATGAAAATTATGTCATTACAAAATTGCCTGTGCAGGTCACAGGTCTCCCCATCCATAGTCCAATCTTCCCATTATGGTCATTCCTCCAATATACGCATACCCACCAGATTCCGTCATGAGTCATTTTGTACCCACCACTTTTTTTTTTAAATCCTCGGTGACGCATTTCTGCCATACATATTATTTTTTCCACTCAATTATGTCGTAATAACGGGATCTTATGTCGTTTTAACGACATCTTTTGTCGCAAAAACGTTTGAAAAGCAAGTTTTAGCTCTCTAAAAGCAAGTTTTCTGCAGCTCACTCAAATAATTTCACTTTTTCACACACCCCTCGCCCGATTGGGAGGGGTGGAGGTACTGGTTTGCTCATCTCAAATGATTGGAAATTTGAGCCCGTTACATCTCTATCTGGCAACCGCTCATTTGAATCACACTCAATCACTATCACTCACCCGGCTAAAATCCATGTTGTAGTTATTTATCGCCCTCCAGGTCAACTGGGTAACTTCTTAGAGGAATTGGATATTTTCCTCTCTCACTTCCTGAGGATGGCACTCCTCTGGTACTGCTTGGTGACTTCAACATCCACCTTGATAAACCCCAGGCTGCAGATTTCACCACTCTTCTGACCTCATTTGACCTTAAGCGAGTATCTACTACAGCTACTCACAAGTCAGGTAACCATCTGGACCTTATCTACACGCGCTACTGCTCCACAGACAACACTTTAGTTACTCCACTGCACACCTCAGATCACTTTCTCATCACTCTTAACCTCATACTGACTCCTAGGGGTGTAACGGTACACGTATTCGTATTGAACCGTTTCGGTACAGGGCTTCCGGTACGGTGCACGCGTGTACCGAAGGTACCGAACAGTTATGAATGTAATGTTTAACAGTTAACAGTCGGCTTGTTGTAAACGCGGAACACACTTCAATCCGAGTTCCCACACGAACATATTAAGTATTCAGTCCATATTATCATGAAATTCAAACTATAAATGACGTTTTGATGCTCTTTAATGTGCGTGACTGATCAGTGATCACTAAACACAGTTCAAGTGGCCGCCGCGATCATTTGTGAACGGTGCACGCGTCGAACGGTTATGAATGTAATCTTTAACAGTTCACTGTCGGCTTGTTGTAAGCGCGGAACACACTTCAATCCGAGTTCCCACACGAACATATTAAGTATTCAGTCCATTTTATCACGAAATTCAAACGATAAATGCCGTTTTGACGCTCTATGTGGCGTGACTGGTCACTGATCACAGTTCAAGCGGCCGCGCGACGCGCACGCGCGTGAACGCGATCATCTGTGAAGGCGATCAATCATCTGTTACTAAAGATTCAAGAATAAACATGAATGACGATCTGAAGGTATGCTGAGGATACATTACAATTTACTGTCATGTATATATGTGGTGTAATCGCTAAATCAGTGTTTCAACTGCGGAAAGATGTCAATATAACTGCTTGTGAACTAAACAATGTCATGTAACGTTAGCATCACATTTACCTCAGGCAGTCATTCAGTGTCCACAGAATTTTATTCACTAGAGAAATCAACTCTTTCGCTAAATATATGCTCTATATTAGCCGTTATATTCATTATATTCTACTTAACCTGTTATGTCTTGATTATTTCATGCATGTTAAATAAACCTGTCATGAAAATGACAGACACTGTATATAAATTATTATATTTCAACAACGATTTGGAGAAAAAAACTATTTTATAATTAGATTTAGAAGTTAATGCAAAAACTGCCTTATGTGAAGTTTACATATTTGCACACAATGTGTTATTTGAGTGTTGATTATTATACCTAAAAATAAATAGCAACTGAATTTAGGCTAATAGTTTGGGCTCTGTTGTGAACCTTTAATATTAATGTACAAGTAAGGGCTCCCTATATAATTTACAGAAATATCTTAAATAAACTTTTTTAGATATAATTTAATTCATTCAAGGACACTTTTTTCTCCAGTAAACCACTGTTAAATATAAAAAATAAATAAAAAGCAATTTTGTAAATCTGCTGTACCGAACTCGTACCGAACCGTGACTTCAAAACCGAGGTACGTACCGAACCGTCAGTTTTGTGTACCGTTAAGGCCCGGGTATACTTCGGCCGTCCGCGTTCGTGCACCGCCCACATGACGTAATTTTCGTCACTCGGAGGGCTCGCGGCCGGCCGCACACCCCGTCCGCGCGCAGCCCAAATTTTGTGACCGCGCGGACGGTCCGTGTGCAACAGCGCATGCGCCAGCAGTACAGAAGAGTCCACTAGGTGGCAATAAACACACTATTGAGCACAGTGTTCAGCCGTCGAAGAAGTGTGTGCAAAGACCGGTTTAAAAACAACACGCTTGGAAAAAAAAGAGAGAATTTTTGATTCTTCAGTGTTTCTTCCAAACTATGTAGCAATGGTGGATGCACTACAGTTCTTCTCCGATCATGCCCAGCGAATGTCCCGTTGATGACAGGACTCTGCCCTCCGATGTCTGGTGGAGCATAGACACTTTTTTACTGCGCATGTGTCGAACGCGATCCTCCGCGCGCATCCGTTGTGTAGTATACTTTGAAAGACGCGCGGACAGGGCTGCGCGCGTGACGCGTCCGGGCGCGGTAAGTGAAGTATACCCGGGCCTTTACACCCCTACTGACTCCTGACATAACACACACTCCTCCACAGATCACCTTTCGGCGTAATCTACGCTCGCTCTCTCTCTCCCGTCTGTCCACTATGGTTTCATCCTCACTCCCTCCACCTGCTCAGTTCTCAGCACTAGACACTAACAGTGCTACTGACACTCTTTGCTCCACTCTAACATCTTGCTTAGATAACCTCTGTCCCCTTAGATCCAGGCCAGCCCGCACCACCCCCTCTGCCCCCTGGCTGTCTGATGTTCTCTGCGAACATCGCTCTGGACTCCGGGCGGCAGAGAGGAAGTGGCGCAAAACTAAAAACGCTACTGACCTAACCCTGTATCAGTCTCTTCTTGCTTCATTCTCTACTAATGTCTCCACTGCTAAAACTACATACTACCACAACAAAATCAACAACTGCTCTGACTCTCGTGCACTTTACAAAACATTCTCTTCGCTCCTTTGTCCTCCTCCTCCCCCTCCTTCATCAACTCTTACAGCTGACGACTTTGCATCATTTTTCACAAACAAAACCTCCTCCATCAGCAGCCAATTCTCCACACCACAAACTGACACGCACATCTCAACAACCATCACACACACGCTCCCCTCCTTCTCTCTGCTCTCTGAAGCAGATGTCTCCAAACGAATCCTTTCCAATCAGCCCACTACCTGTCCGCTTGATCCTATCCCCACCCACCTCCTTCAGGCCATTTCTTCTTCTGTTACTCCTGCACTCACTCACATTGTCAACACCTCTCTTCACACCGGGACCTTCCCCACAGCATTTAAGCAGGCTCGGGTAACCCCACTGCTTAAGAAACCCTCTCTAAACCCAGCACTTTTAGAAAACTACAGAACGGTATCCCTTCTTCCTTTCATTGCAAAGACTCTTGAGCGAGTGGTGTTTAACCAGCTGTCTACATTTCTTGAACAGAACAACCTCCTGGACATCAACCAATCCGGCTTCAAAAGCGGCCACTCAACTGAAACTGCCCTGCTCTCAGTTACGGAGGCACTCAGACAGGCAAGAGCAGCTTCCAAATCCACAGTACTTATCTTACTGGATTTGTCTGCTGCTTTTGACACAGTTAACCACCAGATCCTCCTGTCAACTCTCGTGAAGATGGGCATCTCAGGAACTGCTCTCAGGTGGTTCAAGTCTTACCTCGCAGGTAGGTTCTTCAGAGTGTCATGGAGAGGTGAAGTGTCTAAATCACATCATCTAGCTACTGGAGTTCCCCAGGGCTCAGTGCTTGGACCACTTCTCTTCTCCATCTACATGTCATCACTGGGATCGGTCATTCAGAAACATGGCTTTTTCTATCACTGTTATGCCGACGACACTCAACTCTACTTCTCATTTCAACCAAATGATCCATCGGTTGGTGTTCGTATCGCTGCCTGCCTAACAGACATTTCTGCCTGGATGAAGGAACATCATCTTCAACTTAACCTTGCAAAGACAGAACTTCTTGTTGTCTCTGCCAACCCAGCACTTCACCACAATCTCTCCATTCAGCTAGGTTCATCAACCATTACTCCATCCAGGACAGCCAGGAACCTTGGAGTTGTGATTGATGATCAGCTAAAATTCACTGACCACATCACTGCAACAACCCGATCCTGTAGATTTGCATTATACAACATTAGGAAGATTAGACCCTTCCTATCAGAGCATGCCACACAACTACTGGTCCAAGCTCTTGTTCTCTCCAGACTGGACTACTGTAATGCTCTTCTAGTGGGCCTTCCGGCATGCACTATCAAACCCTTGCAACTGATCCAGAATGCAGCGGCGAGGGTGGTCTTTAACGAGCCGAAGAGAGCGAACGTCACGCCTCTCTTCATCAGTCTGCACTGGCTACCAATAGCCGCTCGCATCAAATTCAAGGCACTGGTGCTCGCCTTCAAAGCAACCACTGGCTCTGCACCAATATACCTAAACTCACTTGTTCAGACTTACACACCCTCCAGGAACTTACGTTCTGCTAGTGAACGACGCCTTGTGGTGCCATACCAGAGAGGCATGAAATCGCTCTCACGGACCTTTTCCTGGGCCGTTCCCACCTGGTGGAATGACCTGCCTATCTCAATTCGTGTGGCCGAGTCTGTAGCCATTTTCAAAAAACACCTAAAGACACATCTCTTCCAGCAGCACCTCACCAATCAAGAATAGCACTTATCATTCTATTCATTGTCTGTCTGTCTAATTTATTAAAAAAAAAAAAAAAATTGTCCTATGTGTTCTGAGCTAGATTAACTGAGACTTGCTACAGCACTTGCATACTGTTGCCCTTGACTGTTCTAGTTGCTTCTTTTGCTCTCATTTGTAAGTCACTTTGGATAAAAGCGTCTGCTAAATGACTAAATGTAAATGTAATGTAAATGTAAGTTCCGTAAAATAGGCTCTTCCGCTGCCTGTATCAGTGGCAGTGCCCATAGCACGAAATTGTTGTAATGTATTGATGTAGCCTACAGTTCTTAACAGCCATGGGTAGCAGGTGCCATGGACCGCTTATGATTAGCGTAATGACGGACCCCGGTGCAGCCACAAATATCATAACTATCTATAGGCCTACTGTAATTAAGACATTCAAGAAATGTATTAAAAAGAAAGACGCTTTCAGCCTTACTCAAAGAGCCCTGCATTTCTGCCCGAGCCCGACAGGCCCTGACTTTTTTTACGCCCCTAGGGCCGGGCTTCGGGCCAATTTTCCCGTCATACCTCAAACGCGGGCCGAGCTTCGGGCCTTTTTAGGCTTCTCCTTCATTTTATATTTTAGACATTCAATAATTAAAGGAAACAATGAGATGTGCTGCGCTGGTGGAAACAACATGAGACCATGATATCGTGAGTCCTCATGTGTCAAGACTCGCACAGTGTTTAGAGGACGGAGCTATGCAACCCACATCGCCGCAAATGAGTAAAGCAAGCCAACACGCAAACTGCCACTAGTGAAACTGAAAATAAGCTACACTCAAAAAAATTATTTTATGATGGTGTTCACTTTATTTAAGCAATTCATCTTGCACCATTCTAACACCATTATATTTGGTTTCTGGTTCAAATGTAATAGATTCATGTTAAACTGATTTAAAACCGTTACTCTTTGACATAACTTGATGTTTTCATTTTGAAATAACATGTTTCAATCAAGTAACCCAAAGAAATAAGACTTTCACTTCCCATCATGCTTTGCAAAGGGGCTGAATTTGGAGTAAATGTTTAAATAAAGTGCAATTTGATGCATTTTTAACAAGATGAGAAAATTGAGAGACTTTTTAATGCTTAATGTTTTGTTATGTTGGTATTTAAAAGTTTGTGTTATGTTAGTGTTTTTGGAGGTTACCATTGTGGTGAAGTGTAGAGCATGTGCTTGGGGTCAGGACCTACTAAAAACTAATAAAGTTGTTTTAATAATATAAATCTACTCAGGGCATGCCATGGATGTAACAAAACCATCTTCTGGCTAGCCAATAAAATTTGTAAAAGGTTTTGTAAATACACTCAAAAGCTATTCTTTGAATTAATGTAATTAAATCATGGTAAGGATTTTTCCATTTGATTAAATGGCTTTCTTTCAGCATTAAGCACTTTTGTTAGGCTAACTTAAATAAATTAGTTGGTCCAAAACATTGCAAATTATTTGGGCTGACACTATTAAATTAAGCTGTGCCTAACCATAGTAAATAAGTTGAATCAACCTTAATAAATTAAGTTGACCCAACGTAAGTACATTAAATTGGAATAACATAATTGCATAATGCTGAAATAAAGCAAGTTAATCATGTGGAAATACTTTCCATGATTTTTTTATGTTCATCCAAAGAGTAATTTTTTTGAGTGTAAGTCTGAGATGCTCAAAAGCACAATCATCTTCGTTAAAACTAATGAGACTAAAGGCTCTTACCAGTGTTTAGGTCGCTCGTTTTCATAATGCGGTCTTTGATTTTGAAATGAGCTGTTGAATAAAATGCTCAAATCGGTTGCTTTTGTTGACATGAACATGAACGTTAAATGTGCATATAGCGCGGGGATTGAAGATCGGATTTATATTCATTTCGCGGAGAGGTGTAAGGTAAGACAACCAGCATGTTTTTTTTTTTTTTTGGTTTAGATTGTGTAGCCCGTTTCGTAAAGAAACTAAACGAAATATAGCCTAACTACTTTGACAAGTGTTGATTTGAGAGGCTAAAGCGTTGGGTTAACTCACTGTCGGCCGCTGGCCGCTTGGTCGTCACTTTAAAGAACAAAAACTTTAATTTAACAAACAACAGAATGCTTCAAACATTTTTTCCAAATTAACTTAATAAAGAAACTAAACGAAATATAGCCTAACTACTTTGACAAGTGTTGATTTCAGAGGCTAAAGCGTTGGGTTAACTCACTGTCAGCCGCTGGCCGCTTGGTCGTCACTTTAAAGAACAAAAACTTTAATTTAACAAACAAAAAAATGCTTCAAACATTTTTCTAAATTAACTTGATAAAGAAACAAAACGAAATATAACTACTTTGACATTAAAAACAAAACTGAACTATTTTAATGGCTGCAACTAATGTGTAATAGGGAGGATAAAAAAAACACGGGCTCCAGTCGGGCTGATAATTTTGATGAGCTCTCAGGCCAGGGCCGGGCTAGAGCCTAGTTTTGATGGCCAGTGGGTTCATTATGCATGTCAATCCATTCCCGGTGTTCTTTGCGTCTTATGTATTAAATATACAGGCAATTCGTTTATGAAACCTTGATCAAAATTAAAATACAATTTATAGAAAACGAAATTCACTTTAAAGAAATGATTTCTGCAAAATAACACTCAATAAAAATCATGTCTGACCCCACTCCATGTCTCCAGACATCTTACTCATGGTGCTCACTTTTCATCATCAACATATGAAATTAAAACAATAATATAATAGGCTAATATTTAAACATATAGCCTAACTAAATAGGCTACGTTTTGCATGTAGCCTACTCCACTCCAGTCCAAACGCTTCAAAAATTTATTTTGTTTATTAAACGCAAAGTTTTTAATTTTTAAAATTAATTTCTAAATTCAGTTCATATTTCCAACAAACGAAATTCCGAGCCAAAATAACAAAGTGGTAAAAAAAAAATAGCAAAAATGAAAAATATTAAAGAATTCGCGGGCGCTTTCGTCGGCATGAGTAAGATAGGCTATAAAATGCGCAATATGTCTCAGCTAACATTTTTATTTATTTACATTAGTAAGCTACAGGACATCATCTTTCAAAACATGACCTGCGCGAAAGAGAGAGAGAAAAAAATGAATGCATCATGTACCCAGCACTTCTGAAAATGGACTTCTGAATGCGTCTCTGTCCCCAGCACATTTCAAACCAAACTGACGCCCATGAGAACGTTGTGTGACCGGATGAGCTGTATATCACATCTTTGTGGTGTCATTTCATGTATTTCAGTCCAGTAAAATTGATGAGTGAGCTCAGCCTATACGTCTCCGTGTGGTTCTTCCCGGGAGGGTCGAAACGAAAAGAACGAACCAGAAAGAGGGGGTTACACCAACAGGTCGTGTTGTCTGGCTCCCTCAAATCAGGATTTAAAGTCAACATGAAACAAATCACATCTTATTTCAGTAATTTTACATTTACAAGAAAAAAGGATATTATACAAGAAAAATATATTTTTTAAAAACACATCAGAAAGCATTTGGAACTTTGTTTTAAAGCATTTTTTTATATATAATGTGGATTACACAAGACCTGACTATAGACTAACACAAGAAGGAATGTGTATTAAGAAAGTAAATAAGATCAATTTTGAATTCATGTTGACTTTAAAAATGGTCTTCAAAACATCAAAAGACCACAAACTCCCCCAAACCAACTGAAAACAACACCAAAACCCATAATTGCATCTAACTTTGTTTTTGAGGATTGAAGAATGGTCAAAGACAAACACGAACATAATCAAATCCATTTTCAGTTGGAAAAATGGTCTCTGAGTCCTTGAAAGTAGTAACAGCATGTCCATAAAACATGATACAAGACCTGATACAGATGCAAAAACCACATAAACATTTACAAAACATGTTCAAATCCGCCATATTTAACTATAAATACTCATATGCCATATAATATAATATGATATGCTACATTTACATAAGAGCAGTACCGAAATCTGACTGTTAATGAAAAAACAATTTTAGTTTGAACTGCCACAAAAAAAGCATGAATTACTTTTGAAATGATTGAACAACCAATATAAAATTATCCAAGTAATTTGTAACAAAATGCAAATTTTTTTGAAGTCTTCAGTCTCATTTTGTTGCTTTTTACTCCAGAAGAAATGTGGAAGAGTTTTTCATCTCATTACAGTGAAACAGGAGAGACGGGTGCAGACAGATTCTCCATTTCATGAGTCTCTGCTGTGTGTAGATCTGGATCTGAAAACACAATTACAGATTAAACATTGATATACAGTTGATTATACCATATATAAATACATACATGAGAGCTGCATTGAATACAAATCTGAACTTACTCAGTTGGTCGCAATATTCCCTATGTGACAGGAGACAAGAGAGAGTAAGTGATTTAAAATTAAAATAGATGAGCAAAATCAGAATCACAGCAAGTAAACCAGACTCTGTAAGAAGTAGGTCAATGTTTGTCTTATTTTACCAGCGTCACACTTGGAATGGACCAGTGTCATTGTAGTTATTGAAGTTCTGAAGATGATAGTGGTCTTTGAAAGCTTTGTGACAGGTATTAACCATCACTGACTTACAATGCTTACATTATCTTTTATTATCTGACACTGTATTTATAAAGAGCATAAAAATATGGTGCTGAGAAGTAGAAATTAGATTACAGTGATGCGATGTCTTATATATGCATATAAAGCTTTAAAGGAGCAATATGTAGGATTTTTTTAGTTTTCTGATGTAGTTTTGTTCGGACGTTATGGACCATGGCAAGCAAACTTTGGAACAAAATGAGAAATCAAAGGACCAGTATCGACGTGGCATTTACATAAGACAAATCAATATTATGTTATCAACACAATGATATATTAGAATATCATCAGTAACCGACCTGTATGAGTAATAATTCAGCATTTGTGGGTAGTTCGGTAGAATGAAATGTTCACATTTCTTGGCTCTAATATCTGTCTCTTATTAGTAATCGTGCCCTTCATACCACAGTCATGTTAAAAAAAACATGAAAGCATTCACTCATCCAGAAACATGATTTCCCCATAAACATTATTAGACCCATCGGTATGACGACAAGTTCCATGATTCAACGCTCTTTCACTGCGTCATCAATCTATGCCTTTGTTATTGTTTTGAAGAGGTTAGCGACCCCTAGCAGTGAAAAAATTACATAGTGTTGCTTTAAAGGTCCCATGGCATGAAATTTTCATTTTATGAGATTTTTCAACATTAATATAAGTTCCCTTAGCCTGAATATTGTCCCCAAGTGGATAGAAATGTTGATCGGTGTAAACCGAGTTGTGGCTGTCTTTCTCTGCCCTTGAGAAAATGACAGGCCAGACTAGCCAATCCTGAAGTCTCCTGTTATGAAGTCAAAACAGGAAAGGTTACCTCCCTTTCCTCCGCCCAGAGAATATGGCATGCCCAAGCGAGCGCTATATTTGTTTGCCCTCGACAGATCATGGCTTTTAAACGAGCGAGGCATGCCAGTTTCTCAGTGTTTGGATGTACAAATGAAAACAGAAGTCTTTTTTCAGTTCCTTCTGATCTGTGATCAGTGATTTCTTATCTGTAGCTAATTATTTATTATTCGTGAACACGCAGCGGCTTCTCTCTCTCCCGACAGAACGGTGTTTTCGTGTTTTCTATCTTGTGAGTCAGTGTTTTTGTACGTCCTCGTCGCGTCTATCTGTTCTAAAATGTGCATACAGTCGTTTCTGCTCAACATCAGCAGAGTAACATCTTTAGAGATAAACCTCACACACACCGAAGCTCGGGCTGGCCTTCAACATCCCCGACCCCCAGTACTGCATCTGGCCCCCAGCGGAGGCACCAAACGCGGTGCGAGATTAAGCAGAAGGGGGGTAAGCGTGAGCATATCCGGGTTAGCCAGCCTAGCCCCACAATAAACTGGATTACATTCGATTACTGCTGTTGTGTCTTTGTTTGCGCTGTGTACTCAATGCGCGTCCCTGACACTTTTCATATGATAAGAACATATCTAAAATAATGCTATAATCAACACTTACTCATAACTCGTTCATATCGACAGCTGTAATTTTACATTGCATGTGTTACAAAGTTGGTAATAAGGATGAAGACGGACTCGGTGTGACTGGGACTCGTGTTTATTCAGAACTCTCAGATACAAACACAATAAACTCGCGCTGACAGCGCTCACAACTCAGTAGTTACTATAAATAACTTTGTTAGCAATCGCTCCATCTCTGGTACATTAGTGATGTCCGGTTCGCGAACGAATCATTCTTTTGAATTGGTTCTTTTTAGTGAACCGAATCAGTTCACCAAATCGGACTGAATCGTTCTAAAGGGTCCACGTCTCCAGTCAGCGCTGCTGATCCATCATTTACTAAAGTTACTAACTTTCTGACATGAGTGACAGCCCCTCCGACTAGAAATAAACTAATAACCTGAAGTATATGCTATAACTACAACAGTTCACTGAACGGAGACGTGCTGAGAACTGATGAGAAGTGAACTCAGGTCCATCCGTCTCTCTGGCAGCAGGCTCTGCTCGTGTCTCGTAGACCTCGTTAAACCGCGCCCCCTCCGCTCATTTCAAATGCAAAGATGTCAGCCAATCACAACAGTGGCCGTTTTTACTGAAGTCTCACAGCAGACACGCCTCTTGAAACAGGGGATTCAGCCAGAGGGCAAACATCAGTATTGAAAAAATGCCTTTTATTTCTAAATTATGACATTTTATGATGTAAAAATCTTACTAACAATATAAGTACACCTCAGGAAACATAAAATAATAGAAAAATGCCATGCCATGGGACCTTTAAAGCCACAATATGTAATTTTTTGCCGCTAGAGGTCGCTTATTCAAAATAAAGGCGTAGCTTCTATTATGCCAAGCGCGATAGACAAGCGTTTCCGCTTCTTTCGCTCATGTGTATGTGGGGTAAGGCAGCGCTGTTTTATCATATTATACATTTGAGTGTGTTGAAAGCTATGTTATAATGCTACTATGAGACACTTGTTCACACTGCAGTGAGCTAGATCAATATTAGGCATGGTAAAACATGTCACTCGCGGTAAATCAAGAAAAAGAGATTTAAACAATAAGACTGTGTTTAGCAATATAACAATAAGACTGTGTTGAGCAATATAACACTGATCAGTTTTCTGTTTATAACAGGGACAACAGAATACGTATTCAATGTATTTTACCCAATAAAGGTTAAATAAGGCCTAGGTTCGACTCTAGGAGGATTAAAAAAATAGATATACAGGGCCAAAGTAAATTCAATTAACAGCCGGCAATTTTATTACAAAAAGAAAAAAAAAAAGACAAAAAGACAAAAAAAATAACTTTGAGTAAACAATCCTTCACAATGAAATACACAATGGTCTGGTTTCCACTCAACACCATGAACCAAAGGAGAATGGTTGATATGGTGTCCAAAGTTGAATGTGAAGTCCAGAAAAAAAAAAATAAAAAAAATAAGTCTCAATAGTCCTTCTGGATCCCTTCTGCTACCCGGGTAGTGTGTATGTGCTTAGCTCTCAATTCGGATCCATGTTGAATCGCGATGATTCTTTTGAATCGTAGATCAGGATCTGGCTCGCCGTTCAAAGGTGGATCACTCAAACAAAGGTGGATCACTCAAACAAAGGTGGATCACTCAAAGGTGGATCACTTGTGTGAAGCCCTCCTCGTGTGAAGGCCGAGGAGTGTAAAGACCATTCGACTCTACTCTGCGCGACTCCACTCGAGCAAGGACACCGACAAGGCACTTGAGTATAGCTTTCCTTCTACTTTGTCCACTTTTGTGTTTTGCTTGTTGTTATCTGTTTGTTTCTCTGACCCGTATTCCCTATGTGCTTCCAAATCGCTACTATTACCTCATACACCCGGAAGTCACGCTCAGCACGTTCTAGACACCATAATCCTAATAATCTGCGTAGTGTACCCATTTCCTCTACTACAATAATGTCCATTCCATTTGGTCTCTGGAATTGCCAGTCTGCTGTAAACAAAGCAGACTTTATTTAATCTATTTACACTCATTCACATCTCAGTCTCATGGCTCCAACTGAAACCTGGATCAAACCAGAAGACACTGCCACGCCTGCGGCTCTCTCAAATAATTTCACTTTTTCACACACCCCTCGCCCGTTTGGGAGGGGTGGAGGTACTGGTTTGCTCATCGCAAATGATTGGAAATTTGAGCCCATTCCATCTCTATCTGGCAACCGCTCATTTGAATCACACTCAATCACTATCACTCATCCTGCTAAAATCCATGTTGTAGTTATTTATCGCCCTCCAGGTCAACTGGGTAACTTCTTAGAGGAATTGGATATTTTCCTCTCTCACTTCTCTGAGGATGGCACACCTCTGGTACTGCTTGGTGACTTCAACATCCACCTTGATAAACCCCAGGCTGCAGACTTCACCACTCTTCTGACCTCATTTGACCTTAAGCGAGTATCTACAACAGCTACTCACAAATCAGGTAACCATCTGGACCTTATCTACACGCGCTACTGCTCCACAGACAACACTTTAGTTACTCCACTGCACACCTCAGATCACTTTCTCATCACTCTTAACCTCATACTGACTCCTGACAACACGCACTCCTCCGCAGATCACCTTTCGGCGTAATCTACGCTCGCTCTCTCCCTCCCGTCTATCCACTATGGTTTCATCCTCACTCCCTCCACCTGTTCAGTTCTCAGCACTAGACGATTTCAAAACAAGGCATCATGAAGCTTCGAAGCGTTATGAATCAGCAAGCCGATTCATGAATCGGATCGCGTGTCAAACCGTCAAACTGCTGAAATTTGGCGATTCAAACCGCTGAATCGACTCGCTGATTCATAACGCTTCGAAGCTTCATGATGCCTTGTTTTGAAATCGTCATCACTATGTAAGTCGTTATTTAGGGTTTTTTTGCGCACAAAAACTATTATCGCCGATTCATAAAGTTATTTTAGAACCACTGTATTGAGATGGACTTTGTAACGACGTCTTTAGTACCTTTTAAGGGTCTTGAGAGTGAACCGTGCCATTGTGCCAATTGAGGCCTTTCAGAGCCATCAGATTTCAACTAAAATATCTTCATCTCTGTTCCGAAGATGAACGGAGGTCTTACGGGTGTCGTACGACATGAGGGTAAGTAATTAATGACAGAATTTTCATTTTTGGGTGAACTAACCCTTTAAGTTAGGCCTTCTTGATTTATTCTATAATTGTTTTGTTTTAACTGTATATTTGTTATTACTTTTGTTATTGTATTTTATTATTAGTAGAATAGATATGATCCCTGGATAAATCCATATTCTCTGCTCATCCATTTGACTTTTGAATCAGATTTCATTTTTGTTTTAACAGAGATAGAACGTTTAAGACAAAAGAGACGACGACAGAAGACTGAGACGAGCCAACAAGGATCAAATGCATGTAATTACTCACTACTGCATCCTAATATCCTAAATAAGTGTGTATATATACACATATCCACCTTTTTCCTGGTGAGCGAATTTACCCATGATTCATAGCGGGTTTGAACCGGAAGTCGGTTGTCCTTTTCCGGTTCGAAGCTTGTGTATGTTTGATAGCTTGTAGCTTGCTATCTTGTTTGCTGTAAAAGCCGGTGTTTCTCCATGGATGAAGCACAAATGGACAAAAAAGATAAATACACATAAATAAAAAAGAGATACACATCATGGATGTTTTAACAAGTCGTGACGACAGTACCGTAACAGTCCCTCATCCATCCCGTCTGACGGAGTGGCTTGATGACATGAAGCAATGGCCATTTATAAACACCTAAATCGGAATAAAAATGCCCAAACCGAATGAAATTGTAATCGGTTTAAGGGGGGTGGGATAACCCTTTTCATGAATCGATCAAGTGAAAAATTTCACCATGTAAACGACCTAATCCGATTACTTTGTGTACTTCTGTGACGTGATATACAGCGGACCCCGCGCTCACGTCAGGGCAGGCTTATGTTGACAAGAGAGGAAAGTTAATTTTTCTGAGGTATTAAACTTTTTATTTCGTAACAAGTTATGAACATATTGTTGGAATAATGACACAAACATAGCTTGCTACACCATCTCATCTTGACAGCGTTTGTCCTAGGCTTAAACTGCGCCTGACAGAAGAATACATTTTTCTGAGGTGATTCTTACACTTTACAACAAATAATAAATAAAACTGTATAAGTCCTGGTGGCCGTTGAGAGTTGGCATGGCAAAGGGGAACATTCAAGCTGCTGGAGAGGACGTGTCGACATTTCTCTCTGTTTCTCGTAAGTTATATAAAATAGTAACTTACTGCATGTCTTCCCACAGAAAAATAAATAAATATAAAAAATACCAACACAGAACTATTGAACCTATTCTAATCAAAGTCATGTTGCCTTCTCTGTCGATATCATGGTACGCTAGTAGAGGTTAGCCGCTGAACAGGAAACACAATACCGGAAAGCGGAAGTAGTTCAGCACCCATTGGTTGCTGGAGAAACAGGCGGATACTTTATTGTATTTATGCTCTATAATATTGCATTGACAAGGCCTATTTACACCTGGTCACTTCATGTGTTTTTACTGATTTGTTAAAACTAGGGCTGTGTGATATTGAAGAAAAATGCGATATGCGATATCCTTGTTAAATAATGCGATATTCGATATGCTATACGATATTGCTTTAAAGGATTAGTTCACTTTTAAATAAACTTTTGCTGATAATTTACTCACCCCCATGTCATCCAAGATGTCCATGTCTTACTTTCTGCAGTCGAAAAGAAATTAACGTTTTGGATGAAAACAGTCCAGGGATTTTCTCCATATAATGGACTTCAATGGGACCCAAACGGTTCAAGGTCCAAATGACAGTTTCAGTGCTGCTTCAAAGGGCTTTAAACGATACCAGACGATGAATAAGGGTCTTATCTAGCGAAACGATCAGTTTCTGCGAGAAACCGAGCAGTATTTATGCTATTATTTTACCTCTTAACAGAGGAATGCGATCGTCTCTGAGTTCCGCCATTACTTCCGGAGAGTGAGGTCAAATTAGATCATGGTTATTGGTGGTGGTGTTCTGTTCTTGGGTGTAATAACGAACACAGCAGTCATTTTGATGTTCCTAAATCCGAACCGCTGAAGACACAGTGGCTGAGTTTTGTTTTCTAAGGGAATATTCCCCCTGATCAACGTCGATGCTTTCATGTTTGCGCAAATCATTTCTCACCAGACTGCTTTATGAAACGAGGGTCAGTATAAAGCAGGCTAAGAAGCATTTGCTAAGAAGCTGCTCCTAAAAAAAAAGGATTGCTACCAACTATTCGTGTTCCTGCTGCACCTCTAGAAGAAGTGAGTGTAACGTTTTATTAACCTTTATATTAATCTTTGCAAATCGCTTGCACGCTTCACAATGAATGCGGCTAAAGTTTACTGGGTAAGTTACATTATGGCATGCTTTCTATGTATGACGTTCTCAATATACTTCATTATCACACGTTTATAATGAACAACGCGTTATGGTTATTACAAACTGTGTACACTGGTGATAAAGTACACATTTCTCCAAAATATACCCTCAAGTGTTGTCAAGGCAACACTCCATGTGTGTTGTGTCAAAACTCGCCACAGAACAGAGGGGCGGGGTGAGCAAAGCTCATTATCATTTAAAGACACATGCACTGAAATGGCTTGCTGAAAACAGAGCTGTTTTAAAATTAGTGTTTTCTTACAATACTAATGAGAATTTTAAATTAAAGTATATTACAAACTTTTCATTTAGACACTAAAGAATCATATTAACTTGTACAAAAATGGCATGATATGACCCCTTTAATGAAGATTGTGTGTTGAGCTTCAGGATGCGATGCTTTCAGTTTCATTTGCAGCAGTTTGTGCTGTATCTGTTGTAATGCGTGTTACAGTAGGGCTGTCATATCTGCCTACCGGGAGCCAATATAATACACTCTCACACATTTAGTTATTTATTTTTTACCATTATGGGAGGAGTAAAAGTTATATATGCGGCTTTAACCCTTAAAGACCTAGACAGCCGTCCACGGCTAAAAATAACTATTGTTCGAAAATGTTTAATAACTTTTAAACCGATTCATTATTCAGAGGCTCTGTGGTGGGCGTCATAAAAATCTGCAGCATTGATTCATCAAGGAAATGCATGTGGGTTGTTCCTCTGAGCCAAACATAAACGATTGTTGATCATTAGTTCATGAGTTCACAGTAAAAATACCATATTATTGTTGCAGTTTTTCTTCTATTTGAATTCAATTCTATTAATTTAATCCATTCTCAGACTAAATAAAAGTAAAATTAGGACTCCAATGGAAACTTCATGTTCTCCTGTTTAAAATGACATATGACACTTGATAGAATGGGTGAGAAAAATAAAGAAAAGTAGAGGCAAGTCAGGCGCCCCAAAAATGTTCAAGGTCTTTAAGGGTTAACAACCAGATGCTTTTACATTTGTCCAGTTCATCTGGAATGGTGTCAAACATCCTTCTGAAGTGGTTTGAGTGAACAGATTTAAATCCGCCTCGAAAGTGTTTTAGAGAGCATTTACATTTTTATGATCGGATAGCCATCCAATCAGAGAAAACGCATGAAGTGACCAGGTGTAAACAGGACCTAAGAATTTTTTTTTTTTTAAAGGGGTCCTATAATGCCCCTTTTTACAAGATGTAAAATAAGTCTCTAATGTCCCCAGACTGTTTATGTGAAGTTTTAGCTCAAAATACCCTTGATGTTAACATTTTCACAAAAACAAAACGCTTTTGTGTGTGTCCCTTTGAATGCAAATGAGCTGCAGTTCCCGCCCCCCTTTCCAAAAGAGGGCGGGGCTTCAAGGGCTCATGTTATCAGCTCAGATTATCTCACGCAGACACGCACTGAAAATGTCACTAACTGTTCAGCTCAAACTGGAGTTCGACAATGATGGAGAGACTCAAGAATAAGTGACAATATGTAGAATGAGACAGGATGTTTCTGAATGGTTATTTGATGAATTTCTGAAGCTGATGTGGAACTAACGGTCTTCAAGTCATCGATTAACATATTCTGTCAAATCGATCGCGTGGGAACTGCCGTAACATGCCTACAACCCAACATGGCCTCGCCCCCTTTCCTATGTGTTCACGGGGGCGGGGTTAGTGATGATGATGTCACTAACCCGTGAAGAAGCTTGTTGTAGTCCCTACCAGCCGTTTGTTGTAGTCCTTAAAAAGCGATTTCTTTAAAAGAAAATATCTCCCTTTGCTTTGAACTTTGAGCGTCGTAGCTTTGCAGATGTTGTTCATGCTCAAACAGCAACATTACACAATAACTAAAGCTAAAACAGTGAAATCATAATCAACCGCCCCTTTAAAGAACTGTTCACTGAAAGGTTTTTATGGAATGAACCAAATGATTCTTCTATGACATCACTGTGAAAACATGATCAATATTTAAGGGTGTCTTGCATCATTTCTCAAACCAATTATTTTGGAATAATGTATTTTGATTTTTGACCAAAAAAAAACCCCTCATGGATCATAACATTCCAGCATTTGAGTCATAATTTATAATGCTGCTGAAACATTTGACAGTCAGACAACTCTCCTTTAACAAAGATTTTA
The DNA here is from genome assembly GCA_033150135.1 of Gobio occitaniae. NCBI lineage: Eukaryota > Metazoa > Chordata > Actinopteri > Cypriniformes > Gobionidae > Gobio > Gobio occitaniae. The sequence goes on from JARQWZ010001114.1 coordinate 335,727, forward strand.
ATCTATCTCTCCCTGGCACAAATAAAAGGCACACATAAAATAATACAAAAGATACTTACAGAAAGCATGCACCAGCCAATAACAGGCAAAAACACATTCGGAGGGGAAGACAACGACTCTAAGATCCTTCAGGACACGCTCACCGTTCCCTAAGAATTCAAATTATAGAAAAACATTGAAGACAAATTTTAGTAGTTGTACAATGTAACCGTGCCTTGTACGATTCATTTTCAACATGTTTTTTTGTGTGTAATTAGATGAAACTGTCACAGACACGCCAGGCTCCCACGTCACACAATCACAGCGCACGCCTTCCCCTGAGTATTAGTCACGCACACCTGCATTACAACATGACGACAATCACCCACAGTTCAAAAGACACTCACACACTCTCAGTCACTGTCCGGTCTCGTTTGTAAAAGGTACTTACCTCGATGCTTACTTACCTCGATGCTAGGACTTCCTCTACAATACTTACCTTCATCCCTTGTTACCTCAAAGTCTCCATCGTCGTGTGTGTGTCTTCAGTGTCTCCACTGCTCCCAGCCTATCTTCAACGATCACCATCTGCATGCAAGTATAAAAACTGTGTCATTCAGGATCTCATCACCGAATTCCCAAGAACTTCTGCACCACTCACCTGCACTTCCGTTTGCACTACTGGATTGTTCAATAAACTTCACTAACCTGTACTTTTTGCCTCCGACCCTTCTGTACCGTAACAGAAGACTGGACCACAACCGATGAGCACTCCGGATCCCTTCCAAGAACTCGTGGACACTGTCCGTCGAGCACTTCCTTCCAACCCACCAGCACCTCCACTAGCGATCACTTCCGTAAACACCATCACTTCTCCTTCGTCACCCGTTTATGCCAGTCCCATGGCCAAACCGGCGCCCTTCTCTGGTTTGGCGGAGCACTGCAACGGATTTATTCTTCAGTGTTCGCTGGTCCTGGAGATGCACCCGCACATGTACCCCGACGATCGTTCCAAGTTAGCCTTTATTCTGTCTCAACTGACTGGCAAAGCACTGCGCTGGGCAGAAACCCTATAGACTCAGAATAATCCCATTGTACAGTCTATGTCCAGTTTCATCGCCCATTTTAAAGTGGTCTTCGGAAAACCAGCCTGGGATGCCTCCATTGGTGAGCAATTGTATCATTTGAAGCAAAATAACATGTCTGTCAATAAGTATTCCCGCCAGTTCAGGACATTGGCTTCCGCCAGCTGATGGAACGAGCAATCTCTGCTGACCACATATGGACAGGGACTGGATCCCCACATGCGGTTGCATCTCGCAGCATACGAGGATACCATCGGGCTTGAACGCTTCATCCAACTATCCATCCGCTTTGCCACTCGTATGGAGTCGTGTCTCGAAGAGCACCAGGGCCAGGCACTGTTCTCTCCTTCCGTCCATCAGCCCTCCAGAACCAGTACCAGAACAACAGAGACGGCTGACCCAGAGTCTCTGTATCTACTGCGGTTCCTCTGAGCACTACATATTCAAATGTCCCATTCGTCCTCCTCGTCCCATGGTGAGTGCCATTTTTCCTTCTCACAAAATGCAGCCCCTCACCAATATTGTGAACCAAACTGCTGTCGGTGTCACCCTTCCAGTATGTGTCCTCCTCGACTCAGCAGGCAACTTTATCTCTGGTTCCCTCTGCCGTCAGCTCAAGCTCAAGACCACTGCCACGCTGTCTACCTACCAGATTCAATTCAATTCAATTCAAATTTATTTGTATAGCGCTTTTCACAATACACATTGTTTCAAAGCAGCTTTACAGAAAGTGCATTTCATAAATGTACATTGAAAAATGTTAGAAAGAGAATGTTAAAGAAAAATGTTAGAAAAAGTTAATCAATCATGTATTAATTTAGGCCATAATGCTGGCGTTGAGTCGTCTCTTCACAGGCGTCGAGTCGTCTCATCACAGGTGTTGGGGCATCTGAAGTCTCAACGAGAGGCTGGATACAAACTGGAGCTGACAAACTATTTACCTTGGGACTAGTGTCCCGAGATAGCAACAGAAAAGCAGATGGGAAATAATTAGCATAGCTGCTGTTCAGAATATTAATGCTGTTGGTGCGATTTAACTGTAGTATAAAAGGTAATTATAATGTGAATGCTTGGCTAAAGAGATGCGTCTTTAATCTAGTTTTAAACTGGGACAGCGAGTCTGAACCTCGAACAATATCAGGAAGACTATTCCAGAGTTTAGGAGCTAAATGTGAAAATGCCCTCCCTCCTTTACTGGACTTAGATATCCTAGGAATGACCAGAAGCCTCGAGTTTAGTGATCTTAAAGAGCGCGATGGATTGTAGGGCGATAGAGGATCCGTTGGAGCTAATCCATTTAGGGCTTTATAGGTCAGTAGCAATACTTTGTAATTGATACGGAACTTAATAGGTAACCAGTGTAGAGATGATAAAATTGGTGTTATATGATCATATTTTCTTGACCTAGTAAGAACTCTAGCAGCTGCGTTTTGGACAAACTGTACCTTGTTTATTGATGATGCTGAACAACCAGCTAATAAAGCATTACAGTAAACTAGTCTCGAGGTCATGAATGCATGAACTAACTTTTCTGCATCAGAAATAGATAGCATGTTACGTAGCTTAGCAAATGTTTCTAAGGTGGAAAAATGCCGTTCTTGTCTTTCGAAAATCATATTTCATATGTTACAAGTTGCGGTCTAATATAACACCCAGGTCTTTTACTGTAGTGGATAAAGTGACAGGACATTCTTCCGAGTTAAAGTTGTATTGTGAGAGGTTTTGTGGGCAGTTTTTTGGACCAATAAGTAATACCTCCGTTTTATCTGAATTTAATAGCAGAAAATTACACGTCATCCAGTATTTAATATCTTCAACACACGCTGTCAGTTTAGATAATTTAGCGTTTTCATCTGGTCGTGATGAAATATATAATTGAGTGTCATCAGCATAACAGTGGAAATTAATTCCATGTTTTCTTATAATATTACCAAGTGGCAGCATATATATTGAGAATAGCAGAGGGCCTAACACGGATCCTTGCGGCACCCCATAGTCTACTGATGTTATCTTTGATTTTTCCCCATTTAGACAGACAAAATGGTAGCAGTCTGATAAGAAAGATCTAAACCAGTTTAATGCCTGTCCCTGAACACCAGTGTAATTTTTGAAGTCGATCTAAGAGTATTTTATGATCTATAGTATCGAACGCAGCACTAAGATCGAGTAGAACTAGTATTGAGATACAGCCTTGGTCAGAAGCTAGAAGTAAATCATTTGTGATTTTAACGAGCGCAGTTTCTGTGCTATGATGCGGCCTGAATCCTGATTGAAATTTTTCATAGATATCATTTTCTTGCAAGAAAGAGCACAATTGGGCAGACACAACTTTTTCTAGTATTTTAGACATAAATGGAAGATTTGAAATGGGTCTGTAATTTGCTAGGTTATTATGATCTAATTGTGGCTTCTTAATGAGAGGTTTTATGACTGCCAACTTAAATATTCTTGGAACATGACCTAAAGATAAAGACGAGTTAATAATATTGAGAAGAGGCTTTTCCACTACAGGTAACAACTCTTTCAGTAGTTTAGTGGGTATTGGATCTAATAAACATGTTGTTGGTTTAGATGCAATGATAAGTTTATTTAGCTCTTCCTGTCCTATAGTTGTAAAGCGGTGTAGTAGTTCTTGAGGGGCGATAATTGAGGTTGAATCATAAGACATCATTAAAGATTGTACATTTACAATTTTGTTTCTGATGCTTTCTATTTTCTCAGTGAAGAAATTCATAAAATCATTACTACTAAACTGTAACGGAATATTTTGCTCAGGCGATGCTTGTTTATTTGTTAGTCTAGCCACGGTGTTAAATAAAAACCTTGGATTATTTTGGTTATTTTCTATTAGTTTGCGGAGATGCTCAGCCCTGGCTGCTTTTAGGGCCTTTTTATAACGTGACATACTATCTTTCCACGCGATTCTAAAGACCTCTAAATTAGTTTGTTTCCATTTACGCTCTAAGCTACGAGTTTCTCTCTTGATAACATGTGTAGCACTGTTGTACCATGGTGCTTTAGTTTTCTCTCTAACCTTTTTTAATCTAATTGGTGCAACAATTTCTAATGTACTAGAGAAAATGGTGCTCATACTGCTAGTCATTTCCTCTAGTTCATCTGTTTGTTTGGGTTCACTGAGCAGCTGAGACAGATCAGGTAAGCTATTTGAGAATCTATCTATAGTGGTCGGAAGGATTGTTCTGCCTGGTCGATAACGTGGTGCAACATGACAGATTTCAGCAGTACACAGTATGCAAGTTACCATGTAATGGTCAGTGACATCACTTTGCGGTATAATATCTATATCGGTTGGGTTGGTTCCATGTGATATAATTAAATCTAGTGTGTGATTAAGACGATGAGTGGGACCAGTGACGTTTTGCTTGACCCCAAAGGAGTTTAATAGATCTGTAAACGCAGCCCCTAACGCATCATTTGTGTTATCTACGTGTATGTTAAAATCTTCAACAATTAATGCTTTATCGACGTTGACCAATAGATCTGAGAGAAAGTCTGCAAATTCTTTTAGGAAATCAGCATAGGGCCCTGGAGGTCTATATACAGTAGCCAAGACTAGAGATAATACGGATTTCTTTCTTACATCTAAGAGCGTAACATTTAGCACTAGTACTTCAAATGAATTAAACCTGTGACCTGTTTTCTGAGTAACATTAAGAATATCTCTATAGACTGTTGCCACACCGCCGCCACCACCAATCAGACGGGGCTCATGCTTATAACAGTATCCTGGTGGAGTAGACTCATTAAGACTGAAATAATCATTTGGCTTAAGCCAGGCTTCAGTAAGGCAAAGTACATCGAAACTATTATCTGTGACCATTTCATTTACAATAACCGCCTTAGGTGTGAGCGATCTAATGTTTAGAAGACCTAGTTTTAGAAATTGTTTTTGTTCACTAATATTGAGATTTTCTGGTTTAATCACAATTAGATTTTTCCTAGATCCTACAGTAGATTTAATGTTTGACCTCACTAAACGAGGAATAGACACAGTTTCTATATAATGTTCTACATTGGTACTTATGTCAATTAAGTTAGGACAGCAAAGACTGTGATTTTGACTTTGACTTACTAGTCATATGGTGTGTAACGCCATCGAGATGTTGTCCGACAGAAGAGCCGCTCCGATTCTGCTGGGGTGAAGGCCATCAGGATGGAAGAGCCTAGGTCGCTCCCAGAACAGATTCCAATTATTTACAAAGAGCAGCTTCTGTTCATTACACCATGACATTAACCATTCATTTAGAGCAAATAATCTACTGAACTTTTCATGTCCTAGTCGGTATGTGGGAAGGGGTCCAGACACGATGATCGTTGCTTCAGGCGATGTTCTGCGCACCGTCTCGACCAGACTCCTGTAGTCCTTCTTCAGAACCTCTGTCTGCCGCAGCCTGATGTCATTCGTTCCCGCGTGCAGCACGACAGCTCCGATGCGCTCGTCACCGTTCAGGATCTCGGGAACCTGCGCAGCGACACCGAGAACACGAGCACCAGGAAAGCAGTGAGTGCGCACCTTACCTTTACCTGAGGTAGCGTGGACATGCCGGACGATGGAAGTACCGATGACCACAGCGTCGCGTTCCGTCTCGCGAAGAGGGGAGAAGCGGTTCCGGGTGGAGATCTCGAAGACCGGGAGGGGCGGAGAGGTCCTAGCTCTGGTCCTGGCTCGCGTCTTCTGCTGTGGAAACACCCAGGGTCCATGGTGCTGTGTCGGTGCCGGAGTGAACGAAACCAGGGATGATGATCGCGTCCTGGGTGCTTGGGTCCTGTGCAGAGAAACACATGGAGTAGACGAGGTCGGAGTCAAAAGGTTACTAACCACTGACTTGTGAGCTTTCAAGCGCTGATCGTCGCTCTCTCAGCATGGCTTGTCTGTCTAGTAGGTCGCGAATCTGCCTGTCCAATGACTCCAACTCCACGGAATGAAGCTCGAACGTGTCCTCACCTGCACTCAAAGGTAACATTAGACACACATCCGAGTTATTCGCCATTGTAGCAGATGTGCTACGATGGCGAATTGTAGGTTACAGTGGTTACGGGTGTGAATAAGTTGCCACGCGTGCAATGCTAGCGGGCTACGGCTAGTAGTGGAAGTTCGGATATAAGTAGCGATATCAAAGCAATCCGATTGTTTTTTATAGAGAATCGTATCGGAGATATGTTCACACGCTGTAAATAATAGAAAGCATTTGTTTGTAAGCGAGTGTTAAAGGGTTAGTTCACCCAAAAATGAAATTTCTTCCATTAATGACTCACCCCAATGTTGTTCCACACCCGCAAGACCTCCGTTCATCCTCGGAACACAGTTTAAGATATTTTAGATTTAGTTTGAATCCGCGTTCACGCGCCACAGTGACGCTGCTGACGTAAGACGCTGTGACGTGTTATCTGGTGCGATAGCAGGGGTGCGATAGCAGATACCAGATACGTCACAGCGTCTTACGTCAGCAGCGTCACTGTGGCATCGTGAACGCAGATTCAAACTAAACCGGAAGAGAAGACAATGCTTAATAAAGTCTTAGTTTTTGTTATTTTTGGACCAAAATGTATTGTCGACGCTTCAAAAGAGTCTAACTAACCAAATGATGTCACATATGGACTACTTTGATGATGTTTTCATTACCTTTCTGGATGTGGACAGCAAAGTGTGCTTACACTTACATTCAAAGGACTGAAAGCCCTCAGACTAAATCTAAAATATCTTAAACTGTGTTCCGAGGATGAACGGAGGTCTTACGGGTGTGGAACAACATTGGGGTGAGTCATTAATGGAAGAAATTTCATTTTTGGGTGAACTAACCCTTTAAGAAGAAAATCAAGGATTATGAATCAATTCGACGGAGCTCCAACACAAACAACGCGCTCACAAACAGATCCACTCGGTAACGGGGAAACCCCTCAGCCGAAGACAAGTTTGTTCTGTCGCCGGTCCCATCCAGCTCCAAGTAGGTCTCCCGCACACGGAACAACAACATCTACTGGTTCTGGAGGAGTCCACCGCTGATGTGATCTTAGGGCGCCCATGGTTAGAGCAGCATAAACAAGTCCTCTCATGGAAAACCGGTGAAATCCTGAAGTGGGGCGATAGCCGCTTCCCGAACTGTTTCTCTGCTCTCCCTGTTCCTTCTACTCCATGTTCCAAGAAAATGTCAGTGTGTGCCACCTCCATTGAGAGCCTGGTTGAGAAACGCTTGGTGGAAATTATGCCATGCCCTGCGCAGACGCAAGTTGACAGCCGACCTTCGTCGCTCCAACGCTCCCACATTCCAACCTGGTCAGAAGGTCTGGCTGTCCACCAGGGACATCAGGCTGCAATGCAGGAAGCTCAGTCCCAGGTTCATTGGCCCCTTTCCCATCATGAAGCAGATCAACCCAGTCATATTAAATCCAACTCCCTCCAGAATACAGAATTCATCCCACGTTCAATGTTTCCCTGTTGAAGCCTCACTTTCCCTCTGTTTCTATTCCCACAGAGCCTGACATAGCCGAAGAAGCCCCCCTCATCGTGGAAGATGGTACCGCATACCAAGTGAACGACATCTTGGAATCCCGGCGCCGTGGTGGTCTCCTAGAATATCTAGTGGAATGGGAAGGCTACGGTCCAGAGGAACGCTCATGGGTACCTAGAAATGACATTCTTGACCCTAACCTGCTTGATACCTTCCATGCCTCTCTTCCAACAGACCTGCACCTAGAGGCAGAGGCCGACCACCATGACGTCGGGGTCCTCGGCCCTCAGGAGCGGGCCGTGGAGGGGGGGGATAATGTCACAGACACGCCAGGCTCCCACGTCACACAATCACAGCGCACGCCTTCCCCTGAGTATTAATCACGCACACCTGCATTACATCATCACGGCATTCACCCACAGTACAAAAGGCACTCACACACTCTCAGTCACTGTCCGGTCTTGTTTGTTAAAGGTACTTACCTCGATGCTTACTTCAAGGACTTCCTCTACGATACTTACCTTCATCCCTTGTTACCTCCAAGTCTCCATCGTCGTGTGTGTGTCTCCTCCTCTCCAAGCCTATCTTCAACAATCACCATCTGCAAGTATAAAGACGGTCATTCAGGATCTCATCACCGAACTCCCAAGAACTTCTGCACTACATACCTGCACTTCCGTTTGCACTACAGGATTGTTCAATAAACTTTACTAACCTGTACTTCTGGTCTCCGACCCTTCTGTACCGTAACAAAAACTGTGATGTTAAAAGATCTCTATAATGTAATATAATATTTTAGATATGTACTCACGTGCTTTCAGGATCAGTTCTGCTGTCAGTGTAACAGAGCTCAACAAAACAAGACCAACTGCTCCAAACATGTACACGACTTCATTACAGAGATGCACTGTAACACACACACACACAACAAACATCAAACAATCAAATACTTGCATTCATAAAGCAGATCTCTTGTCAATGCAATATTATAGAGCATAAATACAATAAAGTATATATATATATATATATATATATATATATATATATATATATATATATATATATATATATATATATATATATATATATATATAAACATTTATTTAGGATTCATATTAGGATGCAGTAGTGAGTAATTACATGCATTTGATCCTTGTTGGCTCGTCTCAGTCTGCTGTCGTTGTCTCTGGTCTCTTGAATCTGATTCAAAATTCAAACAGATTAGCAGAGAATATGGATTTATCCAGGGATCATATCTATTCTAGTAATAACAAAATACAATAACAAAAGTAATAACAAATATACAGTTAAAACAAAACAATTATAGAATAAATCAAGAAGGCCTAACTTAAGACGTGTATTTTTGCAGTTAAATAATGCCGCAAATACCAGTAACCTGTCTACCGCAAACCTTACTGATTCATGTTGCATGGTTTATTTAAATATTCTCCTCTCCAGTTTTGCATATTTTGTTTTCAAGTGATTTAGCATGAAGCTGCAACTTAACAAAATGTGAAAAAATTAAGGAATCTGAATACTTTCAGACATCACAGTTCAGTCTCACTCATCATGACCAATGCAGTGATCATTGTGAAATTAAAACAATAAAGGATATATCTGCTTTATATAACTTATTCATTTTCCTTATAATATTCTAAATAACGTTTTATACATTTTACATACACAGCATTGTTTTGAAGGCACAATATGTAAGATTTCTAGATTAAAATATCCCAAAAAAAACACTAGAACAATGTTCTTGACTTGTGTACTTACACATTATCCCAATTTTTTCTAAGAGTTTTTAAATCTAGAGAAATAAGCTATTTTAACCAGGACACGAACCGTGTGTGCATCGCCTATCAATGACATCATACCTGTTACCCTCGATTTCTGGTTTTATTTCGTAGAAACCATAGAAACACCAAAGACGCTTTAATATATTATGTGTTTTATTAGACAAGAGAGCAACTGTTTGGAGACATTCATCGACAGAAAACGGATCATTGTTATATTGCTCAACACAGTTAGTCTTATTGTTTAAATCTCTTTTTCTTGATTTACCGCAAATTTCATGTTTTACCATGCCTAATATCAATCTCGCTCACTGCAGTGTGAACAAGTGTCTCATAGTAGCATTATAACAGCTTTCAACACACTCAAATGTATAATATGATAAAACACTGCGTTCCCCCAAATACACATGAGCAGAAGAAGCGGAAGCGCTTGTCTAACACGCTCGGCATTATAAAAGCTATGCTTTTGTTTTGAATAAGCGACCTCTAGCGGCGAAAAATTACATATTGTGGCTTTAAAGCAACACCATGTAATTTTTCACAGCTAGGGGTCGCTAACCTCTTCAAAACAATAACGAAGGCATAGATTGATGACGCAGTGAATGAGCGTGAAATCATGGAACTTGTTGTCATACCGACGGATCTAATAATATTTATGGGGAAACAATGTTTATGGATGAGTGAATGCTTTCATGTTTATTTCATGTTTGATTACTAATAAGAGACATAATGTTTGAGCGTGCCGCTAGACGTTAAGCAGTTGTCCACGTCTGTTGCCATGGTTTCTACGGCAGTAAAAGCGTAAACCGAGGGTAACGTAGATATTACGCCATTGACAGGCGACTCCCTCACACGTCTCGGTTCCTTGGTTAAAAATCGCAATTTTCTCACGATTTACAAATAGTTAGAAACATTTGGGATATTGTAAGTACTCAACTGAACAAAATATATAACACTGGCCTAGTGGTTTTTGGATATTTTACAGCAAAATCTTACATATTGCACCTTTAAAGCTTTATATACATTTATAAAACATCGCATCACTGTAATCTAATTTCTACTTCTCAGCACCATATTTTTATGCTCTTTATAAATACAGTGTCAGATAATAAAAGACGATGTAAGCATTGTAAGTCAGTGATGGATAATACCTGTCACACGGCTTTCAAAGACCACTATCATCTTCAGAACTTCAATTAATGCAATGACACTGGTCCATTCCAAGTAATCTGTTAATTAAAACAAGCACTTTTGATCAGCACATCTCTTACATTTTTTTTTTGTGATTTCCTACAACAAATCTACTTAAAAATCAAACAAACTCTGTATATACATTAAGATTACATTAACATTTTCTAGATGAAAATGAAAATGAGTAAAAATATAAGTAGCATACCCATCTCCCTTTCCAATATGGCTAGATGAAAATAAATCACAAGGATGATATCCAGGAGTGATATTGTTATTATCAACAATGATGTTATCCATCTTCGGAAGAGAACTGTAAATGAAAAGATGACCTTCTGAATTCATGACCTCTCACAGTACACATACTAGAACTGATCTCAAATCTGATACAGATCAATTGAATGAAATCAAAATGGACCCTTAAATGTTCTTACTGTGAATAATTAATCTGTGTGTTGCTTTAGGTTTAGGGGTAGTGTGTGTGTTGGGCATGTTTAGGGGTAGGGGTAGTGTGTGTGTGTGTGTGTGTGTGTGTGTGTGTGTGTGTGTGTGTGTGTGTGTGTGTGTGTGTGTGTGTGTGTGTGTGTGTGTGTGTGTGTGTGTGTGTGTGTGTGTGTGTGTGTGTGTGTGTGTGCGTGTGTGAGCCCCGGCCACTGCACGCCTCCATGACTTCGGCTGTTTTCTGAAAGAATCTGTACAGCGTATCTGTCTTTTATAAATATAATAAAACTAAAGACTCTTGGGAGATATAAAGGATGCAACACTATAGGTACTCAAGATTGACATGAGGTTGGCAGAAACTGTGTGTTATGACCCCTTTAATGAAAAATAACTCCCTTCCATATGACTCACTTGACGTATGTAAGGCCACACTCAAGTTAAGCCAGTCACAATCACACATGCCTCCATTCTCTTATACACCGCTCACTTTTCACAATAAAACCAACAACCAATGGATAAAATCAAGTCCCTCAATTTTTATACAGCCGTTTCACTCCAAAAATATGTCACAATACAGTAGCAAAGCCTGTTTCATTAGATCGTGGTTTGGCAAATGTTATGCATTAGGCGTATTTTTTATTTAAGCATTCAATTTCTATTCATACAGTATTCAAAATCACAAATTCACACATTCAGGAATATCATTATGGGATTTACTCTTACCATATCTATACAAATACAAATGATCAGCATATACTTACATTTGCATTTTGCTTGCAGACGAGGTAATAGTAGTATACAGGGAAGCAGTAGTGCTTGAACAAATGCCACAAAAAAAGATGCTAAAATATGAGAAAAAGTCTATTATTTTCCCATTAAAAAAAAGGTAAATAATATGTCAATTACACACATGATTGCTCAGAAAATTGTTAACATTTTCTTGTGGATCACTTAATGATTTAATTAAGTTTACACATTTATGTCAACATGTAGATCTACAGGCATTTCTATGTCACGCTGAAATTTGCTGACTCATAATCAACTGGATTTTACACAGAAAACACTGTAAGCAGTGGAATTTAAAAGATCATATAATTTTAATGAATTATGAAAGAATCAGTATTCAGGTCTTACCTGGAGAGGGAAATCCAAATGAGAATATCAACAGGAGCAATTGACAAAAAAAATTAAATAAAAAAAAAACACACAAACCAACAAAAATAGCTAAAAAATAAAATAAAATAAAAAATAATTAAAAAGAGAAAGAGAGAAAAGTAAGCATGAATGGAAGAATGAATTGCAGGATTCGACTATACTGACTGTACAGGAACTCACTCTCTCTGAAATATTTAAAAACTACTTTCCCATCCGCAGCGTGAGCACTGACTAACACACTGACATAACTCTGGTCACACAGTTCAATGAGTTCATCCATTCATTTTCCAAACTGCTTGTCCTATGCACGGTTGTGGTAATACTAGAGCCTATATTAGCATCTCATGCCATAAGGAGGATGGATTGATGGCCAGTCCATCACAGAGATAACACTCTCGTTCACACCTACAGACAAATTAGTCTTCAATTCACGTTTCCTGCATGTCTTTGGATTGTCAGGGAAACCGGAGGACCTGGTGGAAACCCACACCATGTGGAAAACATGCTAACTCCACACAGAAAGGCCTTCTGGCTTTAATGTGTTGCAATATTTTTGATTAAAACAATGTGGAGATAAATGACATGCTAATTTGATGTTGCACAGTTAAATGTTACGTACTATAGGAAATGATCACAATGTGCTCATTCATGTTGTTGGTTTAAGGGGGGGGGGAGGGGGGGGGTGAAATGCTGTTACTGAAAAAAGTTGGACGTTTGATTTCTGTGCCAAAAATACTCCTTCCGGTTTCTCATAAGTTTCGGAAAGTTTTTTTAGAGTATGGGTCTATCTTACATCAGCAAGGGCGGAATGTCCTTATACGGGCCTAATGGGCTTCTTTCCCAGAAGGGCACATGTGCAACTAGAGAGAGAGAGAGCAAATGCTCGCCCATTAAAGCCTTGTTTATACTCGAAACGTCCACACGAGCACGAGGGTGCGCGTGGCAAAAATTTTGCTTGTTCGCGCCGCTCTGCATCTGAAGATGCACGAATTCTAGCCGAATCTACCCGAGCATGACATCTCATCACACCAGCACCCCGTTTTGCACCTACAAATTAGTTGCTTATATTTACAAAATGAGCCTACAAAAGCAAACATAAGCCCGTTTAATAAAGAAAAGTTAATGAAAGTGTAGTAAAATTAGAAACTTTTAAGATATTGTTAATTTAGTTGTGTAAGTAACATGTGTAGGCAACATACATTTTGTGCTCATGTCACAAGTAACATCAAGGTTTATTTTGATCTTTTTTTACATGATTCTTTTGTAGTGTGGTTTTTCGTTAAGTGTACTAAAATAAATATCATCACCTGTGTACATTCTTTTACTTCTTCTCACCGCTGTTTCCTGATGGTTTATAAAACAATTACTCAGAGTTGCCCTCTGTCGTTTCAAAGAATAGTAAACGGCGAGTGCGTCAAGTATAAACGCCTCGTCCGTTTGCGGAGGAGTGCGCCCAGTCAGTGCAGGCTCACGCTGCGGAGCCAGGCTAAAGTATAAACAAGGCTTAACACGCTGTGCTTGGCTTTAGGGAAGCCGGCTGTGCTGCGGTCACAGGACTTCACGAAATCAACAATGTCACCAAAGATGTGTGTTTTTGGTTGTCAGGGCAAGACAACCCTGTACAGCTTCTCAAAGAACCCAGCGTTAGTGGATGCAGTTTGTTTTTCTGGATCAGCAACGGAATTGTGTTTTTTGTGTGTTCCCTGAATTTCGGCGACGATGGTTTTTAAACAAGGACCAGTTCAACTCACGGATTTGTAGCTCGTCTAATGCTGAAAGATGTAGCGGTTCCAGTGATTTAAGGTTCATGGTCGTGCGTTGGAAGCCGGCGGTGAGTAAAACTGCTTCAAATGCGCTATTCCATTGTTTTGCTATGTAAACACGCACTAGTCTGACGTGCAAAACCGTTGCGTTCCGTCTATGCTAACATTAAATCGCATACAATAATCCATAAAACAAATTTGCGCATGACAAGCCGCTAGGCAAGTATATAAGTTACAGTTACAGTACATACCATTGAGACGTCCTGCTGTAGTCATCGTTGCTGCTTCTCCTGTTCGATTTCAGCCTCTAGATCTGATTCTGGCTATGTATGGCTAAATCTGATTGATCTCCATTGTTTATTTAGGATAACGTTTTATCCAAGTTTAAGGATGTCAGATTTCAGATGCTCTCAAAGCAATAGCTGCGAGCCCTCGTGATTCTTTAGCTCCGACCACACGATGCGCCTCCAGCCGCTCTTTTTTTTCGGAAAGACTCTGTACAGTGTATCTTTCTTTTATAAATATTAATGAAACTTTTCGGAGATATGAAGGATGCAATACTACTCTATAGACACTCAAGATTGACATGAGATTGACTAAAATTGCCCCCCCCCTTTTTTAAGTAGTAGAGGGTCAAGAATCATACAGATTTTTAATTCTGGATTATATTTTTCTTCCATTATATTTTTGTTCTTTATCAACACTATTGTTCTATATTAAACTACTGTATGTTTGTGACTATGTAAAATGGTGTATTGAGAGAGCATGATCAGAGTTTGTTTACCTGTAGTTGTGCATAAGGAAGCCTTTCTTGACTGTTCTTGACTGGGTAACCTTAAGACAACTAAAAATCAAACACAGTTATGGAAAATTGGTTATTTATTTGATTATCATTTTTGGTAATTGTAGAATATTATACACAACCCCAAATCAGAAAAGGTTGGGACAGTATGGAAAACGCAAAAAAATAAATAAATACACAACCCCAAATCAGAAAAAGTTTGGAGAGTATGGAAAACGCAAAAAAAAAAAAAAAGAAGTGATTTCTAAATTTACTTTGACTTGTATTTCATTGCAGACAATATGAACACAAAATATTTCATGTTTTGTCTGGTCAACTTCATGTCAACACATTTCAAAAAAAGTTGGGACAGGAGCAATTTAGGGCTAGTAATGAGGTAAAATGGTTAAATAATGATGTGATTTGAAACAGGTGATGTCAACAGGTGATTGTAATTATGATTTGGTACAAAAGCAGCATTCAAGAAAAGGTCTAATCCTTTAGGAGCAAAGATGGGCCGAGGATCGCCAGTTTGCCAACAAATACGTGAGAAAATTATTGAAATGTTTAAAGACAATGTTCCTCAAAGAAAGATAGGAAGAGATTTGGATATTTCACATTCAACAGTGCATAACAATTAAAAGATTCAAGGAATCTGGAGGAATTTTAGTGCGTAAAGGACAAGGGCGCAAGCCTAAGCTGAACAACCGTGATCTCCGATCCCTCAGGCGGCACTGCATCAAGAATCGTCATTCATCTATAAGCGATATCACCACATGGGCTCAGGACTACTTTGGCAAACCTTTGTCAAGTACTACAATACGTAGTTACATCCACAAATGCCAGTTAAAACTGTACTGTGCCAAAAGGAAGCCCTATGTTAACAGTGTCCTAAAGCGCCGTCGACTTCTCTGGGCTCGGAGGCATCTGGGATGGACCATCACACAGTGGAAACGTGTACTGTGGTCAGATGAACCAGTATTTCAGGTATTTTTTGGGAGGAATGGACGCCGTGTGCTCCGGACCAAAGAAGAAAAGGATCATCCAGACTGTTACCAGCAACAAGTCCAAAAGCCAGGGTCTGTCATGGTATGGGGTTGTGTCAGTGCCCTTGGCAAAGGTAACTTACACTTCTGTGAAGGCACCATTAATGCTGAAAAGTACATTGAGATTTTGGAGCATAATATGCTGCCTTCAAGAAGACACCTTTTCCAGGGACGTCCATGCATATTTCAACAAGACAATGCAAAACCACATTCTGCACACATTACAAAGTCCTGGCTGCGGAGGAAGAGGGTACGGGTCCTTGACTGGCCTGCCTGCAGTCCCGACCTGTCTCCAATAGAGAATGTGTGGCACATTTTGAAGCGCAAAATGCGACAACGAAGACCCCGTACTGTTGCCCACCTTAAGACTTGTTTGCAGGAAGAATGGGACAAAATTACACCTGAAACACTTCATCACTTGGTGTCTTCAGTCCCTAAACGTCTTTTAAGTGTTGTGAAAAGGAATGGCAACATTACAAAGTGGTAAATGCTTTACTGTCCCAACTTTTTTTGAAATGTGTTGCAGGTCTGAATGACAGGAAAGGATGCATATTTACAAATGACATGAAGTTGACCAGACAAAACATGAAATATTTTTTGTTCATATTGTCTGCAATGAAATACAAGTCAAAGTAAATTTAGAAATCACTTCTTTTTTTTTTATTTGCGTTTTCCATACTGTCCCAACTTTTTCTGATTTGGGTTGTGTGTATATGTATATGTATGTATATATATATATATATATATATATATATATATATATATATGAACAAAATCATTGTAAATAAACTTATTAACGTAATAAATATGTGCTTATATACACTTGGCCTGTCACTCAGCTTCAACAATGAAAGGAATCAAATCATAGAGAAACTCTTACCTGTACTCAGGATGAGACACAACAGCACAAGAAATCCAAAGCATATTCCAAGACTAACGCAAAGCTCAACTGTATCATGTGCAAATTTTCTCCAGACATATGCAAAAAAAACTGGAGGAATAGATTAAAATTAAAAATCACCCAAGATAAATGATGTCCTGTCCAAGAACAGAACAGATCTACAGATGTGGTGAACTGATCAGTGTTTGGCTGTGTTAACACTTGGCATTAACATGCGACCTGTAACTGGATGTTGTCCACACATTAAAAAGACAAGTGTAAACGCGTTTCTGAATGTTATCCGATCAGCGTGTCCAGGGGTCCGTTCTTCGTATGTGACTAACTCAGTTAGCTGGATATGATTGTTGATGATTTGTCATGATCTTGGATTGTTTGGTTCTTCAAAGCTCATCCTGGAGTTGCTGTCATAGCAACAGGTCCGGAAGCTTAAACCCTTGTCTCCCTATTGACTCCTGACAGGAATAATCGGAATACACAATGAATTTTATTTTTTAATGTTATATGTTTTTATTGCTTTAGCATGTTTATTATAAGTAAGCTAATCTTCCATTTTTTTTTGTCTACAATATGCATTGTACGCTACAATCTTAGCACTTAAACCTGGATGATATGACTCATTTAACATGATCAGATCAACCAAATATCATTTAGCCAGAGGCTAAAGACTACAGCCAGTAGAAGCCGCTAGTTACGCATGTTTTCAACCCGCCCACAGGGGAGAGATCTCACTCACAGAATGTAAAAGACAAAGAGGGCCGCACGGACATTCATAACAGCGCGGTGCAGAGCAAAGTGAGTGTTTCAACTTTTCATTTGTACATAATTTTCAGATGTACATATATATTGAGTGTATAAAAATCCTGTACTCTATGGGCACTGCCTATTGATAGAGGTTAAAGCGAAAGTTGTTTTACACTCCATGATAAAGGCCTATTACAGACCTCATTTTAATATTTTTGGGGAAACAGAAATCCGATCAGTTATCCAGATACAGCAGATCACGGTGATCGCATGTTAATGCCAAGTGTAAACAGCCATTGTCAAACATTGAATTAAATGAAGCCATACTAACTTAATCTGTACCAAAGCAAAAGTGGAGGTCACCTCATGCACATCATGATATGATAGTATTCAGGGTTGGATGAAGGGACTTTAGAGTGAGGGTGGTGTAAGATTTAACGGCTAAATTCTGGTCTATTGAAGTTTGCAAAACAGGTGATGTTTCATGAAGAACTTTTAATGAATAATGAGCATGACCTCTGATGTGAAACATTTGGATTTACCCACCTGCATAAACAATGACAGTAAAAACAGCCCATTCACTTGCTATTTTGAAAAACCTGGTCCATGTTTTAATGTTATCTGTAGACAGAGAGAATTGAATACATCAAATTTAGTCATTATTTAACATTACATAATATATATCTGTTCCATTGCTTGAACTCCTGTACTTGGGTTGGATAGGACAAAGTGTAATTTTTTTTTACCAAACTCTACAAATTTCTTGACACATTCAACACAAGCCAAGAATAAAGTTAGAAAGTAATCTAAAGGGAAAAAAAATGAGACTGAGTTTGTGGTTTTAAATAATTTCATGCTTCTGTATTTGACAATTTATTAAAGGCACAATATGTAATTTTCACCTCCAGAGGTCGCTTATTCAAAACACAGGCGTAGCTTGATGACGCCTTGATTTCGTTGAATCATGGAAGTTGTTGTTCTCACCTCAGCCGGTGGAAAAGAATCCGACAGGACTCGGGCAGAAATCATATTCATGGATGAGCTAATGTACTAAAGATTACTGAACATTACTGTAGTATGAAGCGATTGCTAATGAGAGACAAGTGCGACACACGGCTCGACAGCAGCGGAGCTTTTATTCTGCCATAGACGAGCGCTTCTGCTTCATCTAGTCACGTGTATGTGGGGGAACGCAGCGCTGTTTATCATATTAGATACATTTGAGTGTGTTGAAAGTTATGTTATAATGCTACCATGAGACACTTGTTCACACTGCAGTGAGCTAGATGGATATTAGACATGGTAAAACATGGTACTCGCGGTAAATCAAGAAAACGTCTTGGTTACGTATGGTAACCCTCGTTCCCTGAAGGAGGGAACGGAGACGTACGTCGGACGTACCGACGAATTGGGATCACTTCTGGGAGCCCCTATCAGCTTCGAGCTATCTAGAACCGGCCAATGAACAATTGGCGTGCGAGATTTGCATCTCGCGCTCCGCCCCGCGCCGCGGGTATAAACAGGAAGCGAGAGCGAATGCACGCTGTTTTTCACTGAGGAGCCACACGTAGTGGCTCGACCTGCAGTGATGGTACAGCAACTGTGGCGACGGGACGTACGTCTCCGTTCCCTCCTTCAGGGAACGAGGGTTACCATACGTAACCGAGACGTTCCCATTCAGTCGGTCACGTTCGACGTACGTCGGACGTACCGACGAATTGGGATCCCCTATGGAAAACGCCATAGTTACTACCACTTCCAGCGCCCAGCGATGAGCCCACCAGACCCCGATCTGATGCGGGCGGGTAGGTTCACGCAGGGAGAGTCAAAGCTGCTGTTCCGCAAGACCCATTCAGCTGACTGTATTGGATAACGCTGGGAAAGCGTGCCTGTGAAGGCAGCTGCGGAAGCCACATCATGCCCAGAGGGAGTTAACATGTGGAGAATACACGTATGGGCTGACCGTGGGCAGCACAACATACGGAAGTCCCAGGGGTGGCCCCGGCCAATTAGTGGAGGGGGAACAACACGAACCTGGAACGGCAGAGGACACTCTGCCGAGGGAAAGACACGGGCTCGCCGTAGGGAGCCGTACCGTGGAAGAATACACATATGGGACCGCCGTGGGGGTCACTACATATGGAACCCAGCCTAACACAAGTTCCACCAATGCATACGAGTGTTAGACCTGGCGTCGAACGCTCCGCCACGTCCGACTGCCGCGGGTTGCGGAGGACTCAACAGGGTTCGCCGTTCCGGGGAACTCGACTGGAGCAAAATAAGCGCACGCATCCGTCTACCATAGGGGAGGGAATGGCGCAGCAAGCCGACACTAGAACAGGCATTTCGGTGTTACTGACTATGGGAAGTGAGCACACAGGAAGATACCGGCTCTACACGGAGGCTATAGAATCTAGCGAACGTGTTAGGTGTCGCCCAGCCCGCAGCTCTACAACATCTGTCAGCGAGGCGCCATGAGCCAGCGCCCAGGAAGAGGCAACACCCCTAGTGGAGTGGGCTCTTAACCCGAGCGGGCAGGGCACGTCTTGGGACTGATAAGCCAAGACGATGGCATCCACTATCCAGTGGGCCATCCTCTGCTTGGAGACAGCCTTTCCCTTCTGCTGTCCTCCGTAACAGACGAAGAGCTGCTCTGAGGTCCTGAAGCTTGCGTTCTATCCACGTAAGTCCGGAGAGCACGGACGGGACAGAGAAAAGCTAGGGCTGGGTCTGCCTCCTCCGAAGGCAGCGCTTGCAGGCTCACCACTTGGTCCCGGAAGGGATTAGTGGGAACCTTGGGCACATATCCAGGCCGGGGTCTCATGATCACATGAGAGTTACCGGGCCCGAATTCCAGGCACGGTTCGTCAACCGAAAATGCCTGCAGGTCCCCTACCCTCTTGATGGAGGCCAACGCAGTCAGGAGTATTGTCTTTAACGACAGAATTTTCAACTCAGCTGACTGCAGAGGCTCAAAGGGTTCTCTCTGTAGTGCAGTTAGCACCAGAGTTAAGTCCCAAGAGGGTATGGAGGGAGGACGAGGCGGATTTAACCTCCTCGCCCCCCTAAGGAACCTGTCGACCAGATCGTGCTTACCTAGAGATTTTCCATCTACTAGCTCATGATTAGCGGCGATAGCGGCAACATAGACTTTGAGGGTGGAGGGAGACAGCCTTCACTCCAACCCATCTTGTAGAAAGGCAAGCACAGATCCGATCGAACATCTTCGGGGGTCTTCTCGGCGAGAAGAGCACCAATCGACGAACAGGTTCCACTTCAACGCATAGAGGTGCCTCGTAGGGGGGCTCTAGCGGAAGTGATGGTGTCAACTACCGCTTGCGGTAGGTCACCTAGAACCTCTGCGTCCCGTCCAGGGACCAGACATGGAATTTCCAGAGGTCTGGACGCAGGTGCCAAGGGTGCCCCGTCTCTGAGTCAGGAGGTCCTTCCTCAGAGGAATGGGCCAGGGAGGTGCTGTCGCAAGGAGCACTAGTTCCGGGAACCAAGTCCGGTTGGGCCAATATAGAGCGACCAACAGGACTTGCTCCTTGTCCTCCCTGACTTTGCACAGTGTCTGTGCAAGAAGGCTCACTGGGGGAAACGCATACTTGCGTTCTTCCCGGGGCCAGCTGTGGCCAGGGCATCCGACCCGAGGGTTCCCTCGGTCAAGGAATAAAACCACTGACAGTGGGTCGTCTCAGGGAGGCAAACAGGACTACCTGTGCGGCCCGAAACGACTCCAGATTAGCTGGACCGCCTGGGGATGGAGTCGCCATTCTCCCGGAAGCACCGGCTGACGTGACAGCTCGTCGGCTGCACGATTGAGCAGGCCCGGAATGTGAATGGCATGAAGCGACCTCAGATGCTTCTGACTCCATAAGGGGAGATGGCGGGCGAGTTGTGATATGCGACGAGAGCGTAGACCACCCTGTTTTTTGACCTACGCAACTGTCGCAGTGTTGTCCGTACGGACCAGAACGTGCTTGCCTCTGAGCGGAACTTTGAAGCGGCTGAGTGCAAGACGAACTGCTAACAACTCGAGGCAATTGATATGCCATTGCAGTTGAGGCCCCGTCCACAGACCCGAAACTGCAAGCCCGTTGTACGTGGCACCCCAACCCGTGGATGAGGCATCCGTGGAGACAACGGAGTGCCTGGACACTTGTTCTAGGGGAACTCCCGCCCGTAGAACAAAGGGTCCGACCACGGGCCGAAGGTTTGGCGGCACCTCGGAGTCACTTGGACACGGAGGGAACCGCTGTGCCACGCCCATCTCAGGACTCGATCGTGTAGCCAGCGTTGAAGCGGTCTCATATGAAGCAATCCGAGCGGCGTTACTGCGGCTGCGGATGCCATATGCCCCAGGAGCCTCTGAAAATGTTTCAGTGGTACCGCTGTCCTGCCTTTGAACGAATTCAAGCAGTTCAACACTGACTGGACGCGCGCTCGGTGAGGCGCGCTGTCATGGCGACCGAGTCTATCTCCATACCGAGAAAAGAGATCCTCTGTGTGGGACAGAGTTTGCTCTTCTCCCAGTTGACCCGAAGTCCCAACTGGCTGAGGTGACGGAGCACCTTGTCCCTGTGTTCGCACAACTGCTCTCACGACTGGGCAAGGATCAGCCAGTCGACGAGGTAGTTGAGAATGCGAACACCATGCTCTCTCATGGGGGCAATGGCCACTTCCGCAACCTTCGTAAAGACGCGGGCGACAGGGACAGGCCAAAGGGCAAGACGCGGAACTGACATGCCCGTCCCTCGAACACGAAGCGCAGAAAGGGCCGGTTGAGGGGAAACGAGAATGAAAGTAAGCGTCCTTCAGGTCGATCGCTGCAACCAATCTTGGGGACGGACGCACCTGAAGATGTGCTTCTGCGTTAGCATTCTGAACGGCAGCCTGTGAAGGGACCGGTTCAAGAATCGCAGGTCCAAGACCGGCCATAACCCGCCGCCTTTCTTGGGTACAATGAAGTACGGGCTGTAGAACCCGGACCTCATATCGGCTGGAGGGACCGGCTCCATCGCATCCTTCGCCAGTAGGACTGCGATCTCCGCCCGGAGCACGGGGGCGTTCTCCTTCGCTACTGGGAAGTGAACGCCCCCAAACTTAGGGGGACGCCTGGCGAACTGAATCGCATAGCCGAGTCTGATGGTACGGCCCCGAGACGGGCTGGGAAGCTCTAGCCAGGCTTCCAGACACCGAGCAAGGGGATTAACCACAGACGTACCCGCAGCTGGGCAGCGACGCGGAATGCAGGGATCCGACTCGGACGGCATGGAGCGGCCCGAAGTGAGATCTGAGTGTGCTGTGCAACACTTACCTGCGTCCGCGGAGGGGGCGTGCGAGTGTGGGAAGGCCGCTTGAGTGCGTTCCCACAGCCGGCGCCCCCTGCTGGCGAAGGGAGAGGCGTCTGAGGGTGGCGAGGCATGGGAGCGTCGACCACCGCCAAGCGCGCTCCCAAATGAAGGAGGGGCTGAGCGTGGCAAGGCTTTGTGGCGTTGCGCACGGTCTGCCTCACCTCCTTCCTCAGCGGGGAACAAGAGTGGCGAGGCATAGCGTCGCGCACTGTTGTCCACACACCGCTGAGAAGAGGGGAATGAGAGTGGCGAGGCTTTGTAGCGTCACACACTGCCATTCTCGCCCTCTTGTGGGGAGGGGAATGAAAGCGGCGAGGCTCTGTAGCGTCACACGCTGCCATTCCTGAACTCCCGAGACCCAGAGGTATTGGAACTGCTCTTTTTTTTTTTTTTTTTTTGGGTACCACTGGCTGTTTTTAACATCAGTGGCGGAACAGAATTACTAATGGTTTTCCACCCGGCCCTCCTCCGGGGAAGAACAGTTCCAGACCAAATCCGGGTCAATTGTGTTTCTGGACCAGGGTGGACATCGTCTAGCCAAGGGCCAGCGCTGTGCGCAGCTCAACCTCGGCTCAGAACTACCCTCGTGCACTAAGCAGGGCGGAGGTGGCCTGCCAGTGGCACTGCCACCCCACCGATGAGGGTAGTGAGAGAGAGGAAAACTTCATACAGATTATGGCCCTATTGGTGTTCCATATTTTGGCACCAATAGTTCCACAATGCCAAAGCCTTCCAATGCACATCCGAAAAAAAGGCAAGGGGCAGGCAAGGCGATTTACGCGTTGCACTATGCCTCAGCCATCCGGGAAAGCATGGCTGTCAAGTATGAATCGGATTCAGCACGAGCGCCCACTATTACGGTGGGAATCTCAGCATCATCCTCATTTTCAACACATAACAGCCCTCTCTCCGATGCAGCGATTGACATCTGTCCTCTGCTAGAGCCCCAAATGAAACGCTAGGTCCCCTTTCAAGGACCAGCAATCCCATCTGTAAGCTACCAGCAGACACGTGAGACAGTGGGCGTGGCCGTGAGACGGCACACGGCGCGCTGAACACTCAAGCCCCAATGAAAAAGGCAAGACGAACAGCGCGCCGACGTGGCCATGCTCTCATGAGAGAGCATAGACCACCCACGAACACAGTCTCAACATGCTTGCGATGCGATAGAGGAGTGAGGGGCCCACAGAGATGTACGCGGCGGGGAAGCCTCACTGTAATCCTCAGGCCACCCAGGCTTATCAGCCAAAATAGTCCCCCCTCTGGTGCACCAGAAAAGAGACTAGATCGGGGTATAAGCGAAGGGACTCAACCCCGTTTGAGGCATCATAGTCTCGACCGCGCATCGGAGGCGCCGAGTGACGCGCGCAGAGTTGCCGTGGCAACCCGCGCTGTCACCCGGCAGCCAGACGGCACACGGCGCGCTGAACACTCAAACCCTCACGCGGAAGGTGAGATGACCAGCGCGTCGACGTGATCCAGTTCCCCTGAGAGAACATGGATCACCCACGACACAGTCTCAACATGTTTATGCGAGAGGGATCGTGGCCGTCAGGACAGGAAACAACCGCATCCAGAAACGCACGAGTGGAATGACGTCTTGAAAAAGACGCAGTGTCACACCCGTGTACTCTTTTGTGAGGAAACGCTCTGTGCTGAAGCACTCAGGGGGAAACGCGACAGCGCACGGGATTGTAGTGCAGCCCGTGCCTGTACTCAATACAGGAAAACGCCCAAACCAGACCAACAGAAATTTGTTGCTGTGAAAACAGCATTTTTCTCTGTAGCACAGAGGCAGCTGATGAGTCTTCCGCGGTCCCGCTGGAATGTGCCGTCCCTCCAACACGCGTTTCTCCTCTTCTCCGGTTCTTTCAAACTCTTTATTTGTCTTGCTGATAGCAGCGAACTCAATTTGAGTGGTCTTCGTTCTGCCGTGTGGCTCCGAAGTGAATGACAGCGTGCATTCGCTCTCGCTTCCTGTTTATACCCGCGGCGCGGGGCGGAGCGCGAGATGCAAATCTCGCACGCCAATTGTTCATTGGCCGGTTCTAGATAGCTCGAAGCTGATAGGGGCTCCCAGAAGTGATCCCAATTCGTCGGTACGTCCGACGTACGTCGAACGTGACCGACTGAATGGGAACTAGGTTTAAACAATAAAACTAACTGTGGCCCGTCCACACAAAGCCAGAGCTTTCCCTATCCAATCTTTTTTTTCCTCGTTTCAAGAAATATCTGTGTACACACGAGACCACTGAAACCGACTCAAAACGATGTAGTACACATGTCAGGCCAGTGTGTGGCGCTGTACTTCTGCCACAGAAATACACTAAAAACGGAGAAGAAGAGTTGTGGCTAGAAGGGGTACAGCAATGGTAGGAAGTGAAGCACAATCTCACAATAAAATAACAATAAATTCAGATGTGTTTTATTAATGCCTACACCTACCCCAACCTTACAATAATGCAAATACAGCCATTAAATGAAGCAATATTGATGTGCGCATGCCCAGTGGCCGTAGCTGTATCCCGTCAAGTCTTTCCTGTGTCATGACATCACCGTTTCACAAAATATACAGATTGTCTGTACACATGAAAAAGCAAGGGTGTCATTTTCAGATTTATCCACTCTGGGACCCGGTTTCAAAAAATATCGGTTTCATGCTCCCAAAATGCCGGATCCATGTGGACGAAATGCTGATACGGTACAAAATTTTAACGTATACAGCTAAACACGCGCGTCTCCATGTGGACGGGGCCTGTGTTGAGCTGTATAACAATGATTAGTTTTCGGTCGATGAATGAATCCAAACAGTTGCTCACATGTCTAATGAAACACAATGGGCCCTATCTTGCACCCAGCGCAATTGACTTTGTACACCGACGCATGTGTCATTCCTATTTTGCACCCGCGCAAAGCGCGCTTTTCCCTCCACAGAAGCACGTCGCTAAACTAGTGAATGAAATTGCGCTACCTGGGCGGTTCAGCGCAAAAAAGGAGGCGTGTTCCGGCGCAAACAATCCCTGGTGCTATTTTGCTGTTCCATTAAACAATTGCGCCACTGACCAGAAAAAACCTAGTCTAAAGTCAGTGGCGCGTTGCGCGTTGTTCATTATGCTATTTTAAGGGCGCATGCTTGACCATAATGTATAGCGTGCACAACGCGCATACCCTTTGCTCATGTAATCTACACAGATGCAACAGTTATTTTTGCAAATCATAAATTGTTTCACTAAAAAATATTAACACATGAGATGACGGAAATCATTGTGGTGTGCCACGAAGATGTGAAAAAATAGGCATAAATCTAGCTTACAAATTATTCAGGCTAATTGTAGTCTAATAATTAAGGATAAGACCTGTTTGCCCAATAGTGGCAACTTCTGGCAAGACATATATGTATATAAGGACATCTAACAAATTGGTTTGTCCGTCAAGAACCAGGAAAAAAAATCGGAGAGGGTGGACGCAGCGATGTCCTCTGTTGGCGTCAGGTCCTGAGTAGAGGCAGATCCACCTCCCGTTACACGGCGTGCCCAATTGATGCTGGCAAGCTTGGACTTTCCCCGTCTTCTGATGTCATTGTAGCGCTTGCGGCACTGGTGCGACGTCCTGGGGATGCCAGCTGATGAAACAATTGTGGCTATTTCCTCCAACGCCTGTTTAACCGACGCTATTTTGGGTGGGTTTCTCCCATCCCCATACAACACAACTTCTCTGTCTTTCACTGCTCTTACAAGAACATCAGTCTCCTCGGCTGTAAACCGCTCCTGGCGTGCGCCTGGTAAATACCCAATAATAATAGCAATCCATAATGGAACTTGCGCACCTGCTTTCACAGGGAATGTTGGATGACGCTCTGATTGGTTTATTCACGTTATGCCCAAACCACACCTATGAATAATGAAGCTACTTCAGACCAACCCATTTTAGATTTGCGCCGGGCGCAAGAGCCATTTATCCCGCCGGGAAAATAGCAACAGCGCCGAGACCCGCCCACAAAGTTACTTGCGCTTCGCGCTTTGACACTTGCGTTTCAGATCGTTAAAATAGGGCCCAATATATTAAAGCATCTTTGGTGTTTCCATGGTTTCTACAAAATAAAAAGTAAATCGGGGGTAACGCGTGTATGATGTCAATTATTGGAGACGTATGGATATAGTCCGTGTCCTGGTAAAAATTGCTTATTTAAGGATTCATGGAAACATTTGTGATAGTGTAAGTACACAAGTCAACTAAATATTAGGGCTGGGTATTGACACCAATTTCAAAATTCAATTAGATTTCGTTTCACAAGCTTGTGATTCGATTCGATTTCGATTCAATTCGATATCGATTATTTTGGATATCAGGTACAATACAAGGCAAATTTTCTCAAGGAAAACAAATCTCTGAGCTAATGTTGTAAACTATGGGAGTCAGTTACTACATTAGCCTACTAATATTGAAGGTTAAAATGAACTGATTTGTATGCAAACACTTACATCACACTAAATTATGTTTTTTTATAATAATAAAGTTCTAATATTAACTTTAAAATTAAATGATCTTATTTCTACTCCAATTTGTTTTTTGAAATGGTGGCCATCATAAAAACTTGCCAGATTTATACATAGCCAACATGCATTAAATATTGAAGAACATTAAAAATGATGATGAATAGCCTATGTAATATGGTGCATATATTTAGCAAAATGCTCCTCTCTAGAGTTAATTTTTCTAGCTGACTAACCAGTTTATGGACACTCGATATGGTTTTTCTGGTAAATTGGATGTTATGACATTGTTTACAAGTTTTACTGACGTCTTTCTGCGGTTGAAACATTGATTGAGCGACTATATGAGACATGATAAGGATTTTGGTAAGTTGTCCTGTATCTTTTAACACACTTTCAGATGCTCATCATGTTTATTTTGCGCTGTAACTGGTATAAGGCGGAGGAGAAGATTATGTTCACTCCGCGTTGCTGCTTCTCTTGAGCTGAGCAGCGCTGCGCCAGGGCGATCTCACGCCACAACGCCAAAATGGTATTTATGTTTTTGTAATATGTAGTAAAATGGACGTAATTTCAAATCTGAGACTTTGTTTCAAAAGTAACAAAGCACAAAGATTATTGCGATTTATTGGATGGGAGGTGCGCTACCATGTCCCATTCATTCATCAACTGAAAACGTCTCGGTTACGGATGTAACCCTCGTTCCCTTTCGTTCAGTCACTACGACGTAACGTTAGTGACTAACGAATGGGGGTTTCGCTTAGAAGCCTATCAACTTCGAGTTTTGAGAAAACGCCCAATGGCGTGCCAATGCCATGGGCATGCGGAATTTGCATACGTAACTCCGCCTCACTGCGTGAGTATATAAGGAAGTACGAGGCAATATCGCATTATGTTACCTGCTTGAGGAGCCAAGACTGAACTCCTGCGTTCCAGGTAGCACAACTGATGTGGCAAGGGGACGTTACGTCTCCGTTCCCTCCTCAGGGAACGAGGGTTACATCCGTAACCGAGACGTTCCCTTTCGTTCAGTCACTACGACGTAACGTTAGTGACTAACGAATGGGGGTCCCAATATAATCCCGCCACTCAGCTGTCTTCCAGTGCCCTGCGTAAGTGTGAGTACCCTGTCGTAAGACTAGTACGGACGAAGGACTCCCACTTAACACAGGAATACCAAGGTACACTGGGAAGCATATCCCAGTGAGGGAATGCCAAAAATGCCTACCCGTGGGGAGGACTTAAGAGACACATATGACCCGCTGAGGGTTGCATATGGAAGATCTCTAGGGTACCAGCCGAAGGTGGATTTTTAACCCTAGGGGTGGCGGGGACACGCCAAGGGAAGAAACCCGCTCACTGCGGAGACTTACGGTGAAATACACATGTGGGGGTCGCCGGAGGGAACCATGCACATGGGGCACCTGGCCGGACATGAGGGTCTGGGCTCGAAAGGGCAGACTGAACTGATGTCGGCGTCGACAGTGCTGGAGGAGCTCAGGGCTCTCGGGGAGCTCACCTGAGGAAAATATCGCACGTATCCAGTCCGTGGAGTGGAGTGGCGAGCAAGCGAAGACACCTGAGCCTGGCCCATCACCGGCCCCTCGGGGGGGCGAGTACATAGTCGGACACTGGCTCCACTCGGAGATTGTAGAATCTGGCGAATGTGTTGGGTGTCGCCCAGCCTGCAGCTCTGCAGATGTCTGCTAGCGAGGCGCCATGCGCTAGAGCCCAAGAGGAGGCCACACTCCGGGTGGAGCGTGCCCTCACACCAAGGGGACATGGTCGGCCTTGCTGCTGGTAAGCCAAAGCAATGGTGTCCACTATCCAGTGAGACAGCCTTTGCTTCGAGAGAGCACTTCCCTTCCGCTCTCCACCATAACAGACAAAGAGCTGGTCTGAGGTCCTGAAACACTGCGTCATGTCTACGTAGGCGCGGAGAGCGCATACTGGACAGAGCAATGCCAAGGCTGGGTCTGCCTCCTCCAAAGGCAGCGCTTGCAGGTTCACCACCTGGTCCTTAAACGGAGTGGTGGGAACCTTGGGCACATATCCAAGCCGGGGTCTCAGGATCACGTGAGAGTTAGCCGGCCCGAATTCCAGGCACGCTTCGTCAACCGAAAATGCCTGCAGGTCCCCGACCCTCTTGACTGAGGCCAATGCGGTCAGCAGAGCCGTCTTCATAGACAGAAACTTAATACCAACCGACCGCAAAGGCTCAAAGGGAGGTCTCTGCAGAGCAGTTAACACTACTGCGAGGTCCCAAGAGGGTACGAGAGGAGAGCGAGGAGGATTCAGTCTCCTGGCTCCCCTCAGAAACCTGATGACCAGGTCGTGCTGACTTACCTTCTTGTTCTCCAAGAGATCGTGGTGGGCAGATATTGCAGCCACATATACTTTGAGGGTGGAGGGAGACAGCCTTCGCTCCAGCCCCTCTTGGAGAAACTCAAGCACGGACCCGATCGTGCATTTCCAGGGGTCTTCTTGGCGGGAAGAGCACCAGGTGACGAAGAGGTTCCACTTCAACGCATAGGCATGCCGAGTGGACTCTGCCCTAGCGGAAGTGATGGTGGCGACCACCGTAGGTGTAAGGAGGTCCGGTCTCAGAGGAATAGGCCAGGGAGGGGCTGTCGCAAGGAGTACGAGTTCGGGGAACCAGGTCCGGCCGAGCCAGTACGGGGCGACCAAGAGGACCTGCTCCTTGTCCTCCCTGATCTTGCACAGGAGCTGTGCGAGTAGGCTCACTGGGGGGAACGCATATTTGCGTAGGCCCCGCGGCCAGCTGTGCGCCAGTGCATCCGTGCCGAGCGTGCCCTCGGTCAGGGAATAATACAGGCTGCAGTGGGAAGAGTCGTGGGAGGCAAACAGATCTACCTGTGCGTCGCCGAACTGTTCCCAAATCAGCTGAACCGTCCGGGGATGGAGTCTCCATTCTCCCGGGAGAGGCTGAAACCGCGAGAGCTCGTCGGCTGCGTGGTTCAGGACTCCCGGAATATGGACAGCACGAAGGGACCTCAGGCGCTTCTGACTCCATAGGATGAGATGGCGGGCGAGTTGAGACATACGGCGGGAGCGTAGACCGCCCTGGTGGTTGATGTACGCTACTACGGCCGTGTTGTCTGTCCGGACAAGCACATGTTGGCCCTTCAGCAGCGCTCGGAAGCGGTGCAGGGCGAACCGCACTGCCAGCAACTCGAGGCAATTGACATGCAGGAGGCGCTGGGGTCCTGTCCAGGAGCCCGCGGCTGCTTGTCCATTGCACATGGCACCCCAGCCCGTGGCAGAGGCATCCGTCGATACGACAACATGCCTGGAAACTCGTTCTAAGGGCACACCGGCCCGTAGAAAACTGAGGTTCGACCACGGGGTGAGCGTCTGTAAGCAGGCCCGAGTCACTTGGACCCGGAGCGTGCCAGACTGCCATGCCCATCTCGGGACTCGATCGCGAAGCCAGTGCTGAAGCGGTCTCATATGAAGCAATCCGAGCGGCGTTACCGCGGCTGCAGATGCCATATGCCCCAGGAGCCTCTGAAATAGTTTCAGTGGAACCGCTCTCTTGCTCTCGATTTGTCGGAGGCAAGTCAGCAGAGACTGCGCGCGCTCGCTCGAAAGCTGCGCGTACATGGCGACCGAGTCGATCTCCATACCGAGAAAAGAGATCCTCTGCACGGGGCAAAGTTTGCTCTTCTCCCAGTTGACCCGAAGGCCCAGACGGGCTAAGTGGTGGAGAACCAGATCTCTGTGTCCGCAAACCTGCTCTCGAGAGTGGCCTAGTATGAGCCAGTCGTTGAGGTAGTTCAGGATGCGGACCCCGTGCTGCCGAAGGGGCGCAAGGGCTGCCTCGGCGATCTTCGTGAAGACGCGAGGGGACAGAGATAACCCGAATGGGAGAACTGCGTACTGGTATGCCCGCCCCTCGAAAGCAAACCGTAGGAACGGTCTGTGTCGAGGAAGGATGGAGACATGGAAGTAGGCGTCCTTCAGGTCGATCGCTGCAAACCAATCGTACGGACGAACGCATTCGAAAAGGCGTTTCGCAGTCAACATCTTGAACGGAAGCCGGTGAAGGGATCGGTTCAAGATGCGAAGGTCCAGGATTGGTCGTAACCCACCGGTTTTCTTGGGTACAATGAAGTAGGGGCTGTAGAACCCCGACCTCATTTCGGCTGGAGGGACAGGCTCGATCGCACCCTTCGCCAGTAGAGTGGCAATCTCCGCACGCATGACGGGGGCATGGGCCCCGGTCACGGTATAGCGGACTCCCCTGTAACGGGGAGGAGCCTGCACGAACTGAATCGCGTAGCCGAGCCTGACGGTCCGGGCTCCCCAGCGGGACAGCCCCGGAAGCTGAAGCCAGGCTTCCAGAGACTGCACCAACGGGGTCATACGGACGACAGACGTACCCCGGGTGGGGCAGCGAGGCAGCGTTACCGGCGCGGACAGGGGAGGCTGTTGGGCATCCCGGGGTCGGAGCACGGTTAACGGCTGCGCCCTGACAGAGGAGACCAGGGAAGGACTCGCGTTCCACTGGGGTCTGCTCTGCCAGGGGGCTGGCGACAGAGAGGGACGAGAGTGGCGAGACCCGAGGGTGGCGCGCACTGCCGTCACCGATCTCTGGGGGCTCAGGGATGGGGTTGTCAGTTCTTTCTTTAACCACATTAGGGTGCTGCTGACCCGGGGGCCAGCAGCTGAACAAAAGATTCTCCCCCGGCCCTCCACCGGGGGAAGGAGCGGCCCTGCCGCCGTCTCCTGGAAAGAACTGCCCATCCCTGAGCCGTCCGCATCAGGAGCGCCGCTTAGCCTGGCGTTTCTTCGCGGGCTGCGGGGCTGGAGCGGACTGGGACGCCTTCCTGCGGCTGCCTCTGCGCGGCCCGGGTGGAGGCTGCTGCTTGGGTGGCGCAGAGGTAGAGGGGGCCGCAGGAGGGCGTCCTCGGCGGTGAGCAGGCTGAGGCACCTGTGCGGGCGGTTGGGTGGAGGCAGCAGCTGACCGCCAGGGCAGGATGTGTTTTATCGCCTCAGTCTGCTTCTGAGCGGCCAAGAACTGTTGGGCGAAGCTCTCGACCGCTCCGCCGAATAGCCCATCCTGTGATATGGGGGCGCTGAGGAAACGGGTTCGCTCAGCGTCACGCATATCAGACAGGTTGAGCCATAGGTGTCTCTCCTGGACCACGTTTGTGGACATCACCTGACCCAGGGAGCGTGCGGTCACCTTCGTCGCCCGGAGAGCGAGGTCGGTGGCGGCACGCAACTCATTGCTGAGTCCTGGATCAGCCCCTCTCTCGTGCATATCACACAGCAACTTGGCCTGGTAAGCCTGAAGAGTTGCCATGGTATGCAAAGAAGCGGCGGCCTGCCCCGCAGCTCTATAGGACTTCGCCACCAGAGATGACGAAAACCTACAGGCCTTGGAGGGGTGCTTTGGGTCACCACGCCAGGACAAAGCGCTCTGTGGACACAGTTGCATCGCAACAGAACGTTCGACTGGGGGGACCCCAGTGTACCCATGAGCCGCGGCTCCATCGAGTGAGGTGAAGGCGGAAGAGGTCGCCAAACGTTCACGGGAAGACAACCGGGACTTCCAGGAACGCGCGACCTCTTCATGCACCTCGGGGAAGAAAGGTATTGGAGGAGCGGCCGGACGGGTGTCCGAACGCGCCGCCCCCAAAAACCAATCATCCAACCGCGAACGCTCGGGCTGAGGCGGAGGGTTCCACTCCAGTCCAAGCGCTGCGGCGGCCCGAGAGAGCATGGCTGTCAACTCTGGGTCAGACTCGGGCAATGCTGGCGCACCCGAAGGTGGCAGCACAGCCGAATCTTCATCCCCAGATGACTCCAGCCCACCTTGTGATGCGGCGATAGACATCACTTCCTCTTCCGCCACGCCAAACGCCACAGTCGGGACAGCAGGAGCCGGCCCCGATGTAGACGCTTGAGCGTGGACCGGGTCAAGTGCATGAGAGGGGGGTGTGGGCCGAGGAACTAGCGTCGGAGCTTTGTTCCACACCGTCACCCTCAGATCACCCTGGTCACCAGCCAAAGTGCCGCCTCCAGAGGAGACCGCAGATTGGAGGGTGACGGAGGGGACTCTCGTTCCGGCATCAGCACGGAATTCACGGAGTCTCGATCGAAGCACTGAGATGGCCAGGTTCCCGCAGAGGGAACATGAGTCATCCACAAGCGCTGCCTGAGCGTGCTGAAAGCCCAAACACGTCACACAGCGCTCGTGCCCGTCAAAAGAAAAAAGCGATCTACCGCACCCAGAAGTGCACGGATGAAACATCCTGAAAAGGACGCGTCACGTGCAAGCTCTTTTATGAGAGGAAACTTTAGAGTCGATGCCGAAGCGCCCAGGGAAACACACACCAGCTGTCAGGCGGACCACTGCACAGATCAGCAGGCAGGAAGTATGCGATCACTGGAACGCGCCGTCACACCAACACCGACTGGAAAGCTGCTCGTCTCGAAGAAGCTGACAGAGTCTCAGAAGGCTGTAGGAGTGAAGAGGTAGGTACTCTTGGCTCCGAAAGCAGAAACATAATGCGATATTGCCTCGTACTTCCTTATATACTCACGCAGTGAGGCGGAGTTACGTATGCAAATTCCGCATGCCCATGGCATTGGCACGCCATTGGGCGTTTTCTCAAAACTCGAAGTTGATAGGCTTCTAAGCGAAACCCCCATTCGTTAGTCACTAACGTTACGTCGTAGTGACTGAACGAAAGGGAACAGGATGACTAATCACTTCTTGGGATTTAAAATGAGAATTAATTCAGATCGAAAAATCAATATTTTTTACCCAGCCCTACTAAATATATAACATTTTTCTAGTGGTTTTTGGATATTTTACTACATATTACACATTGTGCCTTTAATGTATTAACTACAATAGAATTAAACACTAAAAATATTGTCATGCAATCTTAATTTGTTGCTATCAATTTGCATTTACTGATCCTGATCCCCTTAACAACAACAAAAACAATAATAATAATAATAATAAACTTTAAATCCTAACATACCTTGAAAATACTTTAAATAAGGCAAAGCCCAAATCAACATAACAGGCCTCAGAATATACAGAGCACAGCAAGTGACGGTCTCGAGCAGAGATCCTGCAACAGAATATTCATTGACGGGTATTAAACAATATTGATAAAATAAAAAATAAAAAGTCCTGTCATGAGAGAATACAGAAACACACCAACATAAAGTAGTTAGAAAAGGGGACGAGACAATTCTGTACATCATTACAACAAGATAAATAATTAAAACAATCTTATATTTAAATATAAACTCACCTTCAGTAAGACCCCAGAAGATGAAGGCAATGAACATACAGATGTTTGGAAAAAAGACCAGAGAAAGCTGAAGATTCCAGATTGTGCTGCTGGAGACTGGAGAGAAGATGAAGAATAACCACAGATACTTACATATCACAATATATATCACAATAAATAGGATTGTCCTTTTAAACACACCAGTGTCTTTTGATCTGCAGTAAATCAGACGGCAGAGCAGAAGCACAGCTCCAGATGCAGCAGCGATACAGAAAACCAACACCATTATGTGCAAAGAAGAGAAACCTGGAAAACAAACATGAGGTTTAACATTTACAACTTAATCAATTTGCTATCAATAGTCATTGTTTTTATAGAGGAATAATTATGAATTTACAATAAAAGCTATTCATTATTTTAAGGGATAACTAACTATCAGTTTTTGAAAGCACATATTTACACCAAGGGCCAGATTTACATTGTTAAAAAAATATATATAAAAAAAAAGAAAAAAAAAAAGACTTTTTTATTTTACTAAACATCTAAATCCCCCTAAACAAATAGTGATTTACATGATCTACATATGAGCATTTTAAAAACTAGATAACAATAGCTTTAAAAACCATGTCAGTGGGCATTAGCATAAATTATTTGTCAAGCAGATTTTTAAACATGAGAATAAGGTATACTTAGTTTTTTATGCCTACGCAAACATAAGTGCACAGTCAAACACACAGCCTTGCAAAGTATAATTCTTTTGACTCGTATGTGTACACAGGTATCCGACGCATGAGCAGGTATCTCTCGCCACGAGTTACAACCCACCCATGTAAATACTGCAAGACAATTAAATGTGCATGTGCAACCTGCGTATACAAAGTACATGCGGTTACAAAAATCTAGCAGTGCGCTAGAATATTCTAGTAAATAAAATATTCTATTTAAAAAATAACATTTGCCAACTGCCTTTTCTTCCTAGAGTGAATATTAATCTTAAATAGCAATATTTTAGTAAAGGAAAGTCTGTTAGGCAAAGTCGAATTTTGATTGGTCCAGTCGTTTGATTAAGGGTGCTCCCCTACCCCCACCCTAACATTACATTTCTTGCACACCGGAAAGTACACGCGATCGATCATCGAAGCTACGAAGGACATTCCATCATTCGTCTCGTTTTACCATGGACATTTGAAAATGGATTAAAAAGACAGAACCCACCACAACACCTGCTGCTACCTCTGGCTCATCTGAGCTCTGAATAAGCAGTGTGGACACTAACTGTAACGAACATGTTAGGGCAAAGTCTTCTGTAACGTAACTGCTCCAAGACGTGAAGGCTGAGGATCCAAATGCAACTTTAAAGGGTAATCCACAAACGTAGTCAAAAGTACAGGCAAGGTCAAACACAAGCAGGCAGTCCAAACAAACAAACACAACGAGTTAGGGAACACGGGCAAGAGAGTAATCCAGAAACAGGCAAGTAATCCAAAAACCAAAAGACAAGAAAACGGGAAGAACGCTCAGAATTGTAGTGTTACACTAGACAAGACTTTGCAGTGAATGACAGAGTGAACATGTTATATATAGACAGAGGTAATGAGGTAATGAAACACAGGTGTAAACAGTGAGTGCTAATGAGTCCAGGCAAAGGATTATGGGTAATGTAGTCCATGATGATATGGCAGTAGTCTGAGGTGGAATGCCCTCTGGTGGACTACACGGGCACTCTCACTAGTGATTGTGACATAGCCCCCCTCATAAGGAGTGGCTTCCAGACACTCCTATAATAAGCCCGGAGGGAGGTGGAACGGAGGCGGACACGGGGGATGGAGGGCCAAGCCCATGGAGCAGAAGAGGGCCTGGAGACTGAGGCAGAGCAGAAGGAGCAGGCTGGACAGATGACCAAGGTGGCACAGGCCGGGCAGATGACCAGGCTGGCATAGGCAGAGCAGGCAGCCAGGGTGGAGTAGGCGGCCAGGACGAAGCAGGCTGGGCAGATGACCAGGGTGGCTCAGGCAGCCACGACGGAGCAGACAACCACCACAGAAGCACAGACGGTCTTGGAGACCCCCACGGCGGATCAGACGACCACCACAGAAGCACAGACGGTCTTGGAGACCCCCTCGGTGGCGCAGACGGTCTTGGAGACCCCCACGGTAGCGCGGGCAGAGCAAGGCGCCTGGGCGGCACGTCTGGGACGGCAGTCACCTCCGGGATGATCTCAGGGCTTGGGACCACCGTACTCGGCACCACCGGACTCGTCACAGAGGAAGCCCTTCTTCTCCTCCTCCGTCTCGGGACCACAGGACTCAGGACCGCCGGACTCATGACCGCTGGACTCAGGACCGCTGGACTCAGGACCGCTGGACTCAGGACAGGAAATGTCACTGGGGTCTGGACGGAGACCAGGACGGGACTAGACGCTGGAATGGCGGCCATGACGGGACTGCTACATTCGTCCTCTGCGACTCCCACAGTGAATACAGAGCGCTTACCTGAAGGGCATAATCAAGGAACTCACTCAGGGGGACCATCACGAACGAGTTTGGTTTGTAACGGTTTGTTGAGTCCATGGCAAAAAAAAAAAATTCAATCAACATAAAGTTGGTGATTTTTGTGATGTTCAGAAAGTCTCTGATGTGGTCCTCGAGTGAGTGAGTTCCTTGGCATAGACAGACAAGACATACTGCTGGATCCATGTTAGGGCAAAGTCTTCTGTAACGTAACTGCTCCGAGACGTGAAGGCTGAGGATCCAAACGCAACTTTATTTTAAAGGGCAATCCACAAACGTAGTCAAAAGTACAGGCACAGTACAAAGTACAGAGGGAGAGTAAATGATGACAGAATTTTCATTTTGGATGAACTATCCCTTTAAAATTTACCAAATAGGCTACTAAATAGTTCTTTAGAAATAAATAAATTAATCAAATGTAAAATAATTTAAAATGTGTTCTGTTGCAAGTTCACATACTTGATCTCATGTTTTCTTATGGTTTATTGTTGAGCTGTCAAGTTGTCAATGTTGTCATATCATGACATATTCTTTATTTCTGTCCTTTATGCAGTTGTTTTTTAGGTTGTTTTTTATTTTTTAGGTTTTTTTTCATCCCATCGTGAATGGGTGTCCCTTATTTTGCCACACTGAAGGTGGCAACCCTAGTTACAACCCATGTAAATACTGTAAAAAAATTAAATGTGCAACCAGTACGCTAAACGCTAACCCTTGTGTACGTGTACAAAGTGAAGTATTTGGGCTTTAGTGTGAACAGAGACTGCATTGTTTAATTTGCCATGTCTGTTACTCACCCAGTTGCTCCAGTTCTACAGTTGCATTGGCTGATAAAACTCCAGCAAACACTTGACACATGTAAACTCCTTTGTCCTCAGTTCTGACACTCTTCAGTCTGAGAGAGAAGTTTCCTTTGGGGATTTCATCAGCGAAGAACTCAACCCTGTCTCTGTATTGCTCATCTGATGAACCTGGTAAAGCCTCATTATTTTGGTAGAGCAGAACCAGAATATCATCATCTCCGTCTGTTTTCTTCCATGAAAGCTCTTCAAAGTCTTCAGGTGTGATGTGAGAGTCTACAGAGCAGTTCAGAGTGACGTCCTCACCATCATATGCAGATATGGAGCGACTCGATACTGATACTAGCAGACGCTCTGAAAGAATAAAAATAAATAAATAAATAAAATACATAAAAAGACATTTGATTGAATTGATTGAAAGTGCTCTCACTCACCAACATCTTTTATCTGAACAACAGTCTTGCCAGAATCCTGCTCACTGTAAACTTTGCATGTGTATTTTCCCTCATCTTCAGCTCTCAGATTGTCCAGACGGAGGGAGAAGTTTCCATGTTGAATCTGATCAGTAAAGAAATGAGCTCTATCATGATAATCCTGCGACTGGACCTCTGGTCGACTATCACCATCCACAAACAAATGAACTACAGTCTCTGAGTCTGTCTCTGAATCTCCATCTGAGTCTGTTCTTCTCCATTTCACCTCCAGATCCTCCATTGGTAAAGGTTTATCAACATAACAGGGCAAAACCACTGAAGATCCCAGAGGAGCAACCAGAGGAGCAGAGGGACCGCGCACAGTAATCCCTGTAATAAAATAGAGAAACGTGAAAAAATTAGAACGAAAAACTCAGAAAATTCAATTATTATTATTATTATTATTGTTGTTGTTTTTGTTGTTAAGGGGATCAGTAAATGCAAATTGATGGCAACATATTAAGACTTAGAATGACGATATTGTTAGTGTTTAATTACATTAAAGGCACAATTTGTAAACCACTAGAACAATGTTATATATTTTGTTGACTTGTATTTGGCTTGTTTTTGACCAAATTCAAAAATAATTTCACATTTCTACTACATACACTGTAAAAAAAAAATTCAGGTCTCCAATTGAAAATTTTCAAGTGACCGATCAAAATCAAATTTTTTTAGTTGGCCAAATTGAATTTCTGTGAATTAAATTGCATCAATTCACAGAAATTCTATTTGGCCAGCTAAAAAAATTAGATTTTGATCGGTCACTTGAAAATTTTCAATTGGAGACCTGAAATTTTTTTACAGTGTATGTAGTAGAAATGTGAAATTATTTTTGAATTTGGTGCCTTCTAGACCGCCCCCCAGGCACGTGCACAGGTAGCGCTCAACCTGTGCAGAGCACATGGCCTTTTTGCCCTTACACTCCGAAGTGGCCTTTTTTTGGTGGTAGTGTTTTTTTTGTTCCTGCTTCAATAAATCAATGGTTTTGGTCATTTGAGTTGGACTTTTGTAAAATGTTAATAATATATTGATAAGTAATACAACCACATTTAATTTGTTTTTGCCACAGAAAAAGCATAAATAGGCAAAGGTGCGCGGCCATAGACTGCCAAGAGTGCCTCACGCTGTTTCGTACTGGAACTTAGGCAAGGCAAGTTTATTTGTATAGCACATTTCATACACAGTGGCAATTCAAAAGTGCTTTACACAGAAATTAAATTAAATTATTCATAGGTGAATAAAATAAAATGACACATATATATGTAGTATTGAATAAAAAAAATATAATAAAAAATTATATATAAAAAGAATAATTCAAACTAAAAATAAAATTTAATTGAAACATATAAATTAAAGTGCAAGCAGTTCGGACAAAGCACAGTGCTCATTCAGTAAATGCACAGCTAAACAGATGTGTTTTGAGTCTGGTTTGTATTGCAATGTATTGAGGTCCTAGGCCATTAAGTGATTTATATACGAGTAAAATATACCAGTTCTAAATGTAACTGGAAGCCAGTGTCAATACCTGAAGACTGGTGTGATATGGTCATATTTTCTGGTTCTGGTCAGGATCCTGGCAGAAGCGTTCTGTATGAGCTGCTGCTTTCTAATGGTCTTTTTGGGAAGGCCGGTGAGAAGACCGTTACAATAGTCCACCCTACTGGTGATAAAAGCATGAACGAGTCTTGCCTGGAAACAAAGCATCTAATTCTTGATATATAACAGACACTACAATTTAGGGCTGCAGCTATCAATTCTTTTTGTAATCGATTAATCTAGCACTTAATCGATCGATTAATCAGATTTTTGTTTTGTTTTTAAACAAAAAAAAACAAATAATGCATAACGAAAATGAAGAGGAAAAGCAATTTAATTTATTAATATGCACAACAGGTTTCATGCTGTAATCTAGCCCTGACATCAAAGTAAATATCAGTTTTATGTAGATTTCTACACCTACAGCATTTACCATTAGGCTACTAACAAATAATATATAATTTCTGGTGAGCCTATTTGCTATGGTAACTGTGTGTGTGTGTGTGTGTGTGTGTGTGTGTGTGTGTGTGTGTGTGTGTGTGTGTGTGTGTGTGTGCGTGAGGAAGAGTGACCCAGTCAGACCAGTTGCTTCATTGCAATTTGGTACGGCAGAAATACATACATTCATTTTCAATAGAACGCTGCATTTGCATCACTTGCATTGCGGTGCATTTTAGGTGAAGCATCCGTTCGAAAAATCGAGTCACAACATCACGTCCCGGTGTATACAGTGAATGCATGCTGAAATTATTGTTGCGTGTGCTACATAAAGTTTAAGCATCTGTGATGCATTGCCGCGATTGGTCTGACTGGCGCGTGAGAGAGAGACGAGGGTGCATGTGTGTGTGTGTGTGTGTGTGTGTGTGTGTGTGGGCATGTTTTCGTGAAATATCAGGACACAAATGTGTATAATAACATGGGTATGACATTGGTATTACAAAAAGAGGGTGAAATATGAGGACGTTCCCCATGTCCTCACTTTTCAAAATGCTTATAAATCACACAGAACAAGTTTTTTTTCACAGAAAGTGAACAGCAGAGTCTCCTGTGAGGGCTAGGTTTAGGGGCAGGGGCAGTGTAAGGGGATAGAAAATACGGTTTGTACGGTATAAAAACCATTATGCCTATGGAATGTCCTCACATTTCACAAAAACAAACGTGTGTGTGTGTGTGTGTGTGTGTGTGTGTGTGTGTGTGTGTGTGTGTGTGTGAAGGGGTTCTTTTTTTAGGCTATACTCTCTTGCAATTGAACGTGAATACGTTTACTACTTAAAAATATCAAAGCTAAACATCATATCTAGTCAAACCGCATCGCTACAAATACAGTATGGGATTAAAATCAGCGAACATCAATGTATAGGCTTAGGCTGCGTTACCATTGAAGTCGTACCGCTGTGGAATGCCAGGTCTACTTGCAGTAGACACATTGCACCTTGTTCTCTTCTTTTTTAAGAATGTAATGATCCCAAACTTTTAGACATTCTCTGCCGTTTACGGACATCTTTACTCTCTGCCATCGTGCCAACTAAATTCAAAATGTATCACGTGCTATGGTGTGCTTCCTGAACATTGAACAGCGGTCTGTGTGAATCAGATCCCTGCATGTATAGTGCGCGTCATAGGAATTTAACAAGGCTTTGAGGCAGAGTTTTTGCCTCAAGGAATTTTTGTAATCGAGTTAATCGAGTAACTCGATTAATCGTTTCAGCCCTACTACAATTAAAAACTGAACGTGTCTTTACAAAAATGTGTGAGTGAGTTGAAACGAAAGTCATGGCACAAACACAGCAGGAGTCAGATTTCATTCATCACGAGAACGAAGAGCTGAGCAGAGCTGAGGTAAGCGCTAATGTACAGTCTGGCGCGTTATCAGATCTTGCCTATGGAAGCATAACTTTCATAGGAATTCATTGAAAAGTTGAAACACTCACTTTGCTCCGTACCGCTCCGTTATTAATGCCCGAGCCGAGCGGCAACGGCCGTGCGCATTTGCATTCTGTGAGTGAGATCCCACCCCTGTGGGCGGGTTGAAAACATGCAGAACTAGCTCCTGCTACTGGCTGCAATCTATAGCCTCTTGCCCAAAAATCCTCCGATGACGCAAAATGACGATATTTGCCTCATCATATTTTTTCCAGAAATAAAAAAAAAATTATCTTGTCTCAGGGGTACATGAGGGGGGAAGTATGATCATTCGAATATACTACCGGGTTTCTACTGATACAGAGCTTAATGCTAAATCGCTGAAGTAACCTTTTAAAATATTGTATCAATGCATTCTATGGCACCTTTAAGTGGCTCGCACTCACCAACATCTTTTATCTGAACAACAGTCTCGCCAGAATCCTGTTCACTGTAAACTTTACATGTGTAATTTCCCTCATCTTCAGCTCTCAGATTGTCCAGATGGAGGGAGAAGTTTCCATGTTGAATCTGATCAGTAAATAAATGAGCTCTATCATTATAATCCTGATGCTGGACCTCTGGTCGACTCTCTCCATCCAGAAACAAATGAACTACAGTCTCTGAGTCTGTCTCTGAATCTGCATCTGAGTCTGTTCTTCTCCATTCCACCTCCAGACCCTCCATTGGTAAAGGTTTATTAACATAACAGGGCAAAACCACTGAAGATCCCAGAGGAGCAACCAGAGGAGCAGAGGGACCGCGCACAGTGAACCCTGTAATAAAATAGAGAAACCGATTACGTTAAAAAATGATAAAGAAAAACTCGAATGCCATTTTTGTGTATCAAGTGATAATACGTACCATCAGCGATCACCAGGAGTATTGAGATAACAACAAACTTAACGTCCATAGTTTATACAAAAAAAGAGCTATAATAAAATCGTAATTTTAGCTTTGAATAATTACGTTTTTGTCCATGGTCTTTCACACGAGGCCACATCTAAATAAACTTTCGCTTTCGCATCCAGATGAACTGTAAAGGAGAAGAGCAGGAAATAGGCTACCGTTGAAATATAGCTTCCTGTTGGCGCTTTAGCGGTTTGTGTTGATACTTGAACAACAGTTAGCCTACCTCATTTCACACAAAAAGGAATGAAAGAATGCATGTTTAACAGACACAGCGAAAGCTTGTTGTATATGTTCTGTATTTGGAACATGAACATCAAATGTTCAAATAATATTGTTATATTGTTATGTGTTTACAATATTTTAGAATCGTCCACTTTAGAAAAGGTTGTTTTAAAAGTGGGATCCAGTCTAAAATACTGTTATTCAACTGAGAAAATGTGCATTAAGAAAGTTAAATGTATTAACTAAACACATGTATATATAGATTTATTTTTATTTTTTTTTAAATATAATTTAAAATTAGTTTTTTTAAGTGCACAGTTCAAAACCTTGGACTAGAGTACAATGGAATACAGGACCGTTACTGGCAATTAAGGATTGCTGAATCATGAAGTGTTTTAACCATAACAATTTGCTTAACACATGCTTTTGAAAATACATATTCCAATTCCATGTGAAGAGTATAGAAGTTTGTTTAATAATAGTTTTAGAGACATTACATGTTCTAAAGTTTATTTCTCTCAAATAGTTTGACTGCATGGTTATTATTGTTGCTGACAAAAATCTGACAATTATAATATATCATGTAAATAGTATATGATTTCTGTATTATATATTTCTATTTACTATTCCACATGTGAATATATAGGCTACACATTTTTTTTTTTGCCAAACTGATAGACAGCAAACACACTGTAGGCTAGTAAATTAATCCAAACATGGGTATGCACTTTTAACTAGGAGGGTTTTTGCAACTATTTCTAACCCAAAACATGGTGTCCCAGATTTCAAACCTGTCCCACATTAGAAAATCCATAAAATGTTGTGGCATTCCAACATCCCTGGAAAAATTGATAAATATTCGACAGTGCTCACATCCCTAATCACAGAATTTAATCACAGAAGATTATTCAGACTTTTCTCCTTTCTCTGTTAATGTAGAAGAAGTGCTCTCAGTGCGATGACTCTCTTCTCAGCCGCCACCAGCTTCTTCCCCTTCCTGAGTTTTACAAGAGTTTGGAAACATCCAGATTCCCCTTAATCAAATATCATGCACAAAGGATGGCTCCACATATATATGTGAGCAAACATTTTTGCTGATGACACTGAACAATAGTCCACTGAGAGCCAGTCTGACTGACAGCCATCTCTGTGATCTGCTTCATATCTCTACTACATGACTTAAGGCCTTTGCCGAAGGGCCGAGTCCGAAAAACGCATGCAAAATTTTTGCACGTCAAAAAATAAATTTGACCTCACGTAATGTCAATCATGCTTGCACACTGCCTCCGAAACTTTCGTCCGTCAAAAAAAAAATTCAAAACAGGTTAGATTTTCTGCGTTTTTCGCATCTTTTTTTCCCATCTA
Organism: Gobio occitaniae; assembly: GCA_033150135.1. NCBI lineage: Eukaryota > Metazoa > Chordata > Actinopteri > Cypriniformes > Gobionidae > Gobio > Gobio occitaniae. Next base: position 379,920 of record JARQWZ010001114.1, read on the forward strand.
CAGTGCTGATCTACAGCCCAACCTAAAACTGCTGGCAATGGTGGTGAAGGAATCGCCAGTGCTCAGATACCTAAAATGATATATACAAATATTATTGTATAAAAAATACTACTAATATTATTATATCACAGCTATAATTATAGCACACCAAGTCCCTGTAAACCGTGTGCGTGTGTGTGTGTGCGCATCGGCGTGTGCGCGGATCCCTTATAGGCTACTGCCAGTCTCTGTTCAGGATCAAGTGATTCACGGAAATTGGTGGTGTTCTTTTTAAAGGTCCTGTTCTTCGTGATCCCATTTTTCAAACTTTAGTTAGTGTGTAATGTTGCTGTTAGAGCATAAATAATACCTGTAAAATTATAAAGCTCAAAGTTCAATGTCAAGCGAGATATTTTATTTAACAGAAGTTCCCTTTCAAAGCCTACAGCGAACGGCCGGTCTGGACTACATCCTGGTACATCCTGCTTTAATGACGTCAGTAGAACAGTTTGTTGACTAACCTCCGCCCACAAGAATATGCGAAAAAGGGGGCGTGGTCTTGTTGCTCCCTCGTGGAGAAGAGGAAGTGTTGCGTTCGGTTCCGTTCGGTTACGTTTAAAAGTGCTGGCTAAAGCTAATCGTAAATTCTCTAAGATTATTATTCACGTTGGCACTAATGATGTTCGACTTCGCCAGTCGGAGATCACCAAAATTAACATTAAAGAGGTGTGTGAACTCGCTAGTACGATGTCTGAGGCTGTTTTTTGTTCTGGACCGCTCCCGGCAAAAAGGAGTGATGAGATAGTTAGCAGACTATCATCACTCAATGGCTGGTTGTCTAAGTGGTGTCTGCAAAATAACATAGGGTTCATAGACAATTGGAAAAGTTTTTGGGGCAGACCTGACCTGTTGAAGAAGGATGGCATCCATCCCTCTTGGGGTGGTGCCGCTCTTCTCTCTAGTAATCTGGCACATAGTCTTAGAGCTAAACCTTGACTCACTAGGGCCCAGGTCAGGAAGCAGACAAACTGGCTAAACCGACCGTCTGCTAGCTGTCTCACGTTACCGGAGTCAGATAAATCCCAGCACATAGAGACTCTTTCACCTAGATATTATCATATAGAGACTGTGTCTGTTCCCCGAATTAGTAAATACAAAAAAACATCAAAACCATTCAACAGTAAAAATTTAATTGACGTCCAACAAATAAACAAAATATATAAAACAGATGAACAATTGATAAAGCTTGGGTTGCTGAATATTAGATCCCTTTCCCCAAAAGCGCTTATTGTTAATGATATTATTAAAGATAATAATCTAGATGTGCTCTGTTTGACAGAAACCTGGCTAAAACCTGACGACTACATTACCTTAAAGAGCACCTATCATGGCATTTAAAATGTTCCAAATATTGTTTTAGAAGTCCCCAACAACAGTTTTGCATGCATGCAATGACAAAAAAGACTTTAGTTTTCTTATAATATGCATTTATTTTTACCTGTTTTGACAGCGATTCTCAAATGATTCCTTTAGTGATTCACTTTTCAAAACCCCGCCTTTACGTGACGCTAAACTGTGGTGATTGGTCCGATGACCCAGTCAGTTGTGATTGGTATAGTCTGTGCAGATATTTTCGGAAACGGAACGCCCATCAAAGTTTTATAGTGACAGTAATTTGTTAATATGTGTCAGGAGTTATGAATATGAAAACCGCGTCTGTACGTTTGATTGTAATATGAGCCTCAGCTGATCTCATTCATAAAAAACTCCTCACGAAGACTCGCGACAAATCAACATCCCTCAGGGCTTTTAGTTCAAAAGTGTGCAGATGAGGAGACATATTGATAGATTCTCATATGTCTGTGTCAAATTTCTAAACAGAGGAGTATTTTTTATTCAATACTTCCTCAAAATGGGCAGAAATAGCCTAATCATGAGCGATTGAGTCTCTTATGTGTTGTTTTCAATTCATCCTGGCAGCCGGAGGGCGCTCTGTGCACATGTAATCCATATATGGTACAGACAGACGAAGAAGATACCATGTGCCATAATAAAAGTCCATAATAAAAGCTTCCTGAGATCGCGAAACATACATTTGACGACTAATAATAAACACTCAATCGCGACGTTGTATGGTTTGTCTTCAAGCCACTTAGTCTTCAAATGCTCATCCTTGGGCAGATAAAAAAAGTTTGCTTTTGAGTGGCACTTCAGAACACAGCGTCTCGTCGCCATGATGTTTTCTAGTTTTCACTGGCGTCTTGGAGCGCAATAAGTGGGCGTATCGTATTCAAATAACTTGACAAGTTGACGTCATCTAGTCAGAGAAAAAGCTTCGGTCTTCTAACGATTCTTAAAAATGACTCCGAGTCGACTCTTACTTTTGAAAGAAAATAACTATATATACGGTGCACTGTCATATTTCAAGCTATCACAGGATGTTTTTGTTCACTTAGATCTATGTTACACACTACATGAAAGGTAAATTTCAAAATTCCATGATAGGTGCTCTTTAAATGAGTCCACCCCCCAAGATTATTGTTATAAACATGAGCCGCGTCTGAAAGGTAAAGGGGGAGGGGTTGCTGTAATTTATAATAATATCTTCAGTATTACTCAGAAGTCTAGTTTCAAATATAATTCCTTCGAAGTTTTGGTGCTTTATGTAACGCTATGTAGTGTACATGATAAAACCCGTTCAACATTTGTGTTAGCTACTGTATACAGGCCACCAGGGCATAATACAGACTTTATCAAAGAATTTGCTGATTTTCTATCAGAGTTAGTACTGGCCGTAGATAAAGTACTAATTGTTGGTGATTTTAATATCCATGTAGACAACGGAAAAGACGAATTGGGATTAGCATTTAAAGACACACTAAACTCTATTGGAGTTAGGCAACACGTGTCAGGAGCCACTCATCGCCATAATCATACTTTAGACCTAATATTGTCACATGGAATAAATGTTGATACCGTTGAAATTCTGCAGCAGAGCGATGACATCTCAGATCATTACTTAGTATCATGTATACTTAATTTAGCTAAGGTTGCAAAGCCGCCCCCTTGCTTTAAAAATGGCAGGACAATCACTGCCGTTACTAAAGATTGCTTTTTAAATAATCTCCCTCATCAGTATCATCTGCTCAGCATCCCAGATAGTATAGAAGAACTCGATGTTGCAACAGAAACTATTGACTCTCTCTTTTGCAGTACTTTAGACACAGTTGCTCCTCTGCGCTTAAAGAAGATTAAAGAAAATAGTCCAACGCCGTGGTACAACGAGCACACCCGGGCCCTTAAAACAGCAGCCAGAAAAATGGAGCGCAGCTGGAAGAAAACAAAATTAGAAGTATTTCGTAATTCGTGGAAAGAGCACATGATCACATACAGAAAGGCTGTAAAAACTGCTAGATCTGCTTATTTCTCAACTCTCTTGGAAGAAAACAAACACAACCCAAGGTATTTATTCGATACAGTTGCTAAATTAACCAAAAATAAAGCTTCAACTTCTGATGCTTGTAAACAGCACAGCAGTAATGACTTTATGAACTTCTTCACATGTAAGATTGATAATATTAGGAAAAAAAATTTAACCATGCAGCCGTCTAATACAGCATCACATCAGACAGAGCATTGTAGTGTCACTGAGGAAAAATTACACTCATTCACTGCTATAGGAGAAGAAGAATTGGCTAAACTCGTTAAATCATCAAAATCGACAACATGTATGCTCGACCCTATACCAACTAGGCTATTAAAAGAGATGCTACCAGAGGTCATAGATCCTCTACTTAATATCATTAATTCATCTTTGTCATTAGGATATGTACCGAAAACTTTTAAGTTGGCTATTATTAAACCACTTATTAAAAAACCGCAACTTGATCCTACAGATTTAGTCAATTATAGACCAATCTCAAATCTACCCTTTCTGTCAAAAATACTTGAAAAGGCAGTGTCTTCACAATTATGTTCCTTTTTAGAAAGAAATGGTATCTGTGAGGATTTCCAGTCAGGATTTAGACCGTATCATAGCACTGAGACTGCTCTCGTCAGAGTTACAAATGATTTGCTCTTATCATCCGATCGTGGCTGTATCTCTCTATTAGTGTTACTCGATCTTAGCGCTGCATTTGATACTATCGACCACAACATTCTTTTGAATAGACTCGAAAATTATGTAGGTATTAGTGGAATTGCATTATCATGGTTTAAATCATACCTATGCGACCGTTATCAGTTTGTAGTAGTAAATGAAGATATGTCACACCGATCGCAAGTTCAGTATGGAGTACCACAAGGCTCAGTGCTAGGACCGCTACTCTTCACCCTGTACATGCTACCACTGGGAGATATCATTAGGAAGCATGGCGTTAGTTTTCATTGTTATGCTGACGATACTCAGCTCTATATTTCTTCACGCCCTAAAGAAACTTACCAATTCACAAGATTAACGGAATGCATAGCTGATATAAAACATTGGATGACTGGTAATTTCCTGCAACTCAATTCAGAAAAAAATGAATTTTTAATTATTGGACAAAAAAGCTCCACAAGTAGTAACCTAGAATACTGTCTAACACTTGATGGCTGTTCTGTCAAGTCCTCGTCGTCAGTGAGGAACCTGGGTGTGCTCTTTGATACCAATCTTTCGTTTGAAAGCCACGTTTCTAGCATCTGTAAAACTGCTTTCTACCATCTTAAAAATATATCTAAATTACGGCACATGCTCTCAATGCAAAATGCTGAACAGTTAGTTCATGCGTTCATGACCTCAAGGTTAGATTATTGTAATGCTCTACTGGTTGGTTGCCCTGCTCGCTTAATAAATAAACTCCAGCTGGTCCAAAACGCAGCAGCTCGAGTTCTTACTAGAACCAGGAAGTATGACCATATTAGCCCAGTTCTGTCAACACTGCACTGGCTGCCTATTAAACATCGCATACATTTTAAAATCTTACTTATTACTTACAAAGCACTAAATGGTTTAGCTCCCCAATACTTGAGCGAGCTCTTAACATATTATACTCCATCACGTCTACTGCGGTCTCAAAATTCTGGCCAGTTGATCATACCGAGAATATCCAAATCAACTGCAGGCGGTCGATCGTTTTCCTATTTAGCACCTAAACTCTGGAACTGTCTTCCTAACATTGTTCGGGAAGCAGACACACTCTGTCAGTTTAAATCTAGACTAAAAACACATCTCTTTACTGTGGCATACACATAAAACACTTTTTCAATGAAATGATTGTTAGGCTGCATTAACTAGGTCAGCCGGAACCGGGAACACTTCCCATAACACCTGATGTACTCGTTACATCATCAGAAGAATGGCATCTACGCTAATGATAGTCTCTCTGTTTTATCCCGAGGTTTACTGCAGTCAGCCGGATCCGGGCCGTATCCAGTTCAGATGGTGGACCTGCGCCCAGAGAAGACCAACACAGGACCCCGAAGTGTCTGGGAGACCGTGATTAGACTCCCCCTGCAACTGCCTTATCGATACGGCATCTCAATAAACCCGTCTCCGGCGTGTTGCCTTCGATCATTCGAATGTTGCACTTTGATAATTGTTTGGTCAACATCGTCCTCGGTGGACCCGTCTCCGGCGTGTTGCCCCCGGTCCCTCGAGTATTCTGATCTATTATGGCCTCCGAGCTGTAAAGCTGCCAGAATAATAATAATAATACGCTGTTTGTTAATTGGCCAGAGGAGAACTGGCACCCCGACTGAGCCTGGTTTCTCCCAAGGCTTATTTTTCTCCATTAGGTCACCTAATGGGGTTTTGGTTTCCTTGCCACTGTTGCCTCTGGCTTGGCGTGCTCAGTTGGGGACACTAAATTTTTCAACTAAACATCGAAATACATCTAAATAATAAACAAATTAACCATTTAAACTAAATTACTGATCAAATTATTGATCTAAAGCCCACACTGTCACTGTATGATACTTGAAATTTTTCCAGAATGGCTATACAGCTGAATAAAATTATGCTGCATTATTTTCCTGTTTAACACTGTAAAGCTGCTTTGAAACAATCTACATTGTTAAAAGCGCTATATAAATAAAGTTGACTTGACTTGACTTGACTTGACTTGACTTGACGTTTGTCGCCATGTCGTTCAGACGCTGTTATTTTCATCCCGGAGTCAAATCACCTTTGTTTGGCCTTCAGGGGCTGTAGTTTGAGCACGTTCATCTCCCCGTTATGGTAAGAGGCGTGACCTTTCCGGTAACGTGCGCTCTGCATGCACTAAGCTGCTGTCGAATCACAACACGGGAACCGCTGGCACAATCAGAACTCGTTATGTATTTCTGAAGGAGGGACTTCATAGAACGAGGAAATTCTCAGGCCGTTTTGAGGACAGTGAAAACAGCAGATACAGATAAGTAAATTGTGTGAAAAATACTGTGTTTTTTTACACATGAAACATGAACACATGTTATATTGCACACTGTAAACACAATCAAAGCTTCAAAAAAACACGAAAAACGGGACCTTTAATATGTGGCTACAGTATCGCTAGCAAAGCATCAAACTGAGCCACTGACATTCTAAAGTAAGCTTTGAATCGGTCTGGATAATCCCGCAGCTCCTTGATAAGGAGGTGGAACTCCCCTTCCTCTTTTTCTCTTTTCAAGAAGAGAGAGGACAAATAAAAATCATCCTCACTTCTTGAAGATGGCATTTTGTATTGTTTTGCAGGGTTTTTTTCCGTAACGCATTCATTAATACGCAACGGACTCAGGGCCCTATTTTAACGATCTGAAACGCAAGTGTCAAAGCGCGAAATGCAAGTAACGTTGTGGGCGGGTCTCGGCGCTGTTGCTATTTTCCCGGCGGGATAAATGGCTCTTGCGCCCGGCGCAAATCTAAAATGGGTTGGTCTGAAGTAGCTTCATTATTCATAGGTGTGGTTTGGGCGTAACGTGAATAAACCAATCAGAGCGTCATCCAACATTCCCTGTAAAAGCAGGTGCGCAAGTTCCATTATGGATTGCTATTATTATGGTGTATTTACCAGGCGCACGCCAGGAGCGGTTCACAGCCGAGGAGACTGATGTTCTTGTAAGAGCAGTGAAAGACAGAGAAGTTGTGTTGTATGGGGATGGGAGAAACCCACCCAAAATAGCGTCGGTTAAACAGGCGTGGGAGGAAATAGCCACAATTGTTTCATCAGCTGGCATCCCCAGGACGTCGCACCAGTGCCGCAAGCGCTACAATGACATCAGAAGACGGGGAAAGTCCAAGCTTGCCAGCATCAATCGGGCACGCCGTGTAACGGGAGGTGGATCTGCCTCTACTCAGGACCTGACGCCAGCAGAGGACATCGCTGCTTCCACCCTCACCGATTTTTTTTCCTGGTTCTTGACGGACAAACCAATTTGTTAGATGTCCTTATATACATATATGTCTTGCCAGAAGTTGCCACTATTGGGCAAACAGGTCTCCTTAATTATTAGACTACAATTAGCCTGAATAATTTGTAAGCTAGATTTATGCCTATTTTTTCACATCTTCGTGGCACACCACAATGATTTCCGTCATCTCATGTGTTAATATTTTTTAGTGTAACAATTTATGATTTGCAAAAATAACTGTTGCATCTGTGTAGATTACATGAGCAAAGTGTATGCGCGTTGTGCACGCTATACATTATGGTCAAGCATGCGCCCTTAAAATAGCATAATGAACAACGCGCAACGCGCCACTGACTTTAGACTAGGTTTTTTCTGGTCAGTGGCGCAATTGTTTAATGGAACAGCAAAATAGCACCAGGGATTGTTTGAGCCGGAACACGCCTCCTTTTTTGCGCTGAACCGCCCAGGTAGCGCAAGTTCATTCACTAGTTTAGCGACGTGCTTCTGTGGAGGGAAAAGCGCGCTTTGCGCGGGTGCAAAATAGGAATGACACATGCGTCGGTGTACAAAGTCAATTGCGCTGGGTGCAAGATAGGGCCCTCAGTGTGCAAGGTCTCTGTGCGTGATGAATTTTTCGGATCACAAATACTCATATTAATGTTAAAAAACCTCATAAAATGAAATGTTCATGCCATGGGACCTTTAATGGAGGCCCTGAATTCAGTGGCCTACCATTTGTGTGCATGGGTGTCAGCTCATGGCAATGCTCTGGCTTCAAGGGAGCGTACTACCAAACCGGCATAAAATAAAGGTTGCAAAGTGCTGCTCAACGGCTGGACATAGATCTAACTGAAGTTCACGCATTGGTCTGAACATACACGCTCCAATGTTTTTACACTGAGAGGAGACTGAGAGGAGACCCTGAGGTGGCTACCAGCCCAAAAGGCCTAAAGAAAAAACCTGCAGGAAACTAAGCAGCGGCATCAACTTTCCAATTTAGTCTAGGAGAACAACCACTCGCCTTGCAATGCGCTACATACCCGCAGGAATGAGGGTGGCCTCAAAACTACTCTCATACTGAGAGGAGGCCTATTCACTGCGCACAGTGAACAGTGCGGTGGCTCAGTCTCTACTAGAGATTCTACCAGGGAGCACCAACCACTCACTCATGGAGCCCATGCAGCTGGACTTCTATAAATCATTCTAACCCCCTAACAGGGGAACTTCAGGGCCCTAAAAACATAATTTTAAATTCCAAAGATCCAATGATCCCACAACCCTTAACAGGGAGCATAAGTCATACATTTTTTTAATATCTTTTCCTCAAAAGACTTCCCAGCTCGCCTGCGGCGTGCAAGTGACAACACCAAAAAACCTTATTTATATCATACATGCTTAGGTGTGCCACTACTACAGGCCTGAAGGGGGCACACAGACCAGCCAGGTGGGCCCTAGAATATCATCATCATGGGCCCACCCCAGGCCAGATGTAAGAAGTGCCTGGGGAGACGATGAAGAAGAGGAGTGAGGGTAAGTGTAATTCTTAGCTCATCCTCAGGGAGGAGACCCATCATCAATGCCGACTGCGTTTGTGATGCACAGCTCCTACTTCTCCCGGGAGTCTGCCTCTTTGTGCCCCACACGAGAGGCGATGTTGGCCCTCTGGCCCCGTCACCGGTCCTCGGACCGTGATGCCTCCCGCCTGCCCGGGACCCGGATCTCAGCGGTATGCAGGTCCTCAGATGCTGCCGAATACGCCTCCGCGATGCTGGCCCTCGGGCCCAGACTCCGCCTGGTGCGTGACCACATTTATTGTCTGCTATAGTCCATTTGCTTCTTATTGATTAAATCCAGGCAATTCCCCTTAGTTCTAGGGAAAGGAACTCTTAATTCTTCACCCAAGACATTTTGGACAATTTCATGCTCCCAGATTTGTGGGAACAGTTTGGGGACGGCCCCTTCCTGTTCCAACATGACTGCACACCAGTGCACAAAGCATCGGTTCATAAAGACATGGATGAGCGTGTTTGGTGTGGAGGAACTTGACTGGCCTGCACAGAGTCCTGACCTCAACCTGATAGAACACCTTTGGGATGAACTAGAGAGGAGACTGCGAACCAGGCCTTCTCGTCCATCATCAGTGCCCGACCTCACAAAAATTCCCATAAACACACTCCTAAACCTTGTGGAAAGCTTTCCCAGAAGAGTTGAAGCTGTTATAGCTGCAACGGTGTGCCAAATCCATATTAAACCCTACAGATTAAGAATGGGATGTCATTAAAGTTCATTGTAAAGATTCAAGAGTTTTATTTGTCACATACACAGTTATATACACAATATACAACTGGCAGTGAAATGTAAACAGGTCCGCTCCATGGACAGTGCAAATAACAGTTACAAGAAACACAAGGGGAAATTAAAATAGAATTAGAATAAAAAGTATTAACATAAGTAGAATTATAAATAAATCAAGTAAAGATAAAAATAGGAAATAAGATAAAAATAAGAATAAAAATATAAAATATAAAAATAAGTGGATATGATAAGTGAGATAAACTGTAGACTTAAAAATAAGTGGTTAACATAAAATATATATATATAAGAAGTATGTGTGTAAGCAATAGGTATAATTGCAAATAGGAGTATAATGTGTAAACAGGAGTATGATGTGCGAACAGGTTTATTACAGGTTGTTACGCAGTAACAATAGGAACGTAAAGTGCAGTGCAATGGCAGTATGTGGATGTTAATGTTAAAAAACTGGATGTTTATGCGTGTGCGGGGTGAAGTGAAGTCACGTGACTGAGTTCAGGAGTCTGATGGCCTGGGGGAAGAAACTCTTCCTGAGTCTTTCAGTCTTTGCCATCAGGCTACGGAAGCGCTTACCAGATGGCAGCAGGGTGAAGTGAGAGTTTGCAGGGTGATTAATGTCTCTGATGATTTTAGTAGCTCTACCTCTGCAGCGTTTGGTGTAGATGTCCTGCAGAGACGGGAGAGCTGAGCCTGAGATGCGCTCGGATAAGCGCACCACTCTTTGCAGGGCTTTGCAATCGTGACTGGTGCTGTTCCCGTACCACGCTGTGATGCACTGAGTCAGGACACTTTCTATCGCCCCTCGATAGAAAGTTTTCAGGATGGCTGGTGAAACCCTGAATTTCCTCAGCTGGCGCAGGTGGTACAGTCTTTGCCTGGCTTTTTTCACCTGTGTCTGGATGTGTGTAGTCCAGGTCAGATCCTCGGAGATGTTCACACCCAGGTATTTGAAGCTGCTCACTCTCTCTACCGGTGTCCCTCTGATCATGAGAGGGGAGTATGACCGATGCTGTCTCTTCCTGAAGTCCACAATCAGTTCTTTGGTCTTGTTAACATTCAGAGAGAGACAGTTGTCCTGGCACCATGATGTCAGTTGCTCCACTTCATCCAAGTATGCCGTCTCATTGTTGTTGGAGATGAGACCCAGGACAACAGTATCATCAGCAAACTTGATGATAGAGGTGGAGCTGTGTGTGGACAAACAGTCATGGGTGTAGAGAGAGTAGAGCAGGGGACTCAGCACACAGCCCTGTGGAGCTCCAACACTCAGGGTGATGGAGGTGGAGGTGAACTGGCCTACTCTCACCGCCTGGGGTCTGCCAGTGAGGAAATCTTCAATCCAGAGGCAGAGAGAAGAATTCAGGCCTAGATCCAGGAGTTTGTGTGTTAGCTTAATGGGAACTATGGTGTTAAAGGCTGAGCTATAGTCAATAAATAGCAGCCTGACATAGTTCCCACTTTTGCTGTCGATGTGAGTGAGGCAGGAGTGAAGGACGTGAGAGATGGCATCTTCAGTCGATCTATTGGGACGATAGGCAAACTGAAGAGGGTCCAAAGTGTCAGGAATGGAGGAGCAAATGTTGTTTTTAATGAGTCTCTCAAAGACCTTCATGACTAAAGATGTGAGAGCCACTGGACGATAGTCATTTAGGCAAGAGGGTTTACTGATCTTAGGTACAGGGATGATAGAGGATCGTTTGAAGGAGGTGGGGACAACGGATGTAGCAAGGGACTCGTTAAATATGGATGTAAAGAGCCCTGCGAGCTGATCAGCACAGGACCGCAGAACACGACCTGAAATACCATCCGGCCCAGCAGCTTTCCTGACATCCACACGTTTGAGTGCCCTCCGAACCTCGTCCTCCGAGACAGAGATCACGTGACTGTTGCTGCTCTGAGGGACTCTCTCTGACGCGTCACTCGCCGGAGTCGTGGTGCCGCGATTACCATCAAAGCGAGCGTAGAAAGAGTTTAACTCGTTCACCAGCAACGGATCAGCTCTCACCTCTGCAGAGGATTTAGTTCCAAAAGCACAGATGGTCCTCAGTCCCTGCCACATCCGCCGGGAGTCGTTGAGTTGGAAATGAGATTCCACTCGGTCTTTATAGCGGAGTTTTGCGGCTTTAACGGCGCGCCGGAGGGCGTAACATGAAGCTTTGTACTCCCTCATATCCCCCGTTAGGAGACCGGCATTGTAAGCGATAGTGCGCGTGTTTACTGCAGTGCGGATTGAACTGTCCACCCACGGTTTCTGATTAGGGAAGGACGTTATAGTAATTGTTTGTGTGGCTTGCTCTGTCAGTGTGTTGATAAAGCAGAGCGCCACTTCTGTGAACTCGCTGACGTCTTCAGAACTCGCGCTGAACATGTCCCAGTTGACGTCATCGAGAGCTGCCTGTAGCGTGATCTCTGAATGGGATGACCAGCGTTTGACTTCCCTCCTCACCGGGGGCTCTTGAACGAGCCTTTGTTTTATATTCCGGTATGAGAAAAATGGCGGCATGGTCCGATTTGCCAAAAGCTGGCTGTGAACGAGCTTTGTAGGCGTTCTTAAACGGAGAGTAGCAATGATCCAGTGTGTTTGCTCCTCGTGTGGGACAGGAGACATGCTGGTGAAAGTTTGGCAATACTTTCTTTAGGTTTGCTTTGTTAAAATCACCCGCGACGATGAAAGCAGCGTCGGGGTGTTTGTTTATGAAGCCGCTGGTCACATCATGGAGGGCAGATAAAGCCAGCCCCGTGTCTGCCTGTGGTGGAATATAAACGGCAGTGGCGATGACCGAGGAAAACTCCCTCGGTAGGTAGAAAGGCCGGCACATGAGAGTTAAGTGTTCCAAGTGAGGCGAGCAGGATCGCGAAAGAATGGAGATGTTCCTAGGATCGCACCATTTCTTGTTTATCATGAAACACACTCCACCGCCTTTAGATTTCCCGGCCTCGGCTGTTCTGTCCATCCGAAAAACAGAGAAGTTCTCGGACGGTGTCACGGCTGTATCCGGGACCGCTGGCGTGAGCCATGTTTCGGACAGACAATAGATGTTGCAGTCTCTCATGTCCCGTTGAAAACTTATCCTGGCTCTAAGATCGTCCATCTTATTCTCCAAGGATTGGACATTTGCGAGCAAAATGCTCGGGAGAGGAGGACTGAATGCTCTTTTTCTCAGTCTGTTGCGGATCCGCCGTCGACTCGAGTGGCCATTGTTCAACTCGGCGTCCCGGCGAATCTCAGATGGAAGATTGGAGAAAGTGTCCTGAAATAGGTCAGTGTAGCGGTAACCAATTTCCAGAAGTGTTTTGCTTTCGTAACAGATCAAAGCAGATGATCCGTTGGAAAAAATAGAGAGTAAAAGAGAGTAGAATAATAAATAAAAGCAAAGTCTTAGCGGAGCGACCTGAACGGCGACCGAGCACGGCGGCGCCATCGAAACAAGCCGCCGTGAAAAGGCAGATGTCCCAAAAATTTTCCCAATATAGTGTACATCCTAGATACATTTACATACAAACTAATGACATTCCAGTCACTGGATCAGAATAGAACCAAGGTTTTCAATTGAATGTCTTATGGAATATATTATATAGGATATACAGTATTATTGGCCTACAATAAAATGCTATTTACTTCATATTAAACAACGGTCATTATTTGTATGTAAAATCCCTCTCTTATCTTGAACACAGAATGCTAGTAAAACTCTAGCCAATGGATCAATGCAGAAAACAGAGGAATCGCATGAAATGAATCCTCTCCTAAAGAATCACAATCAGGAGGCTGGTAGGAGTGATGTTGCAGAGGAAACTCAGCCAGATTCAGTGCAATCACAAACAATATCAACAATGAGAGAAAAAGACCCGGCCAGACTTACAATAATAACTATAGACTTATGATCCATGTGCTGTGGTCTGATGAAGTGAAACCTAAGGTTTTTCTACAACTGCCTTGAATTTTCATGTTAATCTGACAATACATTTCTTGTTGAATTAACTTACCCTTAAAGTGGAGTCAACTTTTAAAAAGTAATGGATTTAAGTTGATTTAACTGTTATTTCTGTTAAATGTACTCAAAATAGTTAATTTCACTCAAATATAACTGAAATTTATGTGAACTCAATAACTGAAATAGAAGTAAAACTGAATGAAACTACACATTTTAAATGAAAGTTAAATGAACATTCGAAGCATAAAGCAGGGACGAGCTGGCCGTTGCGCATCACTCCCGGATAGCAGAAAATGGGCAAAGAGGCGGGACGTCGCTGGAGCTGAGGTGACGTGATGACTAACAGACAGCAGACAAACGGCAATCCACCTGTCACTCAAAGTGGCCACGCCCTTAATTATGCAGAACTTTAAGGCTTTATATAATGTAAACAAATGAGTTATAAAAAAATTCACCCCCCTCACAGTTGTCATGAAGGGCAAAATTAGCCGTATAGACCAAAACCACAATTTGTACCAGACTGTAAACATGTTTTTTTTCTGCTGTAAAGTTGGGAATTTTAACATGGGGCTCAATGAGATTCTGCTCCTTCTGGAGCCTATCCCTAGCGGCCAGTCGATGAACTGCAGTTTAAGTCACTTCCGTATTGGCTTCAAGAGAAACTGCGGGAGGTTGCCACTTGTTTATAACACACACAATGAAACAGATCTCCCCATATATTAATGATGAGAAAAAAAAAAACATAATACAGTATTTCTAAATTGCTAAAACACATTTCTTGACACCTTCACCCATATTCTAAAAACTTTAAACACAAAACCCAGTCTTTAAACTACATTCACAAAACCCCAGACTCTTCTGGCAAAATCAAACACTTGCCTCAAAACCATTTGATCGGTGCTCAAAATCAAACAATGCTTTCAAAACATAAACACAGCCAGTCAATATATAAACACTCATTAGCATTCATTAGACACTACATCAAAAAATTGAGAACACAGTGTCCAGGGCATGTAGTTACAGAGAATTTTTTTTTTTATTGCGTATAGAAAGTAATTTTGCCATAAATAAAAGTAAATAATTCACAACTCAGTACAGCAAATATATTGCATACTGTAAGTAATACAGTATTGCATTTCTGTATTCTCAGCATAAAAATAAAGTAAGGCCAAAGAACAAAGACAACTCTAAATGAAAAGTGTATTACACAAAATATTGTGCAATTTCAAAATCAAAGTCAATGAGAGCCTCTTGCTGTTGGAGAACAAAAGAGTCCTTCCACCCTCATTTGGTAGTCTTGCAATTCAACAAAAGGGAAAATGCTCTTACAAATATTTACAAACAGAAACAATAGTAATGGACATCACATTTATATGTAAAATATATTGTAAATATTTTTCTTTTTCCCCCCACTCCCCTTTCTATTGACAAACTGATGTACTATATCAAATGTATACAGTAAACTTTCAGTGGCACAAATTAGAAAAACAATACATTTACCTGTTCTCTTCTCTGAATGTCCTGATAATGGTGGCCACAGAGAATCTGGAAAAATTGGGTTGTACTCTTTGTCCTGCTTCCCTCATTGACATTCCATGAACAAGAACATGGTCTATCACAGTTGCCGAATTTGATCTGAAATGACTATTCTTGCTCTTCATTGTCTTTGTACTCTTCCTCCTCGTCCACCACCTCTTACATAAACTCTTCCTCCTCTTCCTCTCACATTGTTTCCATCCATTGTGGCATCAACACTCACCGCACCTGGGCCACCTGTGTGCTCTGAACTGGCTTATATTGTAGACAACTGATCTGATCACATCAATAGAAACAAGTGTGAACAATTTTGAGTTGTTGTGTGTGAACGATGACAGCTGTGTTGTAGTTGTGTTTAACTTTTGCCACATGTATGTACCATTTTGCAACCCAGTGCATAATGTGTTTTAGTGAGTAAGAATGTGTTTAGAGTTTTGCAAAAAATAATACTGTAGCACTTAATTTGGGATCTAGAGATCTGCTGTAACTTAAGTTTGAGTTCTGCTTAATATAATCAGTAATTGAGTTGATACAACTTTTTCACTTATATTCCATTTAGTAAATATCATATTTAAACAAAGCACTTAAAAAGGAAGATGACTGTAAACTTAACAAAATAAAGAGCACTGCGTTTAGATGTACATCTTCAGCAAGAGCATGTTGAATACGCCTGTATATGCATACAAAATATATTGCACATACACTGTAAAAAAAGAAAAGTTGACATAACTTAAAATTGTAAGGCAACTTGCAGCACAGCTTTTTAAAGTTTACTCAACTTTTAAACAGTAGTTCACTTAACTCAATTAACTGAGTAAGGTCACATGTCTCCCAATTTAAGATCTTTTGTTCAGCTGGTTGAGTTATAGTTTTTTTATTTTGTGTTGAAAATTGTTTATTTTGTATGTTACCATCATGGTAATCAGTGTCTGTTTCTTTAGTTGGGCAGTTTGATGTCTTTTTAATGTTAGTGTTTGTCTGGCTGCTGTAACTGAGTTTGCTATGGCAAGAAAAGCAAGAGAAAACAC